>OW240919.1:2358124-2369093 GCA_933207985.1 Pelobates cultripes
TTTACCCAGTACGACTGGTTGGGTCCATTATATTGTGGAAACTCTACACAAAGGGAATACTTTCACTATATTCAGCACATCTGGAATTAGGACAGAATGTAGATGCTAAACACCTTTATTATAAATAGCAAATAAAGGAATAACCAAAAGCAAAGTCCAGGAGGCAAGCAGGGGTCAGTCACCAAGGCGGGTAGTCAGACGAGCCAGGATCAGGAGAACGGAGAGCAGCGAAGTCAGGAACAAGGCCAGAGTCAGGAATTCACAGGAAACAAAGAGTCTTCTGGGAAACAGGAAACCACGCAAGGACAAGGAGGTACTGGAACTTGCTGCTTAAATAGGCTGCACTTATTAGCAACCAGGTGAGTAAGCACAATAAACCCACAGCTCTGTCTGTTCCTGCTTGACCCTCAACACGGAGCTTTGTCTCGTTCTTGGGGGGATTTATTGTATGCTGTTCCAGTTTGACTGCTAGGAGTGTAAACCTATGTATGGTTTTTCCTATTCGGCTGTTTACGGCATTCATATGGTTTCCTGTTCGGCGGATTGGTGTTCTGCAGTAGCTGTGCCTGTGTCTCTGGAAGGGAAGATCTACTAAATGGCGCTTTTAACACCTTTTTATGCCTGGGGGTGCCATTACACTACTGAATGACTGGTACTCCTGAACGGCCTGGAAGTCCAGCGGTATTTGTGCCGTTGAGTAGCTGATTTTAGTTCCAGGCGCTCGACAACCAAATACCGCTGGGCTAACAAAGGATCCAAGATGGCTGACTGCTGCGTGGTCGGTAGCCGAACGGCGGCCACTCTGAATCTCAATAATTACCGAAGGATACATTGTTGCAATACTTAATGGGAGCCACACAACCTCCTGTGTGTGGTCTCCCATTCGGTAGTTTGTTCGTTTCACGAACAGTGTTGAAATTCACTGTTCGTGAAACTACTGTATGAATGCTGGTGGATTTCCTGCCGCCAGCATACGAATGCTCTCGTTCGCATAAAATGAAGAAATAGGTACATGCTTGGTTTTAACATTCTTAAAGTCACAGCAACACATTAATACACATACAGTCTTAAGTGGCTAGTTTTGCCACAAACATGAATGACAATAATACAAACTGCATGCACAGAAAATTAGTGGCAAACTACAGGTATAAATGGTAACAATTCTATAGGAACACAAGATAATATGGTAGCAATCCAAGAATAAATGAGGTGGAGTATCTTCCAAGATTCAGTCAGTACCTGAGAGTGGTAGGTGTTTCTGCAGTATGTAAAATGCAAATCTTCACTGAGTTTTAGTGTGAAGTGAGGCCTGAGAGTGGTAGGTGTTTCTGCAGGATGTAAAATGCAGCGTTTGAGTGTGAAGTGAGGCCTGAAGAACAGAGAAGGAATTGGTACAGTTCCTAATTGAATCAGGAACTGTACTAATCTAACCCAATTATCTCCAGGCACAGAAAAACATACAATTTTATGAAACCCCCAAAAAGTACCTTAAAACACATAAAACCACCTGATAGCCCCGATCAAGGTGAACAACATATCCAAAAATCACCCAGATTGGTCCAGGGGTTCAGGAATTTCCTGGAAGTCATAGTTTTAACTGACCGTGCACATGGTCCTATGCCTGAAAACAGTTCCAGGGAAATCAGTACTAGCAGTCGGTCAAGTTCAGTAGTCTTTTACAGGTTTACCTGCAATGCCCATAGTCTGTGGGCAGGAGGCTGGCAAGCAGGCTCCTCCAAGTACAAGTGGCGAGGTATACCATACAATGAGCTGTAGTTGTTCTGGTGACTATAGTGTCCCTTTAATAATTTCTCTGACTTCATCCTTCAGAAAACTCATCCTAACAAGATGGTGTTTAATTCTGTCTCACTATAGGAGTACGTTCGCTTTGCCCAGTATCGATTCTCTAGGAAGGTCTCCTGGGCTGATCGCATGGAGTTTGTCAATGGTTGGTACATACTGATTATCATCAGTGATTTGCTCTCCATCATCGGCTCAGTCTTAAAAATGGAAATCCAAGTAAAGGTGAGACATGACCACAGTGATTCATGATGGGAAAATGGCTGCCTTCAGCACTCCAGGTGTTGTGTACTCCAATAATGCTCTTACAGACATCACGGGAGATGTTGTCCATAAAATCTGATGTGCCGTAGGTTGCCTACCCCATGTCTAGTATATTATAGCAGAATATCTCCTTAAAGAGAAAATAGAAATGTATCAATACATACAGGAGACTTGTGTGGAGATGAAGTGTTTGTTGAAATTACACTAACATACCCTCAGCAGGGCTAGCTAACTTTATACAGGGCTATCTAACTTTACACAGGACTAGCTAACTATATACAGGGCTAGATAACTTTATACAGGGCTATCTAACTTTACACAGGACTAGCTAACTATATACAGGGCTAGATAACTTTATACAGGGCTATCTAACTTTACACAGGACTAGCTAACTATATACAGGGCTAGATAACTTTATACAGGGCTATCTAACTTTACACAGGACTAGCTAACTATATACAGGGCTAGTATACAGGTATGTCGTTCCCTACAAGGGGAAAGATAATATACAAATAGTGAAGTATATCAAAGTCCAACAATATGAAGTGAAAAATAATATGGACCACACTCACATGGTCTAGAGCCACATATGGATAGGCTCAGGTCACTCGGGCATAGGTATATTTAGGTAATACCAGACCTTCTTTAGGTGCTCGGTCAGTTTCTCCTTTTAGAGAGCCAGTTATACTAGGGTCTCTGTGTTCAGGTAGATGTGTTCTTAAGGAGAGCACTGCCCCACTTGGATACAGAAGACCTCTGGAAATAAGGTACACAAAAATAACACTTTATGCTGCTGAGCGGCACAAGGTGAGGATGAATATGTTACAATAACTTTATACAAGACTACATAACTTTTTACAGGACTAGATAACTTTATATAATAAAAAACACGGACACCCGTGAAAAAAGTGTGAAAACACAAAAAAAACAACAAAATGAAAAACTTAGCTGATAGGTACACTGCTTCCCAAGGTTATCTCCCAGCTGATAACCATATAGCAGAACTGTTTAATTGATAGGATATTTTGGGATACTGCTAGTATACCTATAATAGAGAACAAAACATAGTGCAAATATTGCTAAATATTATAAAACTTCCAATGATTGAAATGCACTCACATATTCCAAAAAGATAAGCGTATTATGGGTGCCTCCCCTCGATGGAAATAGGGGGGTTAACTCCTATTGATTTTTCCTCCTCAAGTGATAGCCAATGGGGTATCCAGGTCAGCAAGAAGGTCCACAAACAGCAACCACAGGAATACTTCAAAGGCAATTTATTCACTTACAAAAATTAAGAAGGTATGCAAATAAAACATAAAAACAATATAAAAATAAGAATAAGATGCTGGTCCTGCGTGTTTCGTCCTTATACAAAAAGGACTTCCTCAGGGACCATCTATTTCAATAAAATATCAATTGACAAATACACAGAGTAAACAGCATCCTAAAACGCTAACAATCAAAAGATCTTATATAGGGCTAATCCCTTCAAGTCATTGGTGGAATAGTGGGTGTCTTCTCATCTTCCAATTCCAATTCGTCGAAATTTTCCTCTCCCCAGGTGTAGCCGCTTTACCGGAATGAAATGCCGGGTCCGTTGAACACATTTAGCCACTTCCGCGTACGTCATACGTTGCGCGTGCGTCACGTGGTAAAATGTTCATCACATGACCTTTATGCGTTCCACGCTCGAAAGAAAAACATGGCCGTGCGTTCCATAGCATAATAGACTGAAAAGTCAATTTTCTTATACCTGGTGGTAATATACGAATAACTAAAAATAAAAAGCTATTAGAGATCATGTTATAGTCTTATAAAAAATCATAGCAATAATGAAATATCCTCTAACAAATAACTAACTCAAAACATTATTAAAATGAATGAAAACAACTCCCTATCTAAGTTGATCATTCATAATATCTATTATAACTTTACAAAAAGATATTTGATTATTAATAACTTCATATATTAACAGTGATGTTTTGATATATATTAATATAACAAACTAAACCATTAAAATTAATTAAATAACTATATCTAAATTACAGATCCATAATGTGTGAAGTGACATGAATATTTATTCATATATTCAATTACATATCCATATTGTATAAAGTGGCATAAGTGGCTATACACACCATATTCCTTCAATCTCTAATAAAGTAATAAATTTTTTTTCCCTTTTTCCCCTCCAAATGGTGATATCTTATCATTCAATTAGTTCAAAAAACAGACAATATCCATATCCATATTTAACCCCCTTGGGGTAAGGGTGCGTAATCTATGAATCCAGTATGATTCCCTTTGTGCCAATCATTTTTCTTTATTACCCCCTCTCCAATGAGGTTGAATTTGCTCTATCCCTATACAGCGCAAACCCTTCAGACAGAAAAATGGGCAACTGTTGCAATAGAGAGGAACTGAATGGGTATCCAATTTTTTCTTTATGTTATTAATATGTTCCAAAAGTCTCACTTTTAAACATCTCTTTGTACGGCCAACATATTGGCTGCCGCATGGACACTGAAGTAGATACACCACACAGTCTGAGTGGCAGCCAATCTCTGATTTAATGGAAAACTGTTTCCCTGTCACAAAACTGCTGTATGATGTAACTTTATCCGTATTTACTTGTAAACAAGCTTTGCAACTTTTACAACCTCTAAAACCTTTTGGCCCTTTTTTTGTATTTTTAAATCCATTTTTTAAGGCATAACTTGGTGCTAATAGGTTCTTAAGATTTTGTTTTTTCCTAAAAATAATCTTTGGCCTTTTGGATAGATGTTCTCCCAAAATGGGATCCCCCAGTAGTATTGGCCAGTACTTATACAAACTCCTTTTTATTTTTGGATGGTCCACATTATATTGTGTGAAAAAGGCCTGTTTAAAATCTTCCCCTTTTTTCCTACTACTAGAACCGTCAATTAGAAGGTCATTTCTGCTCTTTTTGGACATCGCCTGAATTTCTCTCTTTAGATGTTTTTGATTATAGCCTTTTTTAACTAATTTATCGGCTCCCACAATCCCCAGCACAGGAACCGCGAGGGAGCATGGTACAGAGACATGCTCCTCCCTCCTCCTCCTTCACTCCTCAGCGACCGGAGGAGGGCCGCCGGACCGGTGAGGCTGCCACCCGGCCCGGCGGCTCCAGAGTGGAATGCAGCCGGCCCCCTGACTCCTCTCAGGTAAATGGGAGGGGGAAGATGGGGAATAAAGAGACACAAGGGAGGGGGATATAAAAATAGAGGGGGGAAAGAGACAAAGGGAGAGAGATGTGGGGGAGAGACAGGGGGAAAGGGTGGGAGAGACAGGGGAAAGGGTGGGAGAAAGAGATGGGGAAAGGATAGAGACACACAAGGGGAGGGGAGAAAGAGACACACAAGGAGGGGGAGAAAGAGACGGGGAGAGAGAGATAAGTGGAGGTGGGGGATAAAGAGACAGGGGGAAAGGATAGAGACACACAAGGAGGGGAGAAAGAGACACACAAGGGAGGGAGAAAGAGACAGGGGGAGAGAGGATAGAGACACACAAGGGAGGGGGAGAAAGAGAGACGGGGAAAGGATAGGAGACACACAAGGGGAGGGGAGAAAGAGACAGGGGAAAGGAGAGACACACAAGGGGAGGGGGATAAAGAGACAGGGGGAAAGGGATAGAGACACACCATGGTGGGATAAAGAGACAGGGGGAAAGGATAGACACACAAGGAGGGGGATAAAGAGACAGGGGAAAGGGATAGAGACACACAAGGAGGGGAGAAAGACAGGGGGAAAGGATAGAGACACACAAGGGGAGGGGGAGAAAGAGACAGGGGGAGAGGATAGAGACACAAGGGGAGGGGAGAAAGAGATCTGGGGAAAGGATAGAGACACACAAGGGGAGGGGGAGAAAGAGACGGGGAAAAGGAGAGACACACACAAGGAGGGGGATAAAGAGACAGGGGAAAGGATGAGACACACAAGGGGAGGGGGATAAAGAGACAGGGGAAAGGATAGAGACACACAAGGAGGGGGATAAAGAGACAGGGGAAAGGATGAGACACACAAGGGGGGAGGGGGATAAAGAGACAGGGGGAAAGGATAGAGACACACAAGGAGGGGGGAGAAAGCAGGGGAAAAGGATAGAGACACACAAGGAGGGGGAGAAAGAGACAGGGGAAAGGATAGAGACACACAAGGGGAGGGGAGAAAGAGACAGGGGAAAGGATAGAGACACACAAGGGGAGAAAGAGACAGAGGGGGAAAGGAGAGAGACACACAAGGGGAGGGGGAGAAAGAGGCAGAGGGGGAAGGAGAGAGACTAACAAGGGGAGGGGGAGAAAGAGGCAGAGGGGGAAGGAGAGAGACGCACAAGGGGAGGGGGAAAAAGGAGAGAGACGCACAAGGCAACAGGGCAATCCCCCCACGAGGCTCTCCCCTGCCAGCCAATCTCCCTCCCCGTTCCACAGGCACCATGCGGCACACAGTGCCCCCCATACACACACTGGCCCCACACTCCATACATATTCACACACTGCCCCCCATACACACATTGCCACATACACACATTGCCCCACACACCCTACACATTCACACACTACACCCCTCTCACACACATACACTGAACCTTTCACACACACTGCACCCCTCAAGCATTGCACCACTGCTCCTATACCCTACTACAGCCCCATATCCCAGCAGACCCCAGCTAAGTTGTAAACTGTTCTTAAACGGTTTGACTACTTACTCTGGGAGGGGGTCCCGGCACTCCTGGCACCATAACCACTACAGAGAGCAGTAGTGGTTATTGTGCATGGATTATTTCTTTAAATAATCTACAAGTGCCCCTCCCGGGATCAGGCTCTGGATCCACCACTGGTATATGACATGTATATTAATGTGTATTAGTTTTATTTATATATTTATATATATATATATATATATATATATATATATATATGTATGCCTATTATATTTACACATATATTAATGTACATTTATATATGCATAATACACAGATAAATGTCATTAATATGTACCATTTGTAATGAGCAGATATTGTCCCAGTCTTGTTGCTAGATGCAGACTCCATCACAATAACATATTTAAAGTGAAGAGCGCACCCACAGGACTTCAAAATAAACAAGATAACGTCATTTTTTTACACTTGTGCCCTACGTACATTCACCATTTCAGTCCCATTACCAAGCTTTCCTTAATATGTCAAGGTAGTTGGACTGAAACATTGATTACATGCAAAGGCACGTCTGCTTAAAATAAATGCACTTTTGTTTATTTTAAAGCCTATGAGCGCGCTTTTTTTTACGTTGGAGTAATAATTTTTAATTTTAAGTTCTCTTTTCTAACTCTGTATCTGCACACTATGCTGGCGCGACTCATTATGGGGCTGGTAAATATTTTTTTTCCAGGGCTGCTTTTAATTCCCAGTCCGGCCCTGGCTGGACCTCCCCAGGCTGTGTTACAGCCGGGACAACAAAAGATAACATGACACATGGGTTGGGAACTCCTGTTTTAAATGATGACAGAGGCAGTAAAATGCTGCCCCTGTCAATGTGACGCCTGGAGCCGTGGCTCTACAGTGGTCCATGGAAAGGCCGACCATGTGGCTTCTTTACCGATTTTTTACTAACTGCAGTGTACCATAAATCCTCTTATAAAATGCGTTCTTGGTTACCCAAAATTATTTGACTATTGTGCTTGTTAAATGTTTGAGTATTTTCGATTTATTTAATTTGACCAGACTATAAGAAGCTGGTAGACAGATGGCCTTAAGTTCTCCTGCAAAATGTCTTGATAAACTTGGGAATTCATTTTTCCTTCGATGATAGCAAGCCGTCCAGGCCCTGACGCAGCAAAGCAGCCCCAAACCATGATGCCCCCACCACCATACTTCACAGTTGGGATGAGGTTTTGATGTTGGTGTGCTGTGCCTTTTTTTCACCACACATAGTGTTGTGTGTTTCTTCCAAACAACTTAACTTTGGTTTCATCTGTCCACAGAATATTTTGCCAGTACTGCTGTGGAACATCCAGGTGCTCTTGTGCAAACTGTAAACGTGCAGCAATGTTTTGTTTGGACCGCAGTGGCTTCCTCTGTGGGATCCTCCCATGAAATCCATTCTTGTTTAGTGTTTTACGTATTGTAGATTCGCTAACAGGGATGTTAGCATTTGCCAGTGACTTTTGTAAGTCTTTAGCTGACACTCTAAGATTCTTCTTCACCTCATTGAGCAGTCTGCGCTGTGCTCTTGCAGTCATCTTTACAGGATGGCCACTCCTAGGGAGAGTGGCAGCAGTGCTGAACTTTCTCCATTTATAGACAATTTGTCTTACCGTGGACTGATGAACAGCAAGGCTTTTGGAGATACTTTTATAACCCTTTCCAGCTTTATGCAAGTCAACAATTCTTAATCGTAGGTCTTCTGAGAGCTCTTTTGTGCGAGGCATCATTCACATCAGGCAATGCTTCTTGTGAAAAGCAAACCCAGAACTGGTGTGTGTTTTTTATAGGGCAGGGCAGCTGTAACCAACACCTCCAATCTCATCTCATTGATTGGACTCCAGTTGGCTGACATCTCACTCCAATTAGCTCTTGGAGATGTCATTAGTCTAGGGGTTCACATACTTTTTCCACCTGCACTGTGAATGTTTACATGGTGTGTTCAATAAAAACATGGCAAAATTTTCATTCTTTGTGTGTTATTAGTTTAAGCAGACTGTGATTGTCTATTGTTGTGACTTAGATGATCAGATCACATTTTATGACCAATTTGTGCAGAAATCCATATCATTCCAAAGGGTTTACATACTTTTTCTTGCAACTGTATCTTCTCTAAAATTCTCCCTCTGAGTTATATTAGTGTGTAAAATCATACAGGCATTGTGATAAGCTTTTATATTTGAGATAGCTAGTCTCCCCTCTTTCTCTTTTTGGATAGTCATTTTTAAATTTATTGTAGCGGAACGCCAATAAATAATCCACGAATTCCGCTGGTTCAGAAACGAATCCACAGTCAAGCGCTGAAACAACAAGGCAATATCCCCAACCTCCCAGTAACCGGACGAGACACAGTTCTGAGAGTCAACTGAAATCCTTTTAATCGGCTGGACAATTTATACAAGTCCCCAAGCAAGGGGTTTCCTGAGTCCCTTCCCAGGGGCACTCCCAGAGGGGACTACATGGGGGACTTACAGTACAGCATATTTCTCCCATCAGGCACTGCTGCACGAGAGGGATCATCTTCCCAGAATGCACCATTAAGTGGATTATCCCCTCGTGCAGCAGAACCGACAATTTAAACAAAAATACATAACTTGTTAAATATATGGTGGATTTACACGAATGGACGTTCGGTAGATAGCTGAGGTCTGAGCGCATCATTCGTGAGATTACCGCTCAGATCCCAGCTAAAATAACCGAACGCCGCACGAAAAACACATTTCTTCTAAAACATACAAAAAGGACCGATTGCTTTTAGTGAACAAGATCCTGAAACTCCCGAACGTCCGGGAGGCTCAGCGGTGTTCGTGCCGTCGAATAGCTATTTGTAGTACTGTGCGTTCGACGACCTAGCACCGCTGAGGGAACAAAGGATCCAAGATGGCCGACCGCCGCATGGTCGGTAGTCGAACGACGGCCACCCAGGAGAGCCTCTAATAACCGATTGTAACATTGTTGCAATCGGTTAACTAGCGCCACACGCCTCTAAGTGTGTGGGCTATTAGGGGGTATCGCGTTCGGTTCACGAACGGCTCTCCAAAGTGCCGTTCGTGGAACGAAAGAAAACCCCCATACAAAACCGCCATTTGCATTCGGCAAAAGGCAATGCAAAACATACATACAGCATACACATGGAATGAAGCACATATCTCTCTAGACATACAGGCAACCCTTAAAGGCACAGTCTCTTTGTATTGTCCAAGTGGCTAGGTTTGCCACATTTATTCTAGGCTTTTTTCTCTGCAATATAAATTTTGAGAAAGCTGTCAGGATAATTTTTAACCATACCAAACGTATCTGAACTGGTATCATTCTAAATATATAATTCCATTTTGGCAGTATGTAGGATCTTATAGTATTTATACGTCCTCACAAATGAGATTTCCTTATTAGCCCATTCTTTTAAAATTTTGTTTGTATATTTTATGAGTGGAAGGAAATCGCCTCTACTATTTTATTTGGGTTTCTTGGGATTTTAATACCTAAAAAGGTAGTTTCTTCCTTTACCCATGCAAAATTTTATTTTGTTCTTATAAACTCCCTATCCTCAATATTAACTCTATTTGTTCTTACAATAGTCATATTTACATTTAATTTACAATTTGAAAACTCACTATAATGATCTATTGTTTTAATTAATTCTGGTACTGATATCCTAGGTCTCTCCAGAGTGATCAATACATCGTCAGCATAAAGTTTTATGTTATGCTTTCCCTTTTTCATCACGAAGCCTATTTTCTTCTCATTTTCTTTTATATCTGCTGCAAGGGGCTCTATTGCCAAGACATATAGCAGGGGAGACAGAGGGCACCCCTGCCTTGTGCCATTGGCTATTGTAAACCATTCTGCTTGTATCCCTGATCCCACTGTCCTTGCTGAGGGTACTATATATTGTGCCACCCATGATAGCATCATGGTCTTCTCCTACTATACCCTATGTCATCAGAGTATTATCCAAAAAAATCCAATCTGACCCTGTAAAAAGCCTTCTCTGCGTCCAGTGACAGGATCAGAAGGGGGACATTCATATGTTGTGCTGCATCACAGATATCCAAGATCTGCTTTAGTCCACTAGTAGCAAGTCTGCCTGGTGCAAATCCAACTTGATCTCTTTGTACCTAGAATGCTTATTTTCAGCCTCTCAGCAAGGGCAGTGGCATATATCTTTACATCTCCATTTAAATGG
>OW240919.1:2369193-2400443 GCA_933207985.1 Pelobates cultripes
AGGACAGGTGTCAATCCATATGTCAAGGTGTCAATATGTCATATGTCAGGTGTCAATCCATATTCATTGTGATTTAGGAATGTTAGGTGATTTCTGCCCTTTATGGATTGAAACCAGACTCTGTATCAACTGTGTAATTTTCCATGGGAGTTTTGCCATGGATCCCCCTCCGGCATGCCACAGTCCAGGTGTTAGTCCCCTTGAAACAACTTTTCCATCCCTATTGTGGCCAGAAAGAGTCCCTGTGTGTTTTAAAATTAGCCTGCCCATTGAAGTCAATGGCGTTTCGGGCGGTTCGCCGGTTCGCGAACATTTGCGGAAGTTCGCGTTCGCCGTTCGCGAACCGAAAATTTCGGGTTCGCGACATCACTAATGTTTGCCCGTAACATTTCTTTAGGAAAAGTGCGGTTGATGATAATCTCGTTGAACACTCTGGAGAGATGTCTTATTTTTTTTCTTTTATTAATAACTCAATTATTTTATTTTGTATTGATGCTAATTCCATACCTTTCTCCTTGATGGGTATACTTTTATTTTATCTAGAGAGCCTGTAACAATGTATATACAAGTCGGAGAGAGCGGCACCTCTATTTTTTTAAATTATTCACAATTTGATAAGATTTATAGGCGCTCCCTGCTATCTTTTCCTTCATTTTCTAAAAAATACTTTTCTGTCATCTCTGTTATATATTCTCGATTTTCTTTTTTAGAAATAAAATAATAGTACAAAACATAAAATCACATAAATATATGTGTCTGGACCCCCATCCCAGAGATCAAATCCAGTGTGAAGAACCCTTTCCATGGGTGTAAAATTCCATCCATGCATTTACTGGGTGAAACTAAAAAAACTGAATGAATGGAAAACCTTCTTCTCTATTCTACCTTATATGTATTAACTTCCATCTCATGAGCTTACCGAGTGAACAGTGTTAATTAATTACCAGTACATGTATAATTCTAGACCAGCCCTTCCTACGCGTTCCCCCCTGGTCCCCCGGGTGGTACAATCCAGCGCCCCCCAGGGGGTACAATCCAAAGCCCCCCAAGGTGAGGGTACAATCCAGCGCCCCCCATGGGGGGGTACAATCCAGGGCCCCGCGGGGGTACAATCGAGCGCCCCCCGGGGGGTACAATCCAGCACCCCCCGGGGGGTACAATCCAGCGCCCCCTGGGGGGTACGCGAACCGAAATCGGTAATGGTGGCGATGCAGCTGCCTGGCACATGTCCCCAGAGCCTGGGGCAGAAGAGGAGCAGGGGAGTCCTGGGTTAGAAGAGGAGAAGGGGGAGCATGGTGCAGAGGAGAAACAGGGGAGCCTGGGGTAGAAGAGGAGCAGGAGGAGCCTGGTGCATGGGAAAACAGTGGGAGCCTGGGGCAGAAGATGAGCAGTGGGAGCCTGGAGCAGAAGATGAGAAACCTGAGTAAATGTCCATCAGGTTGAAAGGGTTAATTGACTTCTCTTTAACTCCCTCAGTTCTCGAATCTCTAGGTCACCACATCAATTGATGGGAGCTTCTTGTTTAGCAAATAACGACAGACACGAAAGAGTGCTTAACAAGTTCTCAAATGAGTGTATTTTCAGGGCTAGCATTTATACACAGTTTGTTACGCAAGCAGCGAGATTTATCTCTTCCTTGTAGTTAATAGTACATACTTGTCTGACATTAAAAAGATAAGCATTTGAATAAAAACGGGACAGGAACATCCTGAGGTCGAGCGAGGTCATACATCCTGTAGAAGGGAGGCCTCTCAAAGCATGTTACAGAATACATCTGCCAAGGTCAGCATAATTATTTCAAACATTACTTTAAAGCATATAAAGTAAAAAGAGTTAACTACTTCAAATCCTTATACAGGTGACCCACGCACTCAGGGCTACCCAATGGGCATATGCCATGAGAGGCCCCGCTTGGTGCTTCTGGGGAGCTCGGAGGAAGTGTCCGCCCCCCTCTCACTCTCTCCCAGCTGAAAGAGACTCTGCCGCGAGGGAGAGGGGGTGGGACCGCGTGCTAAGGGCCTGCCCCCACCGCCCACAATGCATTAACTCCTCCCCCTTACTGGCATAACCCCACCTCCACCGCCATAAGCCCCACCCTCGATAGGCATAGCTCTGCCTCCACTGGTATAACTCCGCCCCCTTCAGCTGCCCGAATAGGAGGATGCTCTGAACTCCCATCAACCTCAGCCAGCAGAAGTCACCCTCCTGCTCCCATAAGGTAGGAAACTGGAGTGTGGCTAAAATGTGTGTTTTGAGTGTCTGTTCCTGTATGTATGTAGTGTTTGTATGTGTCATTGTTTGTGTCAGTGTATGTTTATGTACATCTGTATGTGTGTTGGTGTGTGTATCTGTCTGTACATCTGTATGTGTATCTGTACATTTTTCAGTGTGTGTATCTGCATGTGTGTTAGTGTGTGTATAAGTGTGTCTGTACACCTGTATGTGTGTATCTGACTGTACGCCTGTATGTGTCAGTATGTGTGTCTGTGCCAGTGTTTGTATATGTGTATCTGCATGTGTGTGTATCTATCAGTGTGTCTGTGCAACTGTATATGTACCAGTGTTAACATCTGTGTGTCTGTGTATTGGCATGTGTGCGTCTGTCTGTATATCTGTATGCATGTCAGTGTTTATCTGTCTGTACATTTGTATGTATCAGTATGTGTATATTTGTGCCTGTATCTGTATATGTGTCAGTCTTTGCATCTGTATGTGTGTCAGTGTTTGCATCTGTGTGTCTGTGTATCAGCATGTATGTCAGTGTCTGTACATCTGTATGTGTGTCAGTGTGTGTATCTGTATGTATTTCAATGTGTGTCAGTGTGTGTATCTGTATGTGTGTATTTGTCTGCAACAGTATGTGTCAGTGTTTGCTTCTGTGTGTCTGTATCTGTGTCAGTGTTAGTATCAGTGTGTTTGTGCAACTGTGAGTCTGTGCTTCTGCATGCATGTCTGTGTTTCTATCTATGTGTCAGTGTTTGCTTCTATGTGTCTGTATCTATGTCAGTGTTTGTATCAGGGTGTCTGTGCAACTGTGAGTCTGTGCTTCTGCATGTGTGTCTGTGTTTGTATATATGTGTCTGTATCTGTGTCCCTGTTTGTGTATGTGTCAGCGTTTGTATCTGTGTATCTATGTATCTGCATGTGTGTGTGTCTCTATGTGTATCTGTGTGAGTGTGTCATTGTTTGATCTGCATGTCTGTATAACTGTATGTATGTCAGTGTTTGTATCTGTATGCCTGCATCTGCCTGGTTATCAGTGTTTGTTTTTGTGTTAGTGTTTGTATCTGTATCTTTGTGTGATTTTGTGTGTCTGTATCTGTATATATGTCATTGTTTGTATATGTGTCTCTGCATCTGCATGCATGTCAGTGTCTTTATCTGTATGTGCGTCAGTGATTGTATCTCTGTATCTGCAGGTGTATCAGTGTTTGTCTTCTTGTCTATCTGGGGGAGCATGGAGAAGCAGGGCGAGGGGCTGGGGCAGAAGAAAAACAGGGGAGCCTGGGCAGAGGAAAAACAAGGGGAGCTTGGTACAGAAAATGAGCAGGTGAACCCTAGGGCAGATGAGGAGCAGGGAGAGCCTGGGGCAGAGATGGAGCAGTGGAAGCCTGGGGCAGAGGAGGAACAGGGTGAGCCTGGGGCAATTGTTGAGCCTGGGGCATACGAGAAACAGGGGGAGCTTGGTACAGAAAAGGAGCAGTGCGACCCTGGGGCAGAGGAGAAGCCTGGAGCAGAGGAGAAGCAGGGGGTGCCTGGTGCAGAGGAGAAGCAGGGGGTGAATGGTGCAGAGGAGGAGTAAGGGAACCATGGAGCTTGGTGCAGAGGGGGAACCTGGAGCAGAAGAGTAGCAGGGTGATCCTGTGGCAGAAGAGTACTGGGCAAGGAGCGGGGGAGCAGGGGAAGACTGGGGAAGAAGAGGAGCAGGGGGAGCCTGGGGCAGAGGAGAAGAAGGGGGAGACTGATGCAGAGGAGAAGCAGGGGGTACCTGGTGCAGATGAGAAGCAAAGGGAGCCTGGATCAGAGGAGTAACAGATGGAGCTTGGAGCAGAGGAGAAGCAGGGAGAGCCTGGGGGCAGAGGAGAAACAGGGAGAGCCTGGGCAGAGGAAAAACAAGGGGAGCTTGGTTCAGAAGATGAGAAGGAGGAGCCTGGTGCAGAGGAGAAGCAAGTGGACCCTGGGGAAGAGAGGGAGCCTGGAGCAGAGCGGTAGCATTGAGCAGAGGAGGAACAGAGGGAGCCTGGAGCAGAGGCGAAGCAGGTGGAGCCTGGAGCAGAAGAGGAGCAGGGGAGTCCTGGGTTAGAAGAGGAGAAGGGGGAGCATGGTGCAGAGGAGAAACAGGGGAGCCTGGGGTAGAAGAGGAGCAGGAGGAGCCTGGTGCAGAGGAAAAACAGTGGGAGCCTGGGGCAGAAGATGAGCAGTGGGAGCCTGGAGCAGAAGATGAGAAAGGGGAGCCTTATGCAGAGGAGAAGCAGGAGGGGCCTAGTGCAGAAGAGAAGCAAGGGGACCCTGGAGCAGAGTGGGAGCCTGGAGCAGAGGAGAAGCAGAGGGATTCCTGGAGCGTAGAGGGAGCCTTGAGCAAAGAGGGAGCCAGGAGCAGAGGGGGAACAGGGGGAGCTTGGAGCAGAGGAGACGCAGTGGGAGCCTGGAGGAGAAGATGAACAGAGGGAGCCTGGAGCAGAAGATGAGAAGGGGGAGCCTAAGGCTGAAGATGAGAAGGGGAGCCTGGTGCAGAAGAGAAGTAGGAGGGGCCAAGGAGAAGCAAGGGGACCCTAGAGTAAAGTGGTAGCCTGGAGCAAAGAGGGAATCTGGAGCAGAGGAGGAACAGGGGAACTTGAAGCAGAGGGAGCAGGTGGAGCCTGGGGTAGAAGAGGGGCAGGTGGAGCCTGGTGTGGAGGAGAAGGAGGGAGAGCCTAGGGCAGAGAAGATGCAGGTGGAACTTGGAGCAGAGGAGAAGCAGAGGGAGCCTGGAGCAGAGGAGAAGCAAGAAGAGCCAGGGGCAGAAGATAAGCAGAGGGAGTCTGGTGCAGAGGAGAAGCAAGGGGAACCTGGAGCAGAGATGGAGCTTAGAGCAGAGAGGGAGCCTGGAGCAGAGGAGGATCAGAGGGAGCTTGGAGCAGAAGAGAAGCAGAGGGAGCCAGGGGGAGTCGGGTGCAGACAGAAACAGGGAGAGCCTTGGGCAGAAGAGAAGCAAGGGGAGCCTTGGGCAGAAGGGGAGCAGGAGGAGGCTGGGGCAGAGATAAAGGGGAGATGGGGCAGAAAAATAGTATACGTTTGAAATAATAGCTACTATATTTTGCTAATATATGGGGTACAATTTATGGAAATGGGAAGCCAGGGGGTACTCAAATAAAAAAAGGTTGGGAACCACTGTTATAGATTATTCTGTCTTCCTCACTCTGGGTTTTTTTATAATTACTAAATGCTAACTTTTTGTTTTTTACTATTTTGGCCGCATGTGCGGAGTACCACAGTGGTTTCTTAATTTTTTGCTTTTACTGACAAGCCTAATACAATTTTTTGCTGCCTTCAGCAGTGCAACTTTTAAATAATCCCACTTCTCTTGGACTCCATTTAAATTGCTCCAGTCTGACAAGGACTCCATTACTCATATTCTAATTTTAGAAAAGTCTGTTTTTCTAAAGTATAAAAATTTTGTTTTTGTGTGGTGTGACTCAGTCACTGTTCTTATATTAAACCACACTGACTGATGATCACTGGATCCTAAACTTTTACCTACAGTAATAGCTGATACCAAATCTCCATTTGTTAACACTAAATCTAGTACGGCCTCTTTACGAGTTGGCTCCTCAACGAGTTGTTTTAGAGACAATCCCAGTAGGGAGTTTAGAATATGTGTTGCCATTATTGCCACAAGTTCATGGATCTTATTCCCTAAACTGCGAGCATTTGTAGACATGAATCTAAGCTTATCATTTTAACACACTTGCTACAGGCACCTTGTGTTCTTGTTTTGGGAGGCAATTGGATTGATGTTTTATCACCCTTTTGCCCCCCCTCCTATTTTAAATACTTCCTGGAAAAACATATGAACTGCTCACTGAGAACATTTGTTTCCTTTTGAGAAAGATGCAAACCATATTTTTTGTACAGTTTATTTCCGTTCCAAACAGAGCTACCATGAGTAATAAAGCCAAATCCTTGCTCTCGACACCATTCACCAAGCCACAAATTGAAGTCCCTAATATGCATCCGCCTGTCGTTCTGAGTGTTATGCACAGGAAGAACTTCAGAGAATGACAGTGTGGAAGAAACCTGCCGTATATCATTGGCAAAAACACTAAAAACTTCCTTAACCTCTGAAACCTCATTGCAAGCCAAGTCATTTGTCCCAAGATGAACAAGTACATCCAATTCCCCTTCCTGCTTTGATTGCTTAACAATTTTACAAATACGTCTGTTGTCTTGGTGAGCAGTAGCTCCGGGAAGACAACTCACAAGACCACCATTGTCCATCTCCACACCTCTTATGATCCATCTCCACACCAACAACAACTGCTTTCTATTAGGCCTCACCTTGTCCTTGGGTGCACTCTTGCTCACTTTAGGCATAGAGGATGGTGCTTCCACAAACTCTAAGTCTACAGGATCCTACAGTAATCCATCTGCCATTCCTAGTATGTCTCTGCGGCAGTGGCTTTGCAGTAGTTCCAGCCTGAGTTTGTTTAACAGATCATTTACAAATCTCAGACTTCAAAAATACAATCTCCTGCCGCAATATAGAGAACTGTCTACAGATTAGACAACAACCAAACCTCCAAAAAGTGGAACATGAAACAAATGCATAACAACTATTACACTGAACTAAGTCTGCCATTTTAATGAGATGAGGAGTTTAAATCAAACAAATCTTACTTTTTGTTTCTCTTTTTTACACCTTCTGTGTCCTCAGACTACCTCCAGTTTATCTCCAGAATATCTCCAAATACACTTTCTAGCAGCACTTCGAATCAGCTGCATTTTATGCAAAGCCCTGGTTGACTCAGGTGTGGTTGGTAACTTTATTGATTTATATTTTGTTAAGAAACACACTATACCAGTCATCACCCCTAGCGGTTGAGGCTATTGATGGGAGATCCCTATCTCAGCCATTGATTACCCATGAGACCTTACCTATTTGCATTACGATAGGAGCTTTGCATAAGGAAGACATTACCTTCCAGATAATCGCTTCCCCTTCTTGTCCCATCATATTAGGTTTCCCTTGGCTAATCAAGCATAACCCTCATATTGACTGGACTAAAGGGGAAATACTGACATGGGGTAAAGACTGTCAGGAAAACTGCATGTTTCACATTACTAACAAAGTGGGCATTGTTGCTTTACCCGCTGCTACGTCTCTGACGTCCGAAATTCCGGTACAGTATTGGGAAACTGATGTTCTTCCTCCACACAGGTCATACGATTGCTCCATTGCCTTATCATCACAAGAAAGTAAGATCATGAATGAGTACATCAAAGAATCATTAAGAAAAGGCCATAAACGTAAATCATCCTCACCTGCTGGAGCACGAATCATCCAGCCCTGCTGGGGATAAATTGTGTGTCTGTGTGTACTGGGGCTGAAGTGTATGTCTAACTGTGTGCTGGGGATAATATGTGTCTATGTGTTTGCTGGGGATGAAGTGTGTGTCTGTGTGTGTACTGGGGATGAAGTGTGTGTCTGTGTGCATACTGGGAATGAAGTGTAAGTCTAACTGTGTGCTGGTGATTAAGTGTGTGTCTGTGTGTGTGCTGGGGATGTAGTATATGTGTCAGGATCCTATCCTAACAACTCAAGTCATGTTTCCTTTCTTCTGTTTAGTGACCTCCCTAACCACTAGTCAAAGCACAGTCTCTCACACCTGCCTAAACTGATCTTCTGAATGTACTATAAAAGGCCACACCCAACTAAAGGAGTTGCCCTTACATTGATAGAAGTTTGTGTTATGTTCCTGAGAAGACCTCTAATCCTGGCTCATACTAAGAAAACCTGCTCTACTCTGAAGACTATTATTGCAACCTGATCTCCAATATGAAACCTGCTTTATTTCTATACTGGACTTTGTGACATGCTGTCACTTCCTCCCAGCTCTCCCTGCGGATAGGAGGGGCCCGGTCGCGCTGTTAAATCGCTGCAGCGCACGACCGGGCACCCCATTGCATATGTCCATAGGGTGGCCACTGCCACGGGTTCGGAACTCCTGTGTTAGATAATAATGCCGCCCCTGTCCGTGTGCCACCTGGACGGTCTATGGACGGGCCGGCCCTGTTCAGGTCAGTCTGATGGGTGTTGTGATGGGTTCCCCAGGTCCATTTCGTATGGTTCAGGTCAGTCTAATGGATTCTCCATGTCCATTTCATATGGTTCAAGTCAGTCTGATGGGTACTGTGATGGGTTCTCTAGGTCCATTTCATATGGCTCAGGTCAGTCTGATGGGTTCTCCAGGATCCATTTCATATGGTTCAGGTCAATATGATGGGCATTGTAATGGGTTCTCCAGGTCCATTTTGTATGGTTCAGGTCAATATGATGGGTAATGTAATGGGTTCTCCAGGTCCATTGTGTATGGTTTAGGTCAGTCTTATGGGTGTTGTGATGGGTTCTCCATGTCCATTTTGTATGGTTTAGGTCAGTCTGATGGGTGTTGTGATGGATTCTCCAGGTCCATTTTGTATGGTTCAGGTCAGTCTGATGGGTGTTGTGATGGGTTCTCTAGGTCCATTTTGTATAGTTCAGGTCAGTCTGATGGGTGTTGTGATGGGTTCTCCAGGTCCATTTTTGTACAGTTCAGGACAGTCTAAAGGGTAATGTGATGGGTTCTCAAGGTCCATTTCGTATTGTACAGGTCAGTCTGATGGGTGTTGTGATGGGTTCTCCAGGATCCATTTCATATGGTTCAGGTCAGTCTGATGGGTAATGTGATGGGTTCTCCATGTCCATTTTGTATGGTTCAGGTCAGTCTGATGGGTAATGTGATGGGTTCTCCAGGTCCATTTTGTATGGTTCAGGTCAGTCTGATGGGTGTTGTGATGGGTTCTCCAGGTCCATTTTGTATGGTTCACGTCAGTCTGATGGGTGTTGTGATGGGTTCTCCAGGATCCATTTCATATGGGTCAGGTTAGTATTCTGGGTACTGTAATGGGTTCTCCAGGTCCATTTTGTATGGTACAGGTTAGTCTGATGGGTAATGTGATGGGTTCTCCAGGTCCATTTTGTATGGTTCAGGTCAGTCTGGTGGGTGTTCTGATGGGTTCTGTCTGATAATTCTGTGTTTCTATATCTTTTTGCAGAGCCTGACAAGTTATGATGTGTGCAGCATCTTTCTTGGCACAGCCACCATGCTGGTATGGCTTGGAGTCATTCATTATCTGGGTTTCTTTGAGAAATACAATGTAAGCAGCAGATTTCTAGATCGTCATTCACTGTCTGTCTCTCTGATTCCAGTAGACTAATTTCCATCTCTTCCAGCTCCTGATCCTGACGCTAAGAGCAGCTCTTCCCAACGTGATCCGGTTCTGCTGCTGTGCCGCCATGATTTATCTGGGATATTGTTTTTGTGGGTGGATTGTTTTGGGCCCTTATCACGTTAAAGTAAGTTCAAGAAAAATCTCTTCTGCATGCATAACTCTTGTGATGGCATGTTCTGCCCTGTAACACCCTCTCTACCTCTTCTTCATTCTGCAGTTTCGTTCTCTAAACGTGGTGTCTGAGTGTCTTTTCTCTCTGATTAACGGGGACGACATGTTCGCCACCTTTTCCATCATGCAGCAGAAGAGCTATCTGGTCTGGTTATTCAGCCGTCTGTACCTTTATACTTTCATCAGCCTCTTCATATACATGGTGCTCAGCTTGTTCATTGCACTGATAACCGATACGTACGATACCATCAAGGTAAATAACACAACCCCTATAGACCATAGGAAACACACAACATCAGAATATTTATTTGAATCCCATGGTCTGGTTGTGTTTGTAGGGTGGTGATTAGGAGCTGGAGAGCTGTGTGTTTGGAGTTAGAGGGATGAAGTGATGATATTAGTAATTTTGTGAGATGATACTGACACTGTCTCTGCAAACTGTATTGTATGAGAGTGTCTGTCTGTCTAAAAACTAAATTTTATGAGTGTGCCTGTCTGCAAATTAAATTGTATGAGTGTGTCTGTCTGTCTGCAAACTAAATTGTATGAGTGTCTGTCTGTCTGTCTGCAAACTAAATTGTATGAGTGTCTGTCTGTCTGTCTGCAAACTAAATTGTATGAGTGTGTCTGTCTGTCTGCAAACTAAATTGTATAAATGTGCCTGTCTGCAAACTACATTTTATTAATGTGTTTGTCTGTCTGCAAACTACATTGTATGAGTGTGTCTGTCTGTCTAGAAATGAAATTCTATGAGTGTGCCTGTCTGCAAACTAAATTGGATGAGTGTGCCTGTCTACAAATTAAATTGTATGAGTGTGTCTGTCTGTCTGCAAACTAAATTGTATGAGTGTGTCTGTCTGTCTGTCTTCAAACTAAATTGTATAAATGTGCCTGTCTGCAAACTACATTTTATTAATGTGTTTGTCTGTCTGCAAACTACATTGTATGAGTGTGTCTGTCTGTCTAGAAATGAAATTCTATGAGTGTGCCTGTCTGCAAACTAAATTGGATGAGTGTGCCTGTCTACAAATTAAATTGTATGAGTGTGTCTGTCTGTCTGCAAACTAAATTGTATGAGTGTGTCTGTCTGTCTGTCTTCAAACTAAATTGTATAAATGTGCCTGTCTGCAAACTACATTTTATTAATGTGTTTGTCTGTCTGCAAACTACATTGTATGAGTGTGTCTGTCTGTCTAGAAATGAAATTCTATGAGTGTGCCTGTCTGCAAACTAAATTGGATGAGTGTGCCTGTCTGCAAATTAAATTGTATGAGTGTGTCTGTCTGTCTGCAAACTAAATTGTAAGAGTGTGTCTGCCTGTCTGCAAACTAAATTGTATCTGCAAACTATTGTATGGCGTGTCTGTCTGTCTGCAAACTAAATTGTATGAGTGTGCCT
This sequence comes from Pelobates cultripes, assembly GCA_933207985.1. Taxonomy (NCBI): domain Eukaryota; kingdom Metazoa; phylum Chordata; class Amphibia; order Anura; family Pelobatidae; genus Pelobates; species Pelobates cultripes. Next base: position 2,380,234 of record OW240919.1, read on the forward strand.
GTCTGTAAACTAAATTGGATGAGTGTGCCTGTTTGCAAACTGCATTGTATGAGTGTGTCTTTCTGCAAACTAAATTGTATGAGTGTGCCTGTCTGCAAATTAAATTGTATGAGTGTGTCTGTCTGTCTGCAAACTAAATTGTATGAGTGTGTGTCTGTCTGCAAACTAAATTGTATGAGTGTCTGTCTGTCTGTCTGCAAACTAAATTGTATGAGTGTGTCTGTCTGTCTGCAAACTAAATTGTATAAATGTGCCTGTCTGCAAACTACATTTTATTAATGTGTTTGTCTGTCTGCAAACTACATTGTATGAGTGTGCCTGTCTGTAAACTAAATTGTATGAGTGTGCCTGTCTGCAAACTAAATTGTATGAGCGTGTCTGTCTGTCTATCTGCAAACTTAATTGTATGAGTGTGTCTGTCTGTCTGTCTGCAAACTAAATTGTATGAGTGTGCCTGTCTACAAATTAAATTGTAGGAGTGTCTGTCTGTCTGCAAACTAAATTGCAAACTGCATTGTATGAGTGTGTCTGTTCTCAAACTGTATTGTATGCATTTGTGTCTGTCCGGTAATATCAGTGAGCAAGGGTAAATAGTCTTTCACTCCTTCTACCTGCCAACTGACCGGTAATATAAATGAGCGAGGATAAATAGTCTTTCACTCCTACTATCTCCCACATACCAGAATTATAAGTGAATGAGGGTAAATCGTCTTTCACTCCTACTACCTGCCATCTGCCCAGTAATATCAGTGAATGAGGGTAAATAGTCTTTTACTCCTACTACCTGCCAACTGCCCGGTAATATCAGAGAATGAGGGTAAATAGTCTTTTACATCTACTACCTGCCAACTGCCAGTAATATCAGAGAATGAGGGTAAATAGTCTTTTACATCTACTACCTGCCAACTGCCCGGTAATATCAGGGAATGAGGGTAAATAGTCTTTCACTCCTACTACCTGCCAACTGCCAGTAATATCAGCGAATGAAGGTAAATAGTCTTTTACTCCTACTACCTGCCAACTGCCCGGTAATATCAGTGAATGAGGGTAAATAGTCTTTCACTCCTACTACCTGTCAACTGCTGGTAATATAAATGAGCGAGGGTAAATAGTCTTTCACTCCTACTGCTTGCCAACTGCCCGGTAATATCAGCGAATGAAGGTAAATAGTCTTTTACTCCTACTACCTGCCAACTGCCAGTAATATCAGCGAATGAAGGTAAATAGTCTTTCACTCCTACTACCTGCCAACTGCCGGTAATATCAGCGAATGAAGGTAAATAGTCTTTTACTCCTACTACCTGCCAACTGCCCTGTATTATCAGTGAATGAGGGTGAATAGTCTTTCAGTCCTACTACCTGCTAACTGCCCGGTAATATCGGTGAGCGAGGGTATATAGTCTTTCACTATTTTTAGGTAACTGGTGTTCAAGGGGAAAGTGTCCATCATGTATTTTTGATAATGATCTATTTGTCCCTGTAATGTTTGTAGAATTACCAGAAAGGTGGATTCCCTCAGTCTGAGCTCCATGCCTTTGTGTCAGAGTATAAGGACGTGTCGCCATTGAGCGGCTGTAGACAGGATGAGAATACTGCGGCTGTATCTACGTTTTGCTCCTGCGGCCAGTAAGTACGGGGTTACATGGAGTTTAAATCTCTCAGAAGGTTAATGTGCGACATTCATGGTTTTCATTAATCCTACAGGTGTACTGGATCCCAAAAATGACCGTTCACAGCTCAGTGTGTCAGAAATTCTCACCATGAACGGACCAGAACCGGCAACACCGTGCCGGTTAAATATTCAGACGGTTTATTGACCAATCACAGAATAAATGTTACTATTCTATTACTAACTAGGCATGTGAGTGCCTGCTTCGACCCTGCCTGGCTGTGAGTGTGAGTTTTATTGCTGTCGAGCTCTGTGATACACTCATACACACTGCACATAACTGAGAGTTGTATTGCTGTGGAGCTCTGTGATACACTAATACATGCTGCACATTACTGAGAGTTTTATTGCTGTGGAGCTCTGCGTTACTCATATATGCTGCACATTACTGTGAGTTTATTGCTGTTGAGCTCTGTGATACAGTATTGTGTATAATTGTATCACAGTGCTCCACAGCAATAAATATAACTGTATTCCTAACACTACAGTGTATCTCTGCCTCATTGCCCCCCTCCCCCTAGTCATGAAAGGATTAAAAATACTTTCTGTCACTTACCTCTTGGTTCCAGCACTGAGGTCCCTCTGGCCTCTTCCTGAGAAGTCATGGCAATTGGGGAACCTAACGCGAATGCGTTGTCAGTGCCGCACATGCTTTAGGCCTTCCCCATAGGAAAACATTGACTCAATGCTTTGCTATGGGGATCTTCAAGATGCTGGACATACTCCATGTGAATCGAGGAAGCACCTCTAGTGGCTGTCTCAGGAATCAAGGAAGCACCTCTAGTGGCTGTCTCAGGAATCAAGGAAGCACCTCTAGTGGCTGTCTGAGGAATCGAGGAAAGCACCTCTAGTGGCTGTCTAGTAGGTAGCCACAAGAGGCAGTCTTAACCCTGAAATGTAAATATTGCAGTTTCTTAAAAACATCAGTGTTTTAGATTGCTGGGTTACGCGCACAGCGACCGTCCACCCACACCACTTTAATGAGATCTAGGTGCCTATAGTGTCCCTTTAAGCTTTGCCTGTTCATTTACCACTTCAAGACACCCTGCGTATTGTTTAAAAGGAACGATGCCACACAGATTATCGCAGAGGAAATAATATAAATATTGTGCAATGAGCAAAATGGGAACGGGCACATCATAAATCTATCCAATAATGGAGCATGTGGAGAAGGGAACAGGATTAGGGAAAGCACAATGATGAGAGCGTTTATGTGTAGATAAAACATCTCGCTCTGAACTCCATTAACCAGCAATCAACAGGGCTTCAAAAATGTCATGAGACTCAAGGCCAAAAAGAAAGTTTCAAGCTAGTTTCCTAAGTCCAAATATAGGGAACAACAACCCGAGTGAAGAGAGAGGGCATTATCGAAAGTAGAAAGGCTAGCCCGATGTGGTACAACCTGCCAGCGGTCAGCCGTTCTATGAAAAAAGGATTTGTTGCTTGGATTCAGTCTGACACTGTTGGAGTCGTACCATCACACTGTTGGCTCGCATTCCATCCCAGAGGTGCTCTATCCGATAGAGATCTGGAATAGTGGGGTCCTCAGTGTGTGCTAAACACGTCATCACATTCATGGAATCACATTGAAGCAACGTTTGCTTTGTTGCAGGGTGTGTTAGAGGGTTGACCATGCCCAGCTTGTATTAAAATGCCACACACTGAATTTTGACCCAACCGTCTGCATAGTGCAACACAAACAGGTTTATGAGACCAGGCCAGCGGTTTCTCCAGTCTGCTTTTATCCTGGTTTTCTAATTTGACAAGAGCACACACAAAAATACAGTATTACATTGTACAAGAATACTTAAAATCACCCATCACCTACCTATATAAATATGGGCATACCGTGTAAAACCCACTACTACGTCATAGTACCCCAATATCAGTGGGTCCTACACAAATCTTAAAATGGAATAATTACTGCTTAAAGTGCTCAAAGAGACTCCTCAAACTTATGCCTTCTGGTGGTCACCTCCAAAGGGGCTCCCGGACACAGAAAGTGTGACTCTTGTAGCTTCCTCAGGATTTAACGGACATATTGTCATCTTTAGGGTAAAATTAATGAAAACCTGGATGGTACAGTGGTATAATACCTTACTGGGAGACACGGAGTAGGGACAGGAGGCAGAGTATTTACGATACGACAATAAAGTACAATACAGAAGGTCAAACAAGTCAAGAGCAATAAATAGGATATAAGAATCAATACATAAACCAAATCTCCCACTACAACTGGTAAGGTCTGGGGACTTCCTAAGTATGCTACATTCCAACATATACCATAAGCACTAATACAACTCTTTTGAGATGTTCGTATATTCCAAGTTATAAGAGCTTCCAAATCACACACAGAAGAGAAAATTGCACAGTCAGTAAAAAAAGGGGACAAAACATTTTTTAGATACATAAATGAGAAAAGAAAAGTAAAACAAGGATTAGTTAGATTACAAACAAAAGAAGGAAGGTATGTAGAAGAGGATAAAGGTCTAGCTGACTGCCTCAATGAATATTTTTGTTCTGTATTTACAGATGAAAATGAAGGAAAGGGACCTCAGTTGAGAAAAAGGATAAATGAGTCATTTATTACATGTGAGTTTACAGAGGAAGAGGTTCTATTTCAACTGTCAAAAGTAAAGACAAATAAGTCAATGGGACCTGATGGAATACACCCAAAGCTATTAAAAGAGCTTAGTGGTGTACTAGCAAAACCATTAACAGATTTATTTAACCAATCATTGTTAACAGGAGTAGTCCCAGAAGATTGGAAGTTAGCGAATGTTGTGCCCATTTACAAGAAAGGTAATAGGGAGGAGTCGGGCAACTATAGGCCAGTAAGCCTTACTTCAGTAGTGGGGAAAGTGATGGAAACCATGTTAAAGGATAGGATTGATGAACATCTAAAAACACATGGATTTCAAGATCAGAGACAACATGGGTTTACTTCAGGGAGATCATGCCAAACTAATCTTATTGATTTTTTTGATTGGGTAACTAAAATTATAGATCAGGGTGGTGCAGTAGACATTGCTTACCTAGATTTCAGTAAGGCTCTTGACACTGTTGCACATAGAAGGCTTATCAATAAACTGCAATCTTTAAGTTTGGATTGCAATATTGTTGAATGGGTAAGGCAGTGGCTGAGTGACAGGCAACAGAGGGTTGTAGTTAATGGAATATATTCAAAGCTTGGACTTGTCACCAGTCACCTCAGAGATCTGTACTTGGACCCATTCTCTTTAATATTTTTATTAGTGATATTACAGAAGGTCTTGGTGGTAAGGTATGTCTTTTTGCTGATGATACTAAGATATATAACAGGGTTGATGTTCCAGGAGGGATAAGCCAAATGGCAAATGATTTAGGTAAACTAGAAAAATGGTCAGAATTGTGGCAACTGACATTTAATGTGGATAAGTGCAAGATAATGCATCTTGGACGTAAAAACCCAAGGGCAGAGTACAGAATATTTGATAGAGTCCTAACCTCAACATCTGAGGAAAGGGGTGATTATTTCTCATGACTTAAAGGCAGGCAGACAATGTAATAGAGCAGCAGGAAATGCTAGCAGAATGCTTGGTTGTATAGGGAGAGGTATTAGCAGTAGAAAGAGGGAAGTGCTCATGCCATTGTACAGAACACTGGTGAGACCTCACTTGGAGTATTGTACGCAGTACTGGAGACCGTATCTTCAGAAGGATATTGATACCTTAGAGAGGGTTCAGAGAAGGGCTACTAAACTGGTTCATGGATTGCGGGATAAAGCTTACCAGGAAAGGTTAAAGGATCTTAACATGTATAGCTTGGAGGAAAGACGAGACAGGGGGGATATGATAGAAACATTTAAATATATAAAGGGAGGAGACTATATTTAAAAGAAGAAAAACTACCACAACAAGAGGACATAGTCTTAAATTAGAGGGACAAAGGTTTAAAAATAATATCAGGAAGTATTACTTTACTGAGAGGGTAGTGGATGCATGGAATAGCCTTCCAGCTGAAGTGGTAGAGGTTAACACAGTAAAGGAGTTTAAGCATGCGTGGGATAGGCATAAGGCTATCCTAACTATAAGATAAGACTAGGGACTAATGAAAGTATTTAGAAAATTGGGCAGACTAGATGGGCCGAATGGTTCTTATCACATTCTATGTTTCTATTCCAGATAAGATTCTCTATGTCAGGATCCCACGATGGGGTAAATCTATAATGACAATAGCTGAGACATAGTGTTTTCTGGTAAAACTATTAAAGTAAAAATAAGTTAAAACACACTTACAAAGATGCAGATTGTCAGGATTACTATTTGATCCAGCACGCAGAATAGTATCACACCTAGGACTAAGGATTAAGTCTAACCGGACCTTAGAATGGCCGGACTTAATGTACTGGAGAATAGTCAAAATACTTGCCGAAGTAGGGGACACAGAAAGAGACACACCGATGAGGGAAGCCAGAAGTCAAAGATACCAGAAATCAGGGAAGTCAAAACGAAGCCAAAGTGAAATACCAGAAAAAACACGATCAGGAACAGACTTTCTGATAACCAGCTAGTGGAAACCACTGCCTCGGGAGTTCGAAGTGCCGCTTCGAGAATTCGAAGTGTAGTCCAAAAAGGACCCTAATCCTCGCGGCACGCCTATGGAGTGAGACCGGCAGGGGAGATCTCAGGATCCCCCCTGTCGGCTCATGCAAAGCCGGTGCTATCCGAGCGCCGGCTCTGCTCTAAGCCTCCCCTCACCGACCCACAGGCAGTGTGGGAGGCAGGAGAGGACCCGGGCGTTGCCGCGGCAATGCTCAGATCTCGCGAGAGTGAACTCGGGCCCCGCAGGCTAGAGTTCACTCTCCACTGGACCACCAGGGATGGCAGCAGCAGGAACAAGGATCCCCCCTCCCAGGCATAAGGTAAGAAGGGAGGGGGTATATTAACTGATCTGCCCCCACCTCCACTGGACCACCAGGGAAGGCAGCAATGTAACTTACTTTACATGGTGTAATCGCCTGCTCTTTAAATTGATCTTAAGGGCAGAGTACAGAATATTTGATAGAGTCCTAACCTCAACATCTGAGGAAAGGGATTTAGGGGTGATTATTTCTCATGACTTAAAGGTAGGCAGACAATGCAATAGAGCAGCAGGAAATGTTAGCAGATAAGGTAAGAAGGGAGGGGGGATATTTATGAACCAATCTGCCCCACCTCCAACCCCACAAATCACCAAACATACAGCACACAAACAGCACACACACACATTCAGCACACACACACACATACATCACACAAACAGCACACACACATACAGCACACACACACACACACACACACACATACATCACACAAACAGCACACACACATACAGCACCCTCACACACACAGCACACAAACAGCACCCTCACACACACAGCACCCTCACACAGCACACTAACAGGACCCTAACAAACACACACACAGCACACTACCAGTACCCTCACACACAAACAGTACGCTCACACACAGTACATTAACAGCACCCAGTGTATGTGTATATATGTGTGTATATATACAGTTGCAAGAAAAAGTATGTGAACCCTTTGGAATGATATGGATTTCTGCACAAATTGGTCATAAAATGTGATCTGATCATCATCTAAGTCACAACAATAGACAATCACAGTCTGCTTAAACTAATAACACATAAATAATGAAATGTTGCCATCTTTTTATTGAACACACCATGTAAACATTCACAGTGCAGGTGGAAAAAGTATGTGAACCCGTGGATTTAATAACTGGTTGAACCTCCTTTGTCAGCAATAACTTCAACCAAACGTTTCCTGTAGTTGCAGATCAGACGTGCACAACGGTCAGGAGTAATTCTTGACCATTCCTCTTTACAGAACTGTTTCAGTTCAGCAATATTCTTGGGATGTCTGGTGTGAATCGCTTTCTTGAGGTCATGCCACAGCATCTCAATCGGGTTGAGGTCAGGACTCTGACTGGGCCACTTCAGAAGGCGTATTTTCTTCTGTTTAAGCCGTTGTTGATTTACTTCTATGCTTTGGGTCATTGTCCTGCTGCAACACCCATCTTCTGTTGAGCTTCAGCTGGTAGACAGATGGCCTTAAGTTCTCCTGCAAAATGTCTTGATAAATTTGGGAATTCATTTTTCCTTCGATGATAGCAATCCGTCCAGGCCCTGATGCAGCAAAGCAGCCCCAAACCATGATGCCCCCACCACCATACTTCACAGTTGGGATGAGGTTTTGATGTTGGTGTGCTGTGCCTTTTTTTCGCCACACATAGTGTTGTGTGTTTCTTCCAAACAACTCAACTTTGGTTTCATCTGTCCACAGAATATTTTGCCAGTACTGCTGTGGAACATCCAGGTGCTCTTGTGCAAACTGTAAACGTGCAGCAATGTTTTGTTTGGACAGCAGTGGCTTCCTCTGTAGTATCCTCCCATGAAATCCATTCTTGTTTAGTGTTTTACGTATTGTAGATTCGCTAACAGGGATGTTAGCATTTGCCAGTGACTTTTGTAAGTCTTTAGCCGACACTCTAGGATTCTTCTTCACCTCATTGAGCAGTCTGCGCTGTGCTCTTGCAGTCATCTTTACAGGACAGCCACTCCTAGGGAGAGTAGCAGCAGTGCTGAACTTTCTCCATTTATAAACAATTTGTCTTACCATGGACTGAAGAACAGCAAGGCTTTTGGAGATACTTTTATAACCCTTTCCAGCTTTTTGCAAGTCAACAATTCTTAATTGTAGGTCTTCTGGGAGATCTTTTGTGCGAGGCATCATTCACATCAGGCAATGCTTCTTGTGAAAAGCAAACCCAGAACTGGTGTGTGTTTTGTATAGTGCAGCTGTAACCAACACCTGCAATCTCATCTCATTGATTGGACTCCAGTTGGCTGACATTTCACTCCAATTAGCTCTTGGAGATGTTCACATACTTTTTCCACCTGCACTGTGAATGTTTACATGGTGTGTTCAATAAAAACATGGCAACATTTCATTCTTTGTGTGTTATTAGTTTAAGCAGACTGTGATTGTCTATTGTTGTGACTTAGATGATGACCAGATCACATTTTATGACCAATTTGTGCAGAAATCCATATTATTCCAAAGGGTTCAAATACTTTTTCTTGCAACTGTACACTAGTTTCACACAAAGTAACAAACTAATTTATGTAGTATCTTATAGGTAAAATGTACTAGATAGATGATTAGATAACTGTTAGATCTATATACACTCTTACTGACACACACACACAAATACACATACACGCTTACTGACAAACACATACACACTCACTAATAAACACACAAACTCTTGCTGACAAACACACACATGCACTCTTACTGACAAACACATACACACTCACTCAGTGGTGTATACTGGTGTTGTGCTGCTGTAGGCATAACAAAACTCAGACACTCCCCCTTCTAAATTTCACTTCCTGTTAAAAACCAACATGCTCTTTGCCTGACAGACACATGCCTTCACTGATGCATACACTGACATACACTCACTGACAGATACACAGTCATTGTCACACACACTGTTTAACCAACACACATTTTCCCTAAAACATTAATACTCACTGACAGACAGACTTGCACACTCACATTTACCGACAGACTCATACATCCACTGACAGACACACTAACTGACACATGCATTCACTAACAGATACACATACACAAAACAGAAAAGTGCTGGTGCGCATACATATGTATAGAACCCCTCAAGTGTTGAGAAGTAGTTACAAACAGATGATACAGTGCAAGCAAGTGTGATCCCTTATAGGGTGTCTACAATCCCAGGTGTATATGTGTGCATACTTATAGCCTGTTATACTGTACAATTGATATCTGTAATTAAGGAGACAAAAGTGTGTGTGTGGGGGTGGGGGGGGGACAGAGAAAGCAGTTTTGTAATATTTGATTATATCTTTACATGTGACAACACTGAAGAAATTACACTTTGCAACATTGTAAAGTAGTAAGTGTACAGCCTGTATAACACTGCAAATTTGCTGTCCCCTCAAAATAACAACACACAGCCATTAATGTCTAAATTGTTGGCAACAAATGTGAGTACACCCCTAAGTGGAAATGTCCAAACTGGGCCCAATCAGCCATTTTCCCTCCCCAGTGTCATGTCACTCATTAGTGGTCTCAGCTGTGAATGGGGAGCAGGTGTGTTAAATTTGGTGTTGTCGCTCACACACTCTCTCATACTGGTCACTGGAAGTTCAACATGGCACCTCATGGCAAAGAACTCTCTGAGGATCAGAAAAAAAAAGAAAGTTTTGCTCTACATAAAGATAGCCTAGGCTATAAGAAGATTGCCAAGACCCTGAAACTGAGCTGCAGCACAATGGACAAGACCATACAGCGGTTTCACAGGACAAGTTCCACTCAGAACACTCCTCGCCATGATCGACCAATGAAGTTGAGTGCACATGCTCAGCATCATACCCATAGGTTGTCTTTGGGAAATAGACGAATGAGTGCAGCCAGTGTTGCTATAGAGGTTGAAGGGATGGGTGGGGAGGGGGGGTCAGCCTATTAGTTCTCAGACCATATGCTGCACATTGCATCAAATTGGTCTGCATGGCTGTTGTCCCAGAAGAAAGCCTCTTTTAAAGATGATGCGCAAGAAAGCCTGCAAACAGTTTGCTGAAGACAAGCAGACTAAGGACATGGATTACTTGAACTATGTCCTGTGGTCCGATGAGACCAAGATAAACTTATTTGGTACAGATGGTGTCAAGCGTGTGTGGGAGCAACCAGGTGAGGAGTACAAAGACAAGTGTGTCTTGCCTACGATCCAGTATGGAGGTGGGAGTTTCATGGTCTGGGCCTGCATGAGTGCTGCCGGCACTGGGGAGCTACAGTTCAATAAGGGAACCATGAATGCCAATATGTACTGTGACATACTGAAGGAGAGCATGATCTCCTCCCTTTGGAGACTGGGCTGCAGGGCAGTATTCTAACATAATAACGACCCCAAACAAAGACGACCACTACCTTGCTAAAGAAGCTGAAGGTAAAGGTGATGGACTTGCCAAGCATGTCTCCAGGCCTAAACCCTATTGAGCATCTGTGGGGCATCCTCAAACGGAAGGTGGGGGAGCGCAAGATCTCTAACATCCACCAGCTCCATGATGTCATCATGAAGGAGTGGAAGAGGACTCCAGTGGCAACCTGTGAAGCTCTAGTGAACTCCATGCCCATGAGCGTTAAGGCAGTGTTGGAAAATAATGATGGCCACACAAATTATTGACACTTTGGGCCCAATTTGGACATTTCCACTTAGGGGTGTACTTACTTTTGTTGCCAACAGTTTACACATTAATGGCTGTGTGTTGTTATTTTGAGGGGACAGCAAATTCACACTGTTATACAGGCTATACATTTACTACTTTACGTTGTAGCAGGGTGTCATTTCTTCAGTGTTGTCACATGAAAAGATATAATAAAATATTTACAAAAATGTTAGGGGTGTACTTACTTTTGGGAGATAAAAAAAAAAAAAATATATATATATATATATATATATACACTGCACAAAAAAAGAACGGGAACACAAAAATAACATCCTAGATCTGAATGAATTAAACAGTCTTCTGAAATACTTTGTTCTTTACTTTAGTTGAATGTGCTGACAACAAAATCACACAAAAATTAAAAAATGGAAATCAAATTTTTCAACCCATTGAAGTCTGGATTTGGAGTCACACTCAAAATTAAAGTGGAAAAACACACTACAGGCTGATCCAACTTTAATGTAATGTCCTTAAAACAAATCAAAATGAGGCTCAGTAGTGTGTGTGACCTCCACGTGCCTGTATGACCTCCCTACAATGCCTGTGCATGCTCCTGATGAGGTGGTGGATGGTCTCCTGAGGGATCTCCTCCCAGACCTGGACAGTCTGTGGTGCAACGTGATGTTGGTGGATGAAGCGAGACATGATCCCAGATGTGCTCAATTGGATTCAGGTCTGGGGAACGGGCGGGCCAGTCCATAGCATCAAAACCTTTGTCTTTCAGGAACTGCTGACACACTCCAGCCACATGAGGTATAGCATTGTCTTGCACTAGGAGGAACCCAGGGCCAACCGAACCAGCATATGGTCTCACAAGGGGTCTGAGGATCTCATCTCAGACCTAATGGCAGACAGGCTACCTCTGGCGAGCACAGAGGGCTGTGTGGCCCCCCAAAGAAGTGCCACCCCACACCATTACTGAGCCACTGCCAAACCGGTCATGCTGGAGGATGTTGCAGGCAGCAGAAAGTTCTCCACGGCATCTCCAGACTCTGCCACGTCTGTCACATGTGCTCAGTGTGAACCTGCTTTCATCTGTGAAGAGCACAGGGCACCAGTGGTGAATTTGCCAATCTTGGTGTTCTCTGGCAAATGCCAAACGTCCTGCACGGTGTTGGGCTGTAAGCACAACCCCCACCTGTGGACGTCGGGCCCTCATACCACCCTCATGGAGTCTGTTTCTGACCGTTTGAGCAGACACATGCACATTTGTGGCCTGCTGGAGGTCATTTTGCAGGGTTCTGGCAGTGCTCCTCCTGTTCTTCCTTGCACAAAGGCGGAGGTAGCGATCCTGCTGCTGGGTTGTTGCCCTCCTCCACGTCACCTGATGTACTGGCCTGTCTCCTGGTAGCGCCTCCATGCTCTGGACACTACACTGACAGACACAGCAAACCTTCTTGCCACAGCTCGCATGGATGTGCCATCCTGGATGAGCTGCACTACCTGAGCCACTTGTGTGGGTTGTAGACTCCGTCTTATGCTACCACTAGAGTAAAAGCACTGCCAGCATTCAAAAGTGACCAAAACATCAGACAGGAAGCATAGGAACCGAGAAGTGGTCTGTGGTCACCACCTGCAGAACCACTCCTTTATTGGGGGTGTCTTGCTAATTGCCTATAATTTCCATCTGTTGTCTATCCCATTTGCACAACAGCATGTGAAATTGATTGTCACTCAGTGTTGCTTCCTAAGTGAACAGTTTGATTTTACAGAAGTGTGATTGACTTGGAGTTACATTGTGTTATTTAAGTGTTCCCTTTATTTTTTTGAGCAGTGTGTATATATATATATATATATATATATATATATATATATATATATATATACACACACACACACACACAGACACACATACATTGTTGTTTCGATTGTTTTACTTCTAAATATCAGTTGATGGTTAGGGCTTGGAGAAGTAATTAGTGTTGGAAAAAAAATGCTACCTTTAAAAAGGTTTAATATATTATTTAAGAAGATGTGTCTATTAATTTGAACTTCTTACAGAGGAAGCCCCAAGATACACATTAATGCAGGTGTTCCACACATTGCTGCTAGGAGTAGCTTAGTCCAGTTCAAACATAATCCCACATTACACATACACCCTGTTCCAAATGATTATGCAAATTCTATTAGTGTCACAATGATGAAATATTTAGTTTTTCAGTTTAACTCATGGATGGCATTGTGTCTCAGGGCTCTTTTGATCACTGAAAACAATCTCGGACACCTGTGATAATTAGATTGCCAGGTGATCCCAATTTAAGGAAAAACTACTAAAGGAGGGTGTTCCACATTATTAGGCAGAGCACCATTTTCATGCAATATGGGGAAGAAAAATAGTTCAATGCCTTGGACAAGGTATGAAAACATTAGATATTTCATGAAAACTTAAGCGTGATCATCGCACTATTAAGAGATTTGTGGCTGATTCCGAGCACACACGGGTTTGTGCAGATAAAGGCACATTGAGGAAGATTTCTGCCCGATCAATGCATCGGATCAAGAGAGCAGCTGCAAAAATACCATTACATAGCAGCAAACAGATATTTGAAGCTGCTGGTGCCTCTGGAGTCCCACGGACATGAAGGTGTAGAGTCCTCCAGAGTCTTGCAACTGTGCATAAACCTTCTATTCAGCCACCACTAACCAATGCTCACAAGCAGAAACGGCTGCATTGGGCAGAAAAATATGTGAAGACTAATTTTCAAACAGTCCTGTTCACTGATGAGTACCATGCAACCCTGGATGGTACAGATGGATGGAGTAGTAGATGGTTGGTGGACAGCCACCCTGTTCCAACAAGGCTTCGACGTCAGCAAGGCGGTGGTGGAGTCATGTTTTGGGCCGGAATCATGGGAAGAGAGCTGGTCGGCCCCTTTAGGGTCCCCGAAGGTGTAAAGATGACCTCTGCAAAGTATGTGGAGTTTCTCACAGACCACTTTCTTCCCTGGTACAGAAGGAAGAACTATGCTTTCCGGAATAAAATCATCTTCATGCATGACATTGCACCATCTTATGCTGCAAAGAATAACTCTGCGTCAATGGCTGCTATAGGGATAAAAGGAGAGAAAGTCATGGTGTGGCCTCCATCCTCCCCTGACCTCAATCCTATTGAGAACCTTTGGAACATCCTCAAGCAAAAGATCTATGAGGGTGGGAGGCAGTTTACATCCAAACAACAGCTCTGGGAGGCTATTCTGACATCTTGCAAACACATTCAAGCAGAAACTGTCCAAAAACTCACAAGTTCAATGGATGCAAGACTTGTGAAGCTGCTATCAAATATGGGGTCCTATGTTAACATGTAACGTGACCTGTTAAAATGTTTTAAAAGTTAAAATGTTGTTATAAGTTTGATTGAAATAGTTTTTGATTTCAGCAAATATGCTGCAAACACAACAAATGACAATTTTCTGTTATTTACAACCTATAAAGTGTTTGAAACTTACTGTGCGTAATAATTTGGAACAGTGCATTGTAAGTTTTTTATGTTTAAAAAAAATACTGTTATCATTAGGAGGTTTGTTCAATAAAATTTGAATTGTACTCTTAATAGTTGATAACATGAGAATTATGCTGACTGTTATTTACATCAATTATTTAGGTAAGTGAGAAAAATATAATTTGCATAATAATTTGGAACAGGGTGCAATGTCCTTGGTGTTCAATTTATTGTCTTCCTATTTATCTCTGTATGATCAAAAATGAACACATTTATAGTAGGTTTTGTGAGATATATAAATCCATTTGAGTGTTTTCTTCCTTCACATTAACCTGCACAAAAGATGATTTATTTTACTTCTCTTTTCCCTGAAACCTTCTGTGCCATCTTTGTACATTAGTACCATTTGTTAATACGGGAATAGCAAAAAAGCAGGATTTGACAAACTCTAAAGGGTACATTAGCATTCTTGGAATGGGTTGCCTGAGTCTGCATTTCTTTTATCCAGTCTTTTTTATCCAGTGTTTGAGAAACTCATATTTACAAATGTCAAACGTAAAATCAGTCCTGCACACAATATGCTAATGAATCCCGTGATACATGCAAAACACCTTGTGACTTTTATAGTGTCGTTTTGCCTTCCTTAAAAGAAAACTTTCAGGAGTGAAAGCTTGAAGGTAACCACTTTCTAATGTTTTATTAAACCTGTGCAATTCACAAGTGTACTAATCATATCTAGAAATTGTATGCTAGTACAAAAAACACAGACACATATATTCAAGTTGTTAATGAAATGTTAGCCTTTAGAATCCAGTGAACAATCTGAAGTGTTACAAAGGTAAGTGGTAGACCAACAGAGTTTAAATAAACAAGTTCAGGTGACCAGACATTGAAAAATAGCATACATAAAAACGTATAAGCAAAGGACGTTTGTCAGATAACAAGTAAAGGGTTAACAAAAAACAAAAAACAGCTGTTCTGAAGTAATGGAAGCAAATTAGGCACTTGAAATTGATGCTTGCAATTCTTACAAGTGTCCCAAATTTTGTTTGTATAAAAGAAGTACTGGAACAAACTGTGTTAAGCATTATTTGGACAGTATTTTCTATCATGTACTAGCATAAAGGCAAGAAAAAGACAGTTAAGAAAAAAAGACAAACCATTTTAATCACTCCAGGCACCCAGACAACTTCTGCCCATTGGAGTGGTCTGGGTGCCATCTCCCACTACTCTTAATCCTGCAAATGTAATTATTGCAGTTTTTTTTTAAACTGCAATAATTACTTTGCAGGGTTAACTCCACCTCTAGTGGCTGTCTACTAGACCTGTGCTAAAGCGTTGCTGGACGTCCTCATGCTGTGTGAGGACCTCCAGCGTTGCTCATATCCCCATAGGAAAGCATTGAAAAGCTTTCCTATGGGGAGCTCTAATGCGCATGCAGGGAGGAGCGGCGGCGGAGGAAGAAGCAGCAATGTGGGACATGTCGCTGCCTCTGGTAAGTAACTGAAGGGGTTTTCACCACTTCAACAACCGGGGTTGGGGGGTGGAAGGGAGAGGGGACCTGCAGTGCCAGGAAAACGGATTGCTTTCCTGGCACTGGAGTTTCTATTTAAGAGTATAGGACTTTCCTTAACCCCTTAAGGACCAAACTTCTGCAATAAAAGGTAATCATGACAAGAAGGGTGGCGCTACTATTATAAGCACACAAGCCTTGATACGGAGCCAGTGTTTCCATATACAGGCTCCTTGAAATGTGAGTGTACTAGTCACTAAGATTCCATCATTATAATTGCATTGCCACTTTAAATACCATCTGCACTATATTGTATTCTTCTGTATTTTTTTCACATGTACTTTTCACTGTACCATGGTATGAAATAACGTTTGGTAAGCCACATATGTGTTTGAGCGCTCCACTTATAGGTGTAGGTCTTTGTTACTTACACCGCACTTAAATCTATTATTCTGTATAGCGGGATAGAGGATATTTCCACACAAGTGTATAGAGCTGCCTGTCAATCACCTTTATTTTGTAAACACTGTTACACACATCCCTCCGTAAAAAGAGGTAAACTTTGATTGGTATTCATAGTGTTTTCAAAGGCATTCAACAAGCGTTTGACTCGTGTGCCCTTAGAAGCCATCACAGCCATGCCTATTAATGTCATGGCTGTGAGTGGCCAGTGCAGCATGTGACCCAGCCTCTCATGTGTCCTTAAGGGGTTAAAGGTTTTTTCCAACCCTTTTTCATAGTTAATAGAATCATGCTCTATTTGCATTATTCCAAATGTCCCCCTACAAAAATCCCTTAAAGAGAGTTTTCAATTAAAGTTTACCCACCCTAATCAAGCACCAGGAGATCCTCCCCGGTCATAGAGAAGTCTATGAATGGAACATTTACAGGCTCAGGGCACATGCACACGCTCTGAATCAGCAAGGGGAGTGGTGTGAGAAGGTGGGGAAGGAAGAGGAGGGAGGACGGGGAATTAAAAAAATTAGTGGAGGGGATTGGGAGAAGGGAGGAAGGACAAGTTCTTCTCCCTTGCATGCTCTGGGAACACTTGGAAACTGGAGGAATCTCTGACAGGAAGAGCTCCACCAGACACAGAGCCACAACAGAATCAGAAGAAAAGTTTCTGAGAGCAAGCAGCTTAAAATTTCACAATTTACAGAATAGCAGCTTCGAGCACAGCTAAACACTGGTTAAACTCTCACTTTCAGCTGTAAAGAAAGTACTGACAAACAGTTCCAACAGATCAAGAAGCATTGCCCTTGCTAAGATGGCAACATAAGAAACATAGGTTTGCTTGGGTTATGCAGCACTGCCAGTAGACTACTAAAAGGTGGAAGAATCCCCTTTAGACCAATTAATTTGAAATGTAAATCTTTGTTTCATCGTGCAGGCCTTTTGCACAGAGTTGAACAGGCAAAAAGGCACAAACTCTCTTGCTGCATCTAGTCATCTAGTCAGTGATTTGCGTAGTTGGGCCCTGAACCTAAAACAAAGCCACAGCATTTTGCAGTGTTAGGTCATACCCTCTACTAAATTCCTCGATAGTCTGGAGTTCATCTTACCGAAAGATAATGACACAGAAATAAATAAATTAAGAAATGTTGTTATTTTCCAAGCTCTGCATGACAATTTAACTGTGCATATCGTAATACGGTTAGCTTTTACTGCAATAAAATACCGATTTTTGGGGGGGGTTGGAAAGTTACAGGATAAAATATAGGTCTTACAATTTAAATTCTCTGGAATTTCTGCCCATCAGGCAAGCCCTCCATTATAGAATTATTAAATTAAGGATAATATATCAATCTATCTGTCCATATATAGGAATCAAAAACCAAAAAGGTTATGGTGGGGAAAAAAATTGTGAGTGAAAACCCCTTCCACCTAAAGTCTGTGGATAGTTAATACAATGTTAAACAAAAATCTGCACACCGGTCAATATAAGACTTGCTTTTCCCACAAAAATTACAATTTGGCGCTCGTTTAAGCACCAAAACACGTTAGGCTTATGATTTTTTAAACTCACAACACTTTTATTTTAGCACTGCTTGGGGTGTTAATTTTATTGATTGGGAATAGAAGCCAGATTTAAGCTATGTTTAGAAAGGGATTTTGTCTCCCAATTACTCAGTAGCCTTCCTATACACAGGATTAGTAATGGATAGCTCTTAGCACATTATGTGCATAAGTTTAGTGTGGACAATCACTTGGAATTAGCTGTTCACTATTTTATGCCAGGAGATTTGCTATATCTGGGTTAATGGGACTAGAGTGTTTAGCTGGATGCCTGTTCGGTGCATATTTGTATTACCAGTTCTAGGACTTTACAACTGATTGGCTTTACACTAGGGGCACTTGGAGATCTACCCAGTCTCCTATATAGGTTCTATAGCTATTCATATTCCGTCTATAGGTGGCTTATATGCCATATAGGACTATCTAACTTTTGGTATTGCCACTTCATTTGGCCTCCCCTTCCTAGCCTATTGAGCTTCATTACAGGGAGTGCAGAATTATTAGGCAAGTTGTATTTTTGAGGATTAATTTTATTATTGAACAACAACCATGTTCTCAATGAACCCAAAAAACTCATTAATATCAAAGCTGAATATTTTTGGAAGTAGTTTTTAGTTTGTTTTTAGTTTTAGCTATGTTAGGGGGATATCTGTGTGTGCGGGTGACTATTACTGTGCATAATTATTAGGCAACTTAACAAAAAACAAATATATACCCATTTCAATTATTTATTATTACCAATGAAACCAATATAACATCTCAACATTCACAAATATACATTTCTGACATTCAAAAACGAAACAAAAACAAATCAGTGACCAATATAGCCACCTTTCTTTGCAAGGACACTCAAAAGCCTGCCATCCATGGATTCTGTCAGTGTTTTGATCTGTTCACCATCAACATTGCGTGCAGCAGCAACCACAGCCTCCCAGACACTGTTCAGAGAGGTGTACTGTTTTCCCTCCTTGTAAATCTCACATTTGATGATGGACCACAGGTTCTCAATGGGGTTCAGATCAGGTGAACAAGGAGGCCATGTCATTAGATTTTCTTCTTTTATACCCTTTCTTGCCAGCCACGCTGTGGAGTACTTGGACGCGTGTGATGGAGCATTGTCCTGCATGAAAATCATGTTTTCTTGAAGGATGCAGACTTCTTCCTGTACCACTGCTTGAAGAAGGTGTCTTCCAGGAACTGGCAGTAGGACTGGGAGTTGAGCTTGACTCCATCCTCAACCCGAAAAGGCCCCACAAGCTCATCTTTGATGATACCAGCCCAAACCAGTACTCCACCTCCACCTTGCTGGCGTCTGAGTCGGACTGGAGCTCTCTGCCCTTTACCAATCCAGCCACGGGCCCATCCATCTGGCCCATCAAGACTCACTCTCATTTCATTGGTCCATAAAACCTTAGAAAAATCAGTCTTGAGATATTTCTTGGCCCAGTCTTGACGTTTCAGCTTGTGTGTCTTGTTCAGTGGTGGTGGTCTTTCAGCCTTTCTTACCTTGGCCATGTCTCTGAGTATTGCACACCTTATGCTTTTGGGCACTCCAGTGATGTTGCAGCTCTGAAATATGGCCAAACTGGTGGCAAGTGGCATCGTGGCAGCTGCACGCTTGACTTTTCTCAGTTCATGGGCAATTATTTTGCGCCTTGGTTTTTCCACACGCTTCTTGCGACCCTGTTGACTATTTTGAATGAAACGCTTGATTGTTAGATGATCACGCTTCAGAAGCTTTGCAATTTTAAGAGTGCTGCATCCCTCTGCAAGATATCTCACTATTTTTGACTTTTCTGAGCCTGTCAAGTCCTTCTTTTGACCCATTTTGCCAAAGGAAAGGAAGTTGCCTAATAATTATGCACACCTGATATAGGGTGTTGATGTCATTAGACCACACCCCTTCTCATTACAGAGATGCGCATCACCTAATATGCTTAATTGGTAGTAGGCTTTCGAGCCTATACAGCTTGGAGTAAGACAACATGCATAAAGAGGATGATGTGGTCAAAATACTCATTTGCCTAATAATTCTGCACTCCCTGTATTTCCTCTTCATGTGTTTATTTTTTGGGGTAGTGGGTTTTTATTATTATCTTTTGGTTTGTCTGTGTTTATGATGACTAATAAATTTATGGTTTTTATCAGTAATAGATAACTCTAAAATATCCTATCCGTGTATCCTGAACCTCTGCCCTAGGTTCACTTTCTCTCATCTGAGGTAGTATTTACCTAATTTTAAGACTTACTAAGAAACA
>OW240919.1:2400543-2424075 GCA_933207985.1 Pelobates cultripes
GTTCCCACAGACTACAGGACAGCTACAGGTGACACCATTCCGTGGATTTTTACAATTTGATACAGCCCCTGTGGAACCAGTGGAGTATGTATGGAATGCAGTCAAAGGCATATTCCAGCGGGGTGACCCTGCAGAAGCGAGTGGTTTCCTGTAGGAATAGGATTCACCTATTCTTGCTGGATTACCAGGTGATTGATTTTGATTCCTCTTTTTCTGATTTGTTATCGGTTCAGTGATCAACTTGACTTGACTGGTCTACACTTTCCCAGACCAGCAAAACAGGGCTTGTTATATTGGAATACAGTGAGAAGGCTCAGCAGGAGAGCAGGATCCTCCCTCCCCCAGGCAGGCTAGTTACAAGGGGGCACTATAGTGTTCCTGCCCCCCAGCACAGAGCTGGGAAGGCAGCTGAAGGCAGGGAGAGGAAGCTTCCTCTTTCTCCAGCGGCAGGCGGAGTTCTCCTCCGAGAGTTCTTCTCCTCCTCTTCGCCAAGTTGAATGCCATGGGAAGGCAGTGTCTAGAAAGTCACAGGGAGATGGAGAGCAGCCCTGTCCTCCCTGGTCTGCGTGCCTATGATGGTCCTTTAACCTGCATTCACACACACATACAAAAACAGCATACCCTGCACTCACACACATACAGAGACTTTATATCCAGCATTCACATGCACATACAGTAACTCAGTATCCTGCATTCATACAAGTATTGAGACTCTGTACTCTGCATTCACACACATACAGATGCCACATCCTGCATTCACACGCACATACAGTAACTCATTATCCTGCATTCACACGCACATACAGTAACTCAGTATCCAGCATTCAAACACATATTGAGACTATGTACTCTGCATTCACACATGCAAACATACAGACTAAACATCCTGCATTCACAAACACATACAGAAACTCCATATCCTTCATTCACAAACACATACAGAGACTCCACATCCTGTATTCACACACAGACACTTACAGACTCCATATCCTTAATTCACACACACACACACACACATACAGAGACTGCATGTCCTGCATTCACACACACATACATATAGACTCCACATCCTGCATTAACACACACATACAGAGACTCCCCATCCTGCATTCACACAGAGAGATTCCATATCCTGTATTGACACACACAGAGAGACTCCATATGCTGAATTCACACACACATACAGAGACTCCATATGCTGTATTAACACACACATACAGAGACTCCATATCCTTCATTCTCTATATCCTGCATTCACACACATATTGAGACTCTATATCCTGCATACACACACATATGGAGACTCTATATCCTGCATACACACACACATACAGTAACTCAGTATCCAGCATTCACACACATATTGAGACTCTGTACACTGCATTCACACACACACACATACAGATGCTATATCCTGCATTCACAACCACATACAGTGTGACGAGACCAATCTCGCCACATTGCATTGGAGAAGCCTGGTTGCCCGCCTGCTGCCCCTGGACTATGGCCCCCTTTTAAAAGACATCTTTTTTTACCTGCAGAAAAGCTTCATTCGTGCTTTTCTGCCTGGGGTTCGGTAGATTTGTTTGAATGTGTTATACCCCAGATAGGAATCCCATGGAGCCCATTCGTATGAAACTGACTGTAAAGACTTTGGCTCCATGGCGATTAAACTGTATTCGTGTGGTCTGAGTGCCAGTCGCTTAATAATGTGCGCTCGGACCTGAGCTATCTGGGGATATGTTACATGTCTGTGTTTTATGTAATAAATGTGAATTTATGTATTTTAAAGTGTTTTGTGTCTTTTTGCAACCATGTGCTTAATGGAGTCTTGTGTCTGTCCTGGGAGATAATTGAATTACTCTCCAGGATAGAAGACTCTGAAACTGGTTTGGGCCAGAAAGCCATGCTTCATTTAGTCACAAAGGACTTTCCCTTAACTTTTGAACCCCTTGTCTGATTTGTGCCATTTTTGAATATGTTGTTCCCCTGAATGGATTGATTGTGAATATGTAATTTTATGTGAATGTGATGTATGGTTTTAGAGTTATGAAAGTTGGGTAGAAAGTATGTTTTAACTGTATGTGTAATTGAGTTTCCTCTCAGGATAAGGGGAGGGAATATGTGGGATGTAACTGATGTGATTGGTTGTTTTATACCTCCCTGTGGGCGGTCCTGTATTTGCAAGACTGTAATAAAAACCAGGCTGGGTGTGCCAGCACCTCAGACCACTGCTTGACCCTCAACACGGAGCCTTGTCTCGTTCTTGCGGGGATTCACTGTATGCTGTTAGAGACTGATTGCCAGGAGTGTAAGTTGCTTGGGTGCTTTTCCTGTTCAGCTGCTAGCAGCTATTTGTGAGGTTCCAGTTCGGGAGTTTGGAGTGCTACCTTATTCCCTTGTATGCAGTTCGAGAGTTTGGTGCATTCACTTGTATTCAATTCGTGAGTTTTGGTGATTCTACAGTAGCTGTGCCTGTCTCTAAAAGGGGATTATCGTCTAAGTGTTTTTTACCCCTTTTGTGCAAAACGGTCCGTTACAGTTAGCAATCAGTATAGATCAAATTGTTTTAGGTTGGAGAGGGGGAAACAAACCACAGGAACTTATTAGGCAGGAAGCCTATTAGATTTCTACCTTAAAAACTTTAAAACTAGGTTTGAATGCAGAAAGAGACCTTCAAGGTCTTATAAGATATTCTCATATTTTCTCTTTTCCTTTCAGTTCTTGATACAATATCTAATTGTTCTGTCTATCATATTTCTATTAGATTATACTGTGTTATTTATTATATTTTATATATATTTTTATTAGCATATTTGGATTTTATAATATTTGTTTTTTCTTTATGTGTTGTTACATGCACACTTATTTGCATATATATCATTTACACAGTATACTAATTTGATCTATGATTGACATTTGGAGTCTGCGTCCGCCTGTACTAGTGTTTCGTATGATATTGTTTTTTGCCTGATATCGTATTCTATTTAGGGCGACTGTTCGCCTCTGTTTCAGTTTTTTTCTCCCCAGACTATATGTGGTCTGCTTCTGTGCGAGTGCATGTGTCCTATTTTGGAACATGCGCACGCGCAGTACACACTCTTCAGCTGAATGTTATACATAGTTTGATCCACTTCGACACCCGTCCTGCTTCCGGATACAGACAAGACATGCCTTTTGCGTTCCATGGTGGAAAGCACGCCGTCAGGTGCAACGGATTAATCAGCTGTCAGAAGGAAGGATTACAGATCCCTGAGGAAGTCCCTGTTTGGACGAAACGTTGGACTTCGTTGTCTTTTATTGTTATTTTATTAATTTGTATTACTGTTTGCTGCTGCTGCTGGCGTTGCTGCTGCTATATTCCACGTTGAGTGGAGATATGCTCTTGATTTTACTTCAGTCTGTAAGTGCATTCTAATAACTTTTTCTATGTTCAAATTATACTTCACCATATGCGGCTTTTTCCTTTCTGCATTTACCATCCTGCAGAAACACCCATCACTCTCAGGCCTCACTTCACAATCAACTCTGTGAAGACTGCATTTTTTCTCCCCACTTCTCACCCACCCAGGCTCCCCTTAAATATATATCATGCTCCTCCAGCTGTTCGAGATTCTCACCCAATTACCTGTTCATTCCCCTAACATCTTACCAATAGCTGCTTCTCTGTTAACTCTTTCAGCCATCACCTCCAAACTTCCCCTGCTACCTTTTGTCTCAAATCCCCCTGGTAGCCTTTAGATTGTAAGCTCAAGGGCCATATAGCTAAGCACTTTGTATAAAAGAGCTCCAATGGCTAGATATCAGCTTACGGGCAGGGCTCTCTTACCTCTTGTATTTGTTTGTGTATATTGTACGTTTCTCAACTAATTGTACAGCGCCGCGGAATCTGTGTGCGCTTTATAAATTGCAATAATAAATAAATAAATAAATAAGGATGTACAACATCTGAGACCTTCATTGGTTCGGTTTAACCCTTGGTGGGGTGAAAAGCCTGAACCATCACATGTTTGTGAGTTTTCTACCAACTCCACATATTCTCATTTTGTTATTACTATATTACGCTATGTTGTGTTTTTTATTATTATTATAGATCTCCACTGGAGCTATTTACCCTGGTCTGCATTTTCCAGGTGGTTTCTTAAATGTGTATTTGTATACTAGGTGTTTTTTACCACTTTCTGTTTGCATTTCTATTTATTTGGTGTTTTGTGAGGTACACCTGGGAAAATTTTTAGTTTTTAAGTTTTTATTATTTAGTTTACTTAAGTGTATTTACTTTCTTTGTTTTTTACTAAATTATTATATCTGTCTGCTTTTTATATTTTTTTGTGTCATGGCCCTCTCTTACTGCATTCTTCCATTTTCAGTGCCCCCCCCACACCCCCATGACAGCTTGCCAGTTTCATGGCTGTGCATCCCATTGACCATCTTGGGTGTGTGCCTTCTTTTTTTGGCTTGCAACGCTTGTTTGTAGGTGTGTGTGCATGAGGTGATTGGCTGCCTTTGTTGTGGGCTAGCTTACTGAGTGTTCCCCCAGGAATGGAGCCATTCCTGGGGGAACACTCAGTAAGCTAGCCCATTATTTTATTGTGCCTTGTTCCTAGTATTTGGTAGGATAGTAAAGTATTGCTGTTTATTCTTCTGTCACATCTTATATTGTGCCTGTGACACTTCCCGTGCTCTCTGCAACCAGCTGTCTCATGCGCTACAATTGTATTGTGACCAGGGTATTTGCACACCTATTCCCAGTGTTGGGTATCTATATCCTGTCTTGTGCTAATATCATCATGCAGGCCCCTGGGGATTTGGAGATTAATTCTCCTACTAATACAAAAGGCTACCATGGGCTAAATAAACAAAGTTTAAGTTTATGTGGGCCGCGAAAAAAAATTAAAACTAAAATTTTCATAGAAACTTAGGTTTATTTTGAAAAGAACAGTATAAAAAAAAAGCATCCCCCTCTTCTGATCTCCATCACCCCCTCTACTAAACCCCAGTCCCCCCCCTCTATACTAAACCCCAGTCCCCCCCACTATACTAAATCCCAGTCCTCCCCCTCTACTAAATCCCAGCACCCCCTCTACTAAATCCCAGTCCCTGTTTAAAAAAAAAACCAAACATTAGCCAACAAGCAGACTCCACTCACATTGCCGCTGCCAGTATGCGACTCCGGAGTCCAACCGCTGGTATACCCCCAATGGCGCTGTCTGCACCCCGTGAAGATGGAGTACGTTGACGCCATGTCGGAATGTGACGTGGTGCTGCGTGCCTCCGTGCATCTCCAGGTCCTCCACTGTCCAGCCATCGCAGCACTGACAGACACACTCAGACAGACACACACACTCACTGATAGACACACACACACTAACAGACACACACACACTGACACACACCCACTGACAGACAGACACAAACACACAGACAGACACACACATTTACATGCACACATTTACAAATCAATTTATTTATTGCTCCCTACCTTTGGGAGCTGGTGTGGGTCCTATTCCTTGTGTCCAGTGGGGATCTTTGCTCTGGAGATCTCCCTCCTGCTCCTCACTGCTCCCTCATGAGCGCAGTGTAGTGATGCCGGGCCAGAATTAAGTTATATTCCAGCACCTGGCATCACTACAGAGGGCACGCAAGAGCAGTGAGGAGCAGGAAGAACAGACTGTTCTCCCTCGCTGCCGCCAGCTTCCTGCTTCCTCTCCCCCCAGCCGGGTAAATTTTAGCAGAGTGGGCATCTGCAATGTGGTGAGAGCAGGTGCCTACTCTGCCTTAACAGTAAGCATGTGAAACTCGCGGCTCGCTGGGCCGCAAAGATATTAATTGTAGGCCGCATGTGACCCGTGGGCCGCGAGTTTGACATGCTTGCTAGACCCTCTGTCCAATCTGGAGAGGATTTACTCGCTCATGGACGCTACCATGGCCAAATCGGTTAGGCAAGCCATTTACAACACAATGGGAGTTATGTCGGACAACTTGTCCCACTCCATTACACATGCCATCCTTTCCTCTAAGCAGGCTCTTGGCATGACATTCCATAAACCCTCTGAGGATAAGCCGGTGGCACCTAGCAACCACAAAATAGACCCACCATATGGACAAGCACACCTCCAAAACCACACGTACGGACAGGTTACGTCCTTTTAATAATGATGATACGGTGCCCCCATGTTAAAATGCCACCCGCCAGGCAAAGCTCTCTCCAGGATCTACTCAAGTTGGGTGATTGGATGGTCAAACTCGACCTTCAAGATGCTTACCTCACGATTCCTATTGCTGAAGAGTGCCAACACGTCCTTCAATTTTAGTGGGAAAAGACTATGTGGCTCTTCAGGTACCTCCCTTTTGGGCTTTCTTCAGCTCCATGGTGCTTCACAAAACTGCTGAAACCGGTGGTCTCCCTCCTATGCAGCAGAGGCATTTGTTTGATCATCTACCTGGATGACATGCTAATCATGGCGCATGATGCCCACATGCTTCGGCGACATCTCTCTTGGGTGTTGTCCCTCCAAAACTTTGGATTCCTGATCAGTTGGGAAAAGTTGGTGGAAACCCATCCCAAAGCATAAAGTTCTTGGGTTTTGTCATTAGACCGTATATAGTACGTGTGACGAGAGCAATCTCGCCACATTGCATTGGAGAAGCCTGGTTGCTCTCCTGTTGCCTTTGGATTATGGCCCCATGTTAAAAGGCTTGATTTTCCCCTGCAAAGACAAGAAAGCCGGGTCATTTGGTGCTTGCCCTGTTTGAGCAGTGATATCCCAGATAGCTATGCCATGGAGCCCATTCGTATAATGAAAGACTATGGGAAAGACTTTGGCTCCATGGCAATTGAACTGTATGTGTGTGGTCTGTGCGCCATTCAGTAATAATGTGTGCTCAAACCTAAGCTATCTGGGGATATGTTGCATGTCTGTATTTTATGTCATAAATGTAACCTTGTGTATTTTATTGTATTTTACTGTATTTTTGCTGCCATATGTTCAATGGAGTTTTGCCTCTTTCTTTGGAGATAATTGGATTACTTCTAATTATCTCCAGGATAGAAGACTCTGTGGAACTGGTTTTGGGCAGAAAAGCCATGCTTCCTGTGGTCACAAAGGACTACGATTTATCTTTTGAACCACTGGACCAATTTGTATGATTTTGACGTATGTTTGTATTTGGAGTATGCTGAGTCTGAGCAATGTGATACATACTTTTCAAGTTATGAATAATGTGAAAAAATAGTATTTCTCTGCTTGTGCTAAATTACATTACCCATTGTGTAAGGTAATTGAATCACATGCAGAGGGGAGGAATTTGTGTGGGAGTGTCTGAGTGTATTGTATGTGTTTATTGGTTGTGTTCCAAAACCCTATGTGTGGTACTAATGTGCAGGGCCGGACTGGGAATGAAAAGCAGCCCTGGAAAAAAATTCCATACCAGACCCGTAATGCATCGCGCCAGCATAGTGCGCAGATATGGAAGCGGGAAAAAAACTGAAA
Organism: Pelobates cultripes; assembly: GCA_933207985.1. NCBI lineage: Eukaryota > Metazoa > Chordata > Amphibia > Anura > Pelobatidae > Pelobates > Pelobates cultripes. Next base: position 2,408,037 of record OW240919.1, read on the forward strand.
ACTAGCACTCAAACATGAAAGAAAGCACTTATAGGGCTTCAAAATAAAGCAGAGCAGATTTATTGTAAGCAGACGCAGACGTGCATTTGCATATAATCCAGTAGCCCCCACATATGTCATATTAGCCCTCTCTCCCAGTCCTCCATGTGCCCCTATACCCCCTCTCAACCTTCCATGTGTCTAGGGTGACCAGATTTTGAAAATATAAAAATTGGACACCCATTAGTGATACAAAAATCGCTAAAAAAACCCCAAAACAAAACAGAGAAATACATACATTTTTAATCTCTTCTTGGCCAGAAGTGGCTGTTACTGTTCATCCCCTTCCTGGTACTCAAATGAGTGTCTTTTCATTTACATTTTGTAGGAGCATGATCATCAGAGCACACACATACCCTAGACCATGGCCATCGTAACAGCATAATAGTCCACTGGGCAAACCAATGCACTGGGGCCCTGACTATGCAACCACTCAAAGAAATAAAAATATAAATTATCAATAAAATTAGGCTTATATTTATTAGTACCTCCAACAAATACAATACTTACACACAGAGACAGACTGCTAAATACACACAAACCGCAAAAAACACACACAGACTGCTGAATATATACACTGGCTGCTGAATACACACATATAGAGACTGCGGAATATACACACAGATTGGTGATTACACGCGCACAGACTGGTCAACGTGCACAGACTGGTGAATACACACACACACACAGACTACAGTGAGGGGTGCAGTGTGTGTGTTCAGTGTGTGGGGATTGCAGTGTGTGTAGGGGTTCAGTGTGTGTTGGGGTTTGCGGTGTGTATTTGGAGGGGGTGCAGTGTGTGTAGCGGTTTAGTGTGTATGTGTGTGTGTATGGAAAGAGTGCCGTTTGTGTGTGGAGGGGTTCTGTGTGTGCGTGGAGGGGTTCTGTGTGTGTGTGGAGGGGTTCTGTGTGTGTGAAGGGGTTCTGTGAGCGTGGAGGGGTTCTGTGTGCGTGGATGGGTTCTGTGAGCGTGGAGAGGTTCTTTGTGTGCGTGAAGGGATTCTGTGTGTGCGTGGAGGTGTTCTGTGTGTGCGTGTAAGGGTTCTGTGTGCGTGGAGGGGTTCTGTGTGCGTGGAGAGGTTCTGTGTGCGTGGAGGGGTTCTGTGATCAAACTTATCAAGAAAAAAATACGCTACCCAGTGGCCTGTCCAGTTTTGACCTTGAGACAACTTGCCAGGACATTAATCCAGGCAATATTCTCAGGACTCCACTAGATTATGCTGCAAGGGAAAAATCTCCGGAGTCTACTGCACATCGATCTATTTGCATCACTATTGAATTCCCAGCTCCCAGTGTTCTTCAGTTGTAGACCAGATCTCGATGCCCTAGCATCGGATGTTTTCCGCCAGCCATGGCCAAACACAAGGCTTTATGCGTTTCCTCCTTTCTCCCTACTGGCTTGGACATTATGGCATCTACAGCATTCTCGGACATCTTTGATTCTAATCTCACCACTCTGTACAGCACAACCATGGTTCCCAAAACTCATAGAAATGCCCATAGATATACCGAGAGTGCTCCCTACGTCCGTGGGCTTGTTACTGGATCCTGATGGGAATTTGCATCCTCTCTTTTAATAAAATTACCAGATTTGACTAATTATCTGACATAAAGTCATTATATAGTTACAAAGCTGAAAAGAGACTTGTGTCCATCAAGTTCAGCCTTCCTCACATTTGTTTTTTGCTATTGATCCAAAAGAAGGCAAAAAACACAGTTTGAAGCACTTCCAATTTTGCAACAAGCTTGGAAAGAAAAACCTTCTTGACCCCAGAATGGCAGTCAGATTTATCCTTGGATCAAGCAGTTATTACCCTTCATTGAAAGATTATATCCTTGAATATTCTGTTTTTGCAAGATTGCATCTAGTAGCTGTTTAAACATCTGTATGGACTCTGATAAAACCACTTCTTCAGGCAGATAATTCCACATCCTTATTGTTCTTACAGTAAAAAAACCTTTCCTTTACTTAGACGTGATTTTATTAAGGACACAGAAGTGAATATTAGGATGAGAATGGATGAGTGTTTATAGCTCTGTTGGGGAGAAGGTAGGATAAGGAAGGAAGAGATGAGTGCTTATAGCTCCGTTGGGGAGCAGGTAGGATGATCCCTGACACCGGGATCGAAGACAGTGTATGCAGGCCGGTTCGGGAGACGAATGCTCCCCCTGGTGGGCTTTCGGTAATACGAACCAGCGGCCACCCAGAGGCAGCACGCGCCGCTCGTTCCCTTGCGGTCTGTGGTGAACATTTTAATTAAACGTTCTAAATTAAGTGCCTGGGTGCTCAAAAGGTATATTGCAGGATTTTATGGTAAAAATTACAGAAAGAGGAACATGAAAGAGGGGAAACACACATTCTAGGAAGGCAATTCACAGTTTAGGCAGTCCCTCCACAGCCGTGTGTGGCCTCCAATAAACCAGTTCACCCCCAGCATTCCGTCTCGACTAATGTCTGTGGGGGGAAAGCTATACCTGCTATATCACTACCATACCTGCTTTGGATTATCGCTATTGGGAAAGTCTGCTTGTAATCGCTACTGGGACCAGAGTTGCTACAGCATAATTTATCACTTGGGAGAAAAAGACATCTCTGGCGGCGAAACCCCGGTTCTTACCTGGGTGGGCGCCACACGGACTGTTCTCATTGGCTAAATATGTTATATGGTTAACCCTTTGAAGGGTACGCGTTTGTTTTTTCTATTGATATTTTTAATATCCTTTCTTTGCTGCTGAGGAATAAATAAAGACATAAAGCATAATATTTGCCTCCGTGTCCTTAATAAAATCATACAAAATACACAGCGCACTCATTTATTCACTAAGCCATGATTTCAAGTCTCACAGAATGTAATAGTTTTATTTAAAAACACCTGACCGAGGCATAGAATAATGGGCATTTAGTTACATTATATGATCATATATGTTTGGGTGAGTGCAGCCCTCTTGGTTTCACTTAATAAAATCATGAATTTACGTCATATTAGTAAAATCTTATAATTGTGATCTACAAAAGTCACATTTCAAGTTTTTTTTGTTTTGTTTTGTTTTTTGAGAAACCATTTGAAATGTTTATCTAATAGAAATAAATAGAGGCCATTGTTAGAAGTACATGCATGTCTGTGATTAGAGAATTTATTTTTGCTTTGTTTTATCAGCTGGTCTTATTTGGTCTCAGTAATCAGATGGTCGTGACTTTCAAGGAGGAGAATACGGTTGCATTTAAACACCTATTTCTAAAAGGATACGTGGATTCCAGCGATGAAACATATGCTGTCTATAGACAGGATGATGTTTACGATCATATTGACTTCACTATTAAACAGGTAAATACAGGTATACATCTTTATATGAGCTTTCATTTGGAGAGCCAACGAGACACCTTTGTCTGGTTATATCTAAAGCATGATAGACAAAGTAGACTTCCGAGTACGGGGTGCAGGGATTTTTAAACCAGTTAGGGGTTTGTGTGGTTGTTTGGATATAGCCAATGTAGGCTTGTAGGATTGCAGGGATAGATGCAAGCGTTTTATGGTGGTGGATAGGAAGTGAAAGGGTCCTATGGGTGTACAGTGGTGACAGAGGTTTTATGGGGTGCAAGGGTAGATCTACTGAGTAACAGGGTTTTACATGCTTTTATTGAATTTTATGAATACGATTTTGTATTGGTTGTCAAGTAAAGCATCAGATGCGACATTCGTGGGTTGCGCATGCCCAAATCAGCAATCATTAGTGGACATGCAGATCCACATCTGCAATCATTAGTGGACATGCAGATCCACATCTGCAATCATTAGTGGACATGCAGATCCACATCTGCAATCATTAGTGGACATGCAGATCTACATCTGCAATCATTAGTGGACATGCAGATCCACATCAGCAATAATTTGTGGGTTGCGCAGATCCAAATCGGCAATCATTCGTGGGTTGCATAGGGCCGTCATAATAATCTTACCAGGACGCTCAGGTCTATTGCGATCAATTAAAGTATTTTTAGCATAATGTAACACAGGTTAATACACCAGTTCCATCTACTCATGTTTCAAGAGCGAAGTCGTACTGGGAAAAGATAGATTAGATAGTTTGAGAATTTTGAATGGTAGGCTGTTAATAATTAAGTCTCTGGCTTCACATCCCCGTCTCTGTATTATATCTGTCATTAATAATTCATGGTCTGGGCTTCTTACCCTAGTCTCTGTACTGCAAGGCTTGACAAATTTGCTTTGGATCTAGGAGCCAGCTAAAGTTAGGAGCCAGTTTTTCTCCCAGTGACAAAAATATGTTTCTTAAAGGAACATTATAATCACCAGAACCACTACGGCTTAATGTACAGTATACAGATTATTGTACAGTATACAGCTTATTGTACAGTATACAGCTTTTTGTATGGTATACAGCTTATTGTATGGTGTACAGCTTAATGTACGGTATACAGCTTAATGTACAGTATACAGATTATTGTACAGTATACAGATTATTGTACAGTATACAGTTTATTGTATGGTATACAGCTTAATGTACGGTATACAGCTTAATGTACAGTATACAGATTATTGTATGGTATACGGCTTAATGTATATTATACAGCTTAATGTACAGTATACAGCTTTTTGTATGGTATACAGCTTATTGTATGGTGTACAGCTTAATGTACAGTATACAGATTATTGGATGGTATACGGCTTAATGTATAGTGTGGCAAACATAGCCACTTGGACACTATAAAGAGACTGTGCCTTTAAGGGTTGCCTGTATGGTGGTGGGATATGGGCTTAACTATGTAGAATGTATGCGGGTTGTAATTAATGTGTATTTGCTGTATTGGCTATCTGCCGAATGCAGATAGCTGTATGTATTGTATTTTCTTTCGTTTCACGAACGGCACTTTTGCGGGCTGTTCATGAACCGAAAATACCCCCATGTAGTAGCCCACACACTTAGAGGCGTGTGGCACTTGTTAACCGATTGCAACAATGTTGCAATCTGTAATTAGAGGCTCTCCGAGGTGGCCGCCGTTCGACTACCGACCATGCGGCGGTCGGCCATCTTGGATCCTTTGTTCCCTCAGCGGTGTTTGGTCGTCGAGCGCATGGTACTAAAAACGGCTACTCGACGGCATGAACACCGCAGAGCTTCCAGGCCGTTCGGGAGTTCCGGGCCATTCGGTACTTTGTTCCCTGGAAGGCAATCGGTCATTAAACATGTATTTTAATAAATGTGTTTTTCGTGCAGCGTTCGGTTGTTTTAGCTGGGATCTGAGCGGTAATCTCACGAATGATGCGCTCAGACCGCAGCTATCTACCGAACGTCCATTCGTGCAAATAGAGCGTATATTCAAAGAGTTATGCATTTTAATATAAATTGTCGGTTCTGCTGCACAGAGGGATAATCCACTTAACGGTACATTCCTGTGGGAGGATCCCTCTCGTGCAGCAGTGCCTGATAGGAGAAATGTCTTGTACAATAAGTCCCCCATGTAGTCCACTCTGGGAATGCTCGTGGGAGGGGACTCAGGAAACCCCTTGCATGGGAACTTGTATAAATTGTGGAGCTGAAAATAAAGACCTCAGTTGACTCTCAGAACTGTGTTTCATCCGGTTACTGGGAGATTTGGGATATTGCCTTGCTTTTTCCAGCGCTTGACTGTGGATTACTTCCTGAACCAGCAGAATTCGTGGATTTAATATTGGTGTTCCGCTACATATAGTATACAGATTATTGGATGGTATACGGCTTAATGTATAGTATACAGATTATTGTACGGTATACAGCTTAATGTAGTTGTTCTAGTGAGTATAGTCAGTCCCTGTAGGCTTTTCAATGTAAATACTACCTTTTCAGAGAAAAGTCAGTGTTTACATTGCTGCCTAGTAACACCTCTTGTGAGAGTCACTCAGACCACCATTAAAGTGCTTCCTATCATAGCGCTGCACGGTGTGCAGCACCTACATTCAGCATCTCCCTCTACATGGAGGTGCTGAACATACACCATAGATATGCATTGCTTTAATTCATCTCTATCAGGAGATGCTGATTGGTGCCATAAAGTTTTGCAAGCTTTCCTATGGGACTCGCTGAGATCAAGATGAATAATCTCAGCTATGGAGGTGGGACAGCAGCGGTGAGGCTGGCATGGCATTGGAAAAAAGTCTAGCAAAAACCCCCAGTTCCTATGTGATTGGAGGGGCGCTAGTGACCTAAATACACACACACTGAATGACAGACACACACAAACTCAGACACGCACACATACACACACACTGACAGACAGACAAACATGCTCACACAAACTTGGACAAACACAGACCCACACACACACTCAGTGACAGACACAAGCACACTCACTGACAAACATTCTTTCACACACTCACAAAGTTTTGTTTTGCTTTTTATTATTTGATTCACTCAATACACTGATACACTCAAATATATATATACACACACACATAAAGATTCATAGATACACACAAATGCACATACAGACATACACACAACAGATATACACACACTGTCACAGACACACACACACAAATAAATACATATTTTAACCACCCTCCTGTTTCCTACATTTTGGGCCCTGGGGTCCAGTGGGACTGTGCAGCAGCAGGTGACAGTGGGGCTTGCTGCAGCTGATTGGAGTGGACTGCCACTGGTCCAGACTCCTCTTCGCCCCGTAACCCCATGTAACTTCTTCTGCTCAGGGTAATGGGCGAGTGGGCAGGCAGGCGACCGACTCTGTGAAATGAGGGCCGGCGGCAAGCAGAGCCATTTTACCTAGTTTCCTCGCTACTTGGCCTCAGTGCCGAGAGAAAGTAATTACAGTTTCCTTCACTTTCCCCCGGTGAAGCTCCAGGTCTCTAACTTTCTGCCTACTTCTCTTGGTACTGTAGTATTTATCTGGCCTTCTTCTCCCTTGCTGACCCTTACTGTAACTGGTATTAATAATTCAGGGTCTCTTGGTACTGTAGTATTTATCTGGCCTTGCTCTCCCCTGTTGATACTGTAACTGGTATTAATAATTCCGGGTCCCTTGGTACTGTAATATTTATCTGGCCTTGCTCTCCACTGCTGATACTGTAACTGGTATTAATAATTCCGGGTCTCTTGGTACTGTAGTATTTATCTGGCCTTGCTCACCCTGTTGATACTGTAACTGGTATTAATAATTCCGGGTCTCTTGGTAATGTAGTATTTATCTGGCCTTGCTCTCCCCTGTTAATACTGTAACTGGTATTAATAATTCCGGGTCTCTTGGTACTGTAGTATTTATCTGGCCTTGCTCTCCCTGTTGATTCTGTAACTGGTATTAATAATTCTGGGTCTCTTGGTACTGAAGTATTTGTCTGGCCTTACTCTCCCCCGTTGATACTGTAACTGGTATTAATAATTCCGGGTCTCTTGGTAATGTAGTATTTATCTGGCCTTGTTCTCCCCTGCTGATACTGTAACTGGTATTAATAATTCCGGGTCTCTTGGTACTGTAGTATTTATCTGGCCTTGCTCTCCCTGTTGATACTGTAACTGGTATTAATAATTCCGGGTCTCTTGGTAATGTAGTATTTATCTGGCCTTGCTCTCCCCTGCTGATACTGTAACTGGTATTAATAATTCCGGGTCTCTTGGTACTGTAGTATTTATCTGGCCTTGCTCTCCCCCGTTGATACTGTAACTGGTATTAATAATTCCGGGTCTCTTGGTAATGTAGTATTTATCTGGCCTTGCTCTCCCCTATTGATACTGTAATTGGTGTTAATAATTCCGGGTCTCTTGGTACTGTAGTATTTATCTGGCCTTGCTCTCCTTGTTGATACTGTAACTGGTATTAATAATTCCGGGTCTCTTGGTACTGTAGTATTTATCTGGCCTTGCTCTCCCCTGTTGATACTGTAACTGGTATTAATAATTCCGGGTCTCTTGGTAATGTAGTATTTATCTGGCCTTGCTCTCCCCCGTTGATACTGTAACTGGTATTAATAATTCCGGGTCTCTTGGTACTGTAGTATTTATCTGGCCTTGCTCTCCCCCGTTGATACTGTAACTGGTATTAATAATTCCGGGTCTCTTTGTACTGTAGTATTTATCTGGCCTTGCTCTCCCCTGTTAATACTGTAACTGGTATTAATAATTCCGGGTCTCTTGGTAATGTAGTATTTATCTGGCCTTGTTCTCCCCTGTTGATACTGTAACTGATATTAATAATTCCGGGTCTCTTGGTAATGTAGTATTTATCTGGCCTTGCTCTCCCCTGTTGATACTGTAACTGGTATTAATAATTCCGGGTCTCTTGGTAATGTAGTATTTATCTGGCCTTGCTCTCCCTTGTTGATACTGTAACTGGTTGTGACAGATTCATCTGCATTGTTGGTTCGTCTGTTTCCCTTTGTTCGCGGAATTGCCTGTTCCTATACCCCCGTTCGTGTATTTGCAAAATGCCGATTGAAACTACCGAACGAACGGCCACCCAGGAGAGGAGTGTGCTGCTGGTTAACCTCTTGGCCCCAATTAGAACGTTGTGGTTAACCGCAGACACCTCTCCATTCCATTCGTACGGGTGGTCGTCGTTCGCATGTCGACCACGAGGCAGCGGCCATTTTGGGACATACGAACACAGAGCGGTGTTCGGTACAAACTGTATGGAACTAAAAACGGACACTTAAACTACCGAACACCGCTGAAAAGCTGCTGCCTACCTTCCTTTTCGACAAGGCATGCGAACGTCGGTCGTTCGGGAGTTTTATTCAGTCGTATGGACTTTTACCCCGACAGCCATCCCATGGAGTCATTCGTATACCGAAGGACTGGTGAAAGACTTTGACTCCATGGCGATTCGACTAGATACATCGGATCTGAGCGCTATTCGGTGAAAACATGCCCTCAGATCCAGGCTGTCTGGGGATACGTTACACGAACCATATGCATTCGGTATTTCTGTAGTTATGTATTTTAATGTCTTTTGTTACTGGAAATTAAGATGGCGATGGTCTCTACCTTGGGAGATAATTAGGTTTCTTCCCCAATTATCTCCAAGGTAAAGAAGACGGAATTATGGGCAAGATGGGAAGGGCTACTATTGAAGCCACTGCGATTGGCTACTGTACAATATGTGTTACAGTCTTCCACAAGGTCCCCTCGGGGAGTGTCCACCTTGTGGAGACCTGCATAAATACCGGGCAGGTAGCCCCCATTAAACAGATCTTCATTTGACCCTCAAGACGGAGCTTGGTCTCGTTTGTGGGGGGAATTATTATTGGGACAGCGTTTTCGTTATTTCTAGCTGTGGAAGGCGTTCGACTGTTTGGCTGATCGGGAGTTGCCGTGTTCGCGGACTTCGTTCGGGAGTTTGGCGATCGGCTGGATTTAAACCTGCATTTCTGGAGAAGGGGATTATTGCCTAAACGGCGGCTTCATCTACCCGACGGTACGTGTCGTAACAATTGGTGGCAGCGGTGGGATGAATCCTACAGCCCAGAAGGCCAGCTACACATCCCAGGTTGGAAATGCAGTATGAGGAATTAAGGCGTGCTACCCTTAAAGATATATTGGAACGCAGAGGACGATCAGCGAGTAATCTCAAGAAAAGAGAGATTATTGCCATACTATTGGAAATGGATGCAGCACAGGGAACGGGAAGAGCTGATGTGCCTGGCATACTGGAGTTAACACCCGAGGAGATACAGTTTAACCGGGCAGTTCAGATCAGGCTGGCACATTTTGGCCCCAACCCCGCAGCAGATATTGTGGTGCAAGTGCAAGCGGCAGTAGCAGCACAACAGGCGCTTCAAGGAAGAGGCGCTGCAGCAGCTGAGGTACCGTTTAACAATAATGGAAGGAGAAAAGTACCTTTTGCTGCATTTCGGAACTTTGTAGAAGCCGAAGGAGAAATTGATGGGTTCCTGGCGGACTTTGAAAGGCAATGTGCCTTGCACCAGGTACCTGCAGGAGAATGGGTCCCCATCCTCTCTGGGAAGTTATCCGGCCGGGCCAGTGAGGCGTTTCGGGCCATCCCAGAGGAGGAACTTACCAGCTACAGGGCAGTGAAAGATGCCCTTTTGGCCAGATACGCTGTGACCCCTGAGGCATACCGGCGGCGATTCCGGGACACTAACAAGCAGGCGGGTGATTCTTATGTTGAGTGGGCATGCCGAGTACACCGCACCGCAGCCCACTGGATGGCAGGGTGCCAAGCGGTAACTGGGGAAGAGGTGCTGCAAGTATTTTTGTTGGAGCACTGTTTTGACCGCTTACCTGTAGGAGTCAGAGAGTGGGTTAGGGACCGCAAACCCGCTACCTTGCCCGAAGCTGCTCGTCTGGCTGATGAGTACACTGATGCCAGGAAACTGGACCAGACAGCAGCCAAAGTCCCTACCCGAGTGGAGTACAAACCAGCAGCCCCTCCAACCTCTGCAGTGTATCAACACCCAGCACAACGCACCCCCACCATGCCCACAGCGAACAATTACGTTCAGCCAGCCCGATTCAACGCCCGAGACTATTCACAGCCGATCCGTTGCTATGGGTGTAAGCAGTTGGGGCACAAGCGACCTGAGTGCCCATTAAACAATTCGAACCAAGCACAGTCGTGGAGAAGACCAGCCGGCGGAAATCAGCAGCCACCCCCACCTTCCGCTCACTGTCTTGAGCAGGAGGAATTTTGGGGTATATTACACGAGGCGGATCCAGTACAAGCAGCGCAGCAGGATAACCGCCAACAGCACAGGCAGACCGTTAAACTAAATGGCAAAGCAGTAACTGGTCTGAGAGACACCGGAGCCACTATGACTTTGCTCCAAAAGAACCTTGTTTCAGAACACCAGCACACTGGAGATACTGTGGCAGTGAGGGTGGCGGGAGGTGCAGTGTTCCGTTTACCGGTTGCCCGGGTTCACTTGGATTGGGGGGTGGGCTCTGGACACGTGAATGTGGGGGTCATGAAAGACTTACCGGCTGATGTTTTGCTTGGGAATGACTTGGCCCCTTTGGTGTCCGCCTATGCTCCAATGGGACCTGCCGCTATCAACCCAGTGACTACCCGTGCCCAGACCCGTGCTGCTGGAACCAGCCCACCTGCTGCTGAGACCCAGGTAAGGACCGAGTCCCCGACTGGTACCCTAGGACCGACCTTTGTTAACTGGGACTCCCCAGAGGAGTTTGGGAGGGAAACTCAGACAGACTCGACCCTCCAGAAGTATAGGGACAGGGCGGATACTGGAGAGGAAGGATTAGATGGAGAACGGTATGAGTGGGTGGGGGACAGGTTATATAGGATCCCCAAGCTTTCCCCGAAGAGTGTTGCCCCTCCGCCGAATCGACAGCTGGTAGTGCCCGCGAAATACCGGCAGGAGATTCTGCGGATAGGGCATGATGTTCCGTTAGCTGGACATCTAGGTTCCCGCCGCACAGCCTATAGGATCATGCAGAACTTTTTTTGGCCAAACTTCAATCAGGCTGTGCGGACATACTGCAGTACGTGTGACACATGTCAACGGATAGGAAAGCGGGGGGACCACCCAAGAGCTAGGCTTATGTCTATGCCTATCATTGGGGAGCCCTTTGCCCGCATAGCCGTTGACATTGTGGGTCCACTGGCCAGGGCTAGTCCATCCGGTAAGAAATATATTCTCACCGTGGTGGATTATGCCACTCGCTATCCAGAGGCAGTAGCGCTGTCTAATATAGAGGCAGAGACAGTTGCTGATGCCCTGGTTAGGATTTTTACCAGAGTCGGGTTCCCTCAAGAGATTCTCTCTGACCAGGGAACCCAATTCACCGCTGTGCTCACCCAGCAACTGTGGAAGGTGTGCGGTATTAAACCGCTGCTTAGCTCACCTTACCATCCACAGACTAACGGTCTCTGCGAGCGATTTAATGGCACCCTCAAACAGATGCTGAGGACCTTTTCTGACACTTGCAGAGACTGGGAGCGATTCCTGCCTCATCTGTTGTTTGCCTACAGAGAGGTGCCTCAGGAATCTACTGGGTTCTCCCCCTTTGAGTTGCTATATGGGAGAAGGGTCCGCGGACCCCTAGATCTCATTAGAGGCCACTGGGAGGGGGAGACAGAGCAGGAAGGGACCCCCATAGTGCCATATGTTCTGGAACTCCGGGACCGCATGGAGAAACTGTCCCTAATGGTAAGGGAGAATCTCCAGGTGGCTCAGGGGAGACAGAAGAGGTGGTACGATCGGGGTGCCCGACAGTGTTTTCCAGGTTGGGCAGAAGGTACTAGTGCTCAAACCTGTGAAGGCGAACAAGATGCAGGCATCTTGGCAGGGCCCGTATAAGGTGTTAGCACAGATATGTGATACTACCTACCTTATAGCCAGCTGTTCAGATGAAAGGATCCAGCGATCCTTCCATGTGAACATGCTAAAGGAGTATCAGGAGAGACCGGAGAATGTCGCTGCAGTATGTGCCCCTGCTGCAGATGATACAGAAAGTTTACCCTTGCCAGACCTGTTAGAGAGGGACCCCCAGACGGATCTTACTAGCCTAGTACAGCTAGGGGACAGATTGAGCGCTACCGAGAAGGGCCAGGCAAGACAGCTTTTGTGGGAGAAGCAGGCGACCTTCTCCCAAGAACCTGGTTACACTACCCTAGCTGTACACAAGGTAGAAACCCCTGGACAGAACCCTCTGCGACAACCCCCTTACCGTATCCCTGAAGCAGTCCGGGAAGGAATGCGGAAGGAGATACAGGAGATGACCCAGCTGGGGGTCATCGAACACTCCGATAGCCCTTGGGCCTCGCCTGTAGTCCTGGTGCCCAAGAAGGATGGGACCACCCGGTTCTGTGTGGACTACAGGCGTCTCAATGAGCGGACCACCACTGACGCCTACCCGATGCCCCGGGTAGATGAATTGTTAGATCGCATTGCCAGGGGACGCTATCTGACCACCATAGACCTGTGCAAAGGCTACTGGCAGATTCCCCTGGCCGAGGATGCTATCCCCAAGTCGGCCTTCGTCACCCCATTTGGCCTGTACCAATTTAAGGTCATGCCATTTGGGATGAAGAATGCCCCGGCTACCTTCCAGCGTATGGTGGATAGACTTCTTGATGGATTCCAGGAATTTGCTTGTGCATACCTGGATGACATTGCGATCTACAGTGAGTCCTGGGAAGAACACCTAGTACATGTAGGGGTAGTGCTGGACAAGATTCGGGCCGCTGGCCTGACATTGAAGCCAGAGAAGTGCCATTTAGGCATGGCTGAAGTGCAGTACCTGGGTCACAGAGTAGGGTGTGGGAGCCAGAGGCCAGAGCCAGCCAAGATAGAGGCAGTTGCTAACTGGCCCACACCTATCACCAAGACCCAGGTGTTAGCCTTCCTAGGGACAGCAGGATACTATAGGCGCTTCGTCCCCGACTACAGCTCTATTGCTAAACCCCTGACTGACTTGACCAAGAAGAATCTTCCTAAGCAGGTCCTGTGGTCTCTGGCTTGTGAAGCTGCGTTCCAAGCACTCAAACATGCTCTTGTGAATGCCCCTGTCCTGGCTGCCCCAGTCCCTAACAAACGTTTTCTCGTCCATACAGATGCTTCCATGTATGGACTGGGGGCTGTGCTGAGCCAGGTCGGGGATGATGGAGGAGAGCACCCTGTCGCATATCTCAGCAGAAAGTTGTTACCCAGAGAAGTGAGTTATGCGGCAGTGGAGAAGGAATGTTTGGCCCTGGTGTGGGCATTGAAGAAGCTAAGCCCGTATTTATATGGACAGGAATTTTCCCTTGTGACGGACCACAATCCCCTTGTCTGGCTTAACCGGGTCTCTGGAGACAATGGCAGACTACTGAGGTGGAGTTTAGCACTACAGCCATATAACTTCACCATCACTTATCGACCCGGCAAGCAGAATGGGAACGCAGATGGATTGTCCAGGCAAACCGACATCCTCACCCCATCTTAGTCCGGTCATCCCCACGTTGACCCGCTAAAGGGTCAAGCCGGGTCTGCCGGAGTGTCCCACAAGGGGGGAGCCGTGTGACAGATTCATCTGCATTGTTGGTTCGTCTGTTTCCCTTTGTTCGCGGAATTGCCTGTTCCTATACCCCCGTTCGTGTATTTGCAAAATGCCGATTGAAACTACCGAACGAACGACCACCCAGGAGAGGAGTGTGCTGCTGGTTAACCTCTTGGCCCCAATTAGAACGTTGTGGTTAACCGCAGACACCTCTCCATTCCATTCGTACGGGTGGTCGTCGTTCGCATGTCGACCACGAGGCAGCGGCCATTTTGGGACATACGAACACAGAGCGGTGTTCGGTACAAACTGTATGGAACTAAAAACGGACACTTAAACTACCGAACACAGCTGAAAAGCTGCTGCCTACCTTCCTTTTCGACAAGGCATGCGAACGTCGGTCGTTCGGGAGTTTTATTCAGTCGTATGGACTTTTACCCCGACAGCCATCCCATGGAGTCATTCGTATACCGAAGGACTGGTGAAAGACTTTGACTCCATGGCGATTCGACTAGATACATCGGATCTGAGCGCTATTCGGTGAAAACATGCCCTCAGATCCAGGCTGTCTGGGGATACGTTACACGAACCATATGCATTCGGTATTTCTGTAGTTATGTATTTTAATGTCTTTTTGTTACTGTAATTTAAGATGGCGATGGTCTCTACCTTGGGAGATAATTAGGTTTCTTCCCCAATTATCTCCAAGGTAAAGAAGACGGAATTATGGGCAAGATGGGAAGGGCTATTATTGAAGCCACTGCGATTGGCTACTGTACAATATGTGTTACAGTCTTCCACAAGGTCCCCTCGGGGAGTGTCCACCTTGTGGAGACCTGCATAAATACCGGGCAGGTAGCCCCCATTAAACAGATCTTCATTTGACCCTCAAGACGGAGCTTGGTCTCGTTTGTGGGGGGAATTATTATTGGGACAGCGTTTTCGTTATTTCTAGCTGTGGAAGGCGTTCGACTGTTTGGCTGATCGGGAGTTTGCCGTGTTCGCGGACTTCGTTCGGGAGTTTGGCGATCGGCTGGATTTAAACCTGCATTTCTGGAGAAGGGGATTATTGCCTAAACGGCGGCTTCATCTACCCGACGGTACGTGTCGTAACACTGGTATTAATAATTCCGGGTCTCTTGGTACTGTAGTATTTATCTGGCCTTGCTCTCCCCGTTGATACTGTAACTGGTATTAATAATTCCGGGTCTCTTGGTACTGTAGTATTTATCTGGCCTTGCTCTCCCCTGTTGATACTGTAACTGGTATTAATAATTCCGGGTCTCTTGGTACTGTAGTATTTATCTGGCCTTGCTCTCCCTGTTGATTCTGTAACTGGTATTAATAATTCCGGGTCTCTTGGTAATGTAGTATTTATTTGGCCTTGCTCTCCCCCGTTGATACTGTAACTGGTATTAATAATTCCGGGTCTCTTGGTACTGTAGTATTTATCTGGCCTTGTTCTCCCCTGCTCATACTGTAACTGGTATTAATAATTCCGGGTCTCTTGGTAATGTAGTATTTATCTGTCCTTGCTCTCCCCTGTTGATACTGTAACTGGTATTAATAATTCCGGGTCTCTTGGTAATGTAGTATTTATCTGGCCTTGCTCTCCCCCGTTGATACTGTAACCGGTATTAATAATTACGGGTCTCTTGGTACTGTAGTATTTATCTGGCCTTGCTCTCCCCTGTTAATACTGTAACTGGTATTATTCTGGGTCTCTTGGTACTGTAGTATTTATCTGGCCTTGCTCTCCCCTGTTGATACTGTAACTGGTATTAATAATTCCGGGTCTCTTGGTAATGTAGTATTTATCTGGCCTTACTCTCCCCTGTTAATACTGTAACTGGTATTAATAATTCCGGGTCTCTTGGTACTGTAGTATTTATCTGGCCTTGTTCTCCCCTGTTGATACTGTAACTGGTATTAATAATTCCGGGTCTCTTGGTAATGTAGTATTTATCTGGCCTTACTCTCCCCTGTTAATACTGTAACTGGTATTAATAATTCCGGGTCTCTTGGTACTGTAGTA
>OW240919.1:2426192-2437753 GCA_933207985.1 Pelobates cultripes
GTCACATTGTGTGTCTGTATCAAGGCCAAAATTCAAGAATATGTAAACTTTTGATCAGGGCCATTTGAGTGATTTCTGTTATTATTATGATTTAAAAAGGAGCCAAACAGCTATGGTGGTGTATGGCATGTGCTGTAGTGTACATGGCTGCTGCATTGTGGTACATGGCTGGTGCTGTAGTGTACGTGGCTGGTGCAGTGTACGTGGCTGGTGCAGTGTACGTGGCTGGTGCAGTGTACATGGCTGCTGCATTGTGGTACGTGGCTGGTGCAGTGTACGTGGCTGGTGCAGTGTACATGGCTGGTGCTGTATTGTACGTGGCTGCTGTAGTGGTGTATGGCACGTGGCTGGTGGTGTATGGCATAATACACACTCGTTCAGGTATTCAGTTTATTTCCCTTACCCTCACTATTACTGGACAATGGGTCCCCATGATCATTTAGAGCCCCAAACACTGCCAATAGGTGGGGGCTGGGGGGACAACAATTTAGTCATTTTATTTGTTGTAATTTGTATTCGTTCATTTGTCTTTCAGACAAATGTATGCATAGCCGAAATTCTGATGAAAACGAGTGCCCACATCTTCTGTGAAGTGGGCATATGTGGGAATTTCAAGGTAGACATAATTTCCAGGAACACTAAATGGCGGTGCTTAGGATGTAGATCCAGAAAAAAAGGAGGCAGTAAAAAAAAATTATTATTAAATGGGGAACCTAGAGTATTGTGGGGATACTTGGGGTCAATGAAGTGACATGAAAGGGGTTAAAAATGGATGTGGCATTGGAATATTAGAACTTAAAGAAAAAATAAAGCAAAAATTAATGGACACGATAGCTAAAAATATGGTTAGACTAAAATTTAAATATTATTCCAAAGGCAATCGAGCTGAAAAGATGCTATCCCAAAAACTTAGAAAACAAAAAGTACAAAATAAGGTAGACAAAATAATACAGATGGAAAAATAGCACTAACCCCCAGAGAGATTGGAAAGTGTTTTAATGAATATTATTCCAATCTATACAATATTCCTCAGATTAATACAGATGAGGATATTAAAAACTATTTAAATAATATAAAGAAGCCTCAATTAACTTCTATTGAAAATGATTTCTTAAATAAACCTATAACTATGGAGGAGACTATGAAAGCAATAAATGATTTAGAAAGATCTAAAACACCAGGCCCGGATGGGTTTAGCAACCTATTTTATAAAACATTTAAAGATTTAATATGTCCACATTTGACCTCTGCTTTTAACATAGCGGCAAACAGAGGATTTTTACCAGCAGAGATGCTAAAAGCTAATATCTTGCCTATTCTAAAAAATGATAAAAACCCCACTGATATCAAAAA
Source organism: Pelobates cultripes (assembly GCA_933207985.1). Taxonomy (NCBI): domain Eukaryota; kingdom Metazoa; phylum Chordata; class Amphibia; order Anura; family Pelobatidae; genus Pelobates; species Pelobates cultripes. The sequence goes on from OW240919.1 coordinate 2,427,546, forward strand.
CTACCGTCCGATATCTTTAATAGATGTTGACACTAAGTTATACGCTTCGGTTTTGGCTGCTAGAATAAAAAAACTTCTTCCACTAATCATCCATAAAGATCAAATAGGATATGTTCCAGGTAGAAATTCCTATACAAGTATAAGGAAAATTATTAATATCTTGGATGATGCAAATAGATATGATGTTCCAGTTCTGACTCTGTCGATTGATGCTGAAAAAGCATTCGACAGAGTCAGCTGGAAATATTTAGAAGCCGTTTTACAACATTATGGATTGGAAGGTTGGATTAAGAAAGCTATAATGGCACTATATGTAAATCCTGTTGCACGAACTATTGGACCTAATATAGTCGCCCCATGGTTCCAACTTAGAAATGGTACCCGACAGGGTTGTCCCCTCTCACCATTGCTCTATTTGCTGACTATTGAGCCATTGGCTGAGAATATTAGGAATAATAAAGAGATCCATGGTTATAAAATAATGGATGAGGATCAAAAAATTAGCTTATATGCTGATGACATTTTAATTACTCTTACAAACCCTAAAAATTCTTTGGAACGCATAATGCAAGAAATAGAGCGATATAGCTTCATATCAAACTATAAGTTAAATATAAATAAATCCTTGATACTAGATGTTAACCTAAATAAAAGAATACAACGAGAGATTAAAAACAAATATGATTTTATTTGGGTTAAAGAAAGTATGGATTACTTAGGAATTAAAATAACCAGAGACACAAATAAGATTATGGAAGTAAATTTCCTAACATTATTATTAGATCTCAATAAATGGTTAAAAGATCGCAGAAACCTAGAGATTACTTTTTTGGGGCGAATAAATGTTATCAATTCATATGTTATACCAAAGTGGAATTATATGTTTCAAATGTTACCTCTACATATCCCAATCCATTGGCTTCAATTAATACAAAGAAGTTTTACTCAATACATCTGGAAAGGCAAGAAGCCGAGATTGAAACAGTCAATATTAGCGCAGAAAATATATAAAGGTGGACTTGATTATCCACTCATAATGAATAACTTTAAAGCAGCTATTACCCTACATGTCTATAGAATGCAAATGAAAGAAAATAAAGATGAGGGATGGTATAAAATGGAATTGAAGGCAGGAGAAGTTTCTAGCTTAGATTGTTTAATCTGGAATATAAATAAAATGCCAAAGAAAAAAGAATATGCCAGTATTATTCTAACTCAATTACTGGAAAATTGGTTAAAAATTAAAAAAGTAATGAATATAGAAAAAAAAGTTCCAAGTTATTTAGAGTTAGATATTGTAGAAAAACAAGTGGAAGACTTAAACTTAAATAATTGGAAAAAAGTAGGGATAACGACTCTGGACCAATTATTGACAGAAGGATTAATTAAAACCTTTGCTCAAATAACAGAGATACACAATCTCCCTCCTAGAGAGGTGTTTAATTTTTTAAGACTTAAAAGCTATATAAATACACATCTAATAATACCAAAATCTAATTTAAGCAATTCGATAGATTTATTATTTACATCAAAAAAAGTTAATAAACCACTTTCTAAAGCTCTAATACTAATTAAATCAATAGCTGAAGACACAAATCCTACTGCCATACAGGCTTGGAAACAAGACTTGAATATCGATATAAATCTGAATCAATGGGGTTCTTCAATGATGGATGTTAAGAAGAATATACATTCATTAAATTTATTAGAAACGCACTTTAAAGTTTTAAATAGGTGGTACTTAGTACCAGCTAAATTGAATAAAATTTACCCTCTAGTAAATCCTATCTGTTGGAGATGCAATAGTATTAGAGGCAATTTTAGACATATTTGGTGGGATTGCTATAAATTAAAAAATCTCTGGTTGAAAATGCAGCATTTTATATCTAACAATTTAAAACTCGAGTTGATTATCTCTCCAGAGGTAGTTTTACTTCATCTAAATTGGCCTCATATGACATGTGAATTAAAAGCAATCCTTATACATCTGTTTTTAGCGGCTAAAATAGTAATTGCGAGATGGTGGAAAAGGGATTTAGAAGTCCCCTGGAAGAAAGTTAAAACTCAACTCGATTTTCAGATTAGAATGGAGCTGATGCTAAGTAAACAAAGACTAAGCAATAAGATTTCTGTTTGGTTAAAGTGTATTGAGATGATTGATGTATAAAATAGTGTCGTTCAATTAACAGTAGAACAATTCCATGAACACTGCAAATAATTATGAGATTTATCTAAATGATATTACCACTCTATTATGGAAGTCTTTCTGATGTATTTTTCTTCTCCCTCCCCTATTTTGCTGCTGTGTTGTTTGTTTGTATTACAAATGTATATTTGTATGATATTTGTATTTGTATGATATTTGTATTTAATGAGATTTAAAAGAAAAAAATTCAAAATAAAGATTAAATATTCAAAAAAAAAAAAAAAAAAATGGATGTGGCCACGACAGTAAACTAAAAGCATACCATACTTGGCTAATTTGGTCTAAAATTTGCACGATTATACATACAAGACTAAAAAGAACCCAAAGCATTGACTTTATCAATGCTGGCTTCTCCAACACTGGGTTTATGAAGAAGCAGCCAAGAACAGAATCCAAACATATCTGACAACTCTGACCTACATGTGGCACTTGCCCGTCAACCCAGAGCACATACTTCATCAACCCGGACCTCCCTCTTCAGCCGCTCTCACAGCACCTAGATCCAGCCTTGTGCCCCCGGCCCATGCCCTGCATCACAGCATTAAACATTATTTCCACCATGGGCAATTAAACAATCAGAGCAGCTCACAGATTGGTTGAAGTTTTACGTTAGAAAACATTGTGTCCGTCATTAGTGATTATTTCTGCAGAAATTCTGAAAATATGCAGAACGCATACTTAGACCATTCCAAGCAAAACAAAAACAAAATTTCACAGACATTGATTTTCCAAAGAAAGTGAATTTACTTTATTTATATCAGTTTACAAATCAATTTTTTTTTTACAATCTTTTCCCACACACATTTACAAAATTAACGACTCAAATACAGTTCTTTACTAAGAATCCTGTTCTAAATCAGTTCTGAAACATTAACATTGTGTTTGGACAAAGGCTTCAAAGTAGATTTCTTACACTGAATTGCCGACTGTTGTACTTCCTCATGGATAATGCACCGAGTATACATGTTTCAATAAACATATTTGAATTGGTTACGATAAAACAAAAACACTATTTATTATTGAAGTAGGAGTGTTGCAGATCAGATTTATGTGATAAGACAGCAGCGTTTCGGTGTGATTCATGTCCCTGGGAAAACCGCGCCAAGAATTAAACTCTGAAATAACTGGACGAGAGGCGGCTCCTGAGCTAGAATCACGCATTCAGTCACCAGATACACTAAACGTTGTTTTATGGACCATATCTTGTAACCAGCAGGTCCAGACCACGCTCTGCATGAGGCTCACTTTGCCAGGATCAGGTCATCGTCTCCACACGGTCTGTACAGGAAGGAAAGCAGTTTATATCAAGATGGGGATTTGCTGAGTATTAAAAGGAGAGTTTTATCAGAGACCACTCATGGATGGAACATGGGAGTGAACAAATAAATAGATATCCTCAATATAAACACCTTCCGCCCACCATATTGAATCATTGCACTAACCTGGTGCAACAGTTGAGGAAGGAAACAGATGTTTCTGGCTTTTTCCCAAAGTTATCCACATCGACCTTAATATCACTTCCCCGCAAGAATTCATGGAGGTCAGTAGCTGGGAAACCATGTTCCTGGTATTTCTAGGAGAGGATATAAAGGTCAGAGACTGGGAATCGGAGTTCCTGGTATTTCTAGGAGAGGATATAAAGGTCAGTGACTGGGAATCGGTGCTCCTGGTATTTCTAGGAGAGGATATAAAGGTCAGAGACTGGGAATCGGAGTTCCTGGTATTTCTAAGAGAGGATATAAAGGTCAGAGACTGGGAATCGGAGTTCCTGGTATTTCTAGGAGAGGATATAAAGGTCAGTGACTGGGAATCGGTGCTCCTGGTATTTCTAGGAGAGGATATAAAGGTCAGTGACTGGGAACCGGAGTTCCTGGTATTTCTAGGAGTGGATGTAAAGGTCAGTGACTGGGAATCGGTGCTCCTGGTATTTTTAGGAGAGGATATAAAGGTCAGTGACTGGGAATCGGAGTTCCTGATATTTCTAGGAGAGGATATAAAGGTCAGTGACTGGGAATCGGTGCTCCTGGTATTTTTAGGAGAGATTATAAAGGTTAGTGACTGGGAATCAGAGTTTCTGGTATTTCTAGGAGAGGATGTAAGGGTCAGTGACTGGGAATCGGTGCTCCTGCTATTTTTAGGAGAGGTTATAAAGGTCAGTGACTGGGAATCGGAGTTCCTGGTATTTTTAGGAGAGGTTATAAAGGTCAGTGACTGGGAATCGGAGTTCCTGGTATTTTTAGGAGAGGTTATAATGGTCAGTGACTGGGAATCGGAGTTCCTGGCATTTCTAGGAGAGGATATAAAGGTCAGTGACTGGGAATCGGTGCTCCTGGTATTTCTAGGAGAGGATATAAAGGTCAATGACTGGGAATCGGAGTTCCTGGTATTTTTAGGAGAGGTTATAAAGGTCAGTGACTGGGAATCGGAGTTCCTGGTATTTCTAGGAGAGGATATAAAGGTCTGTGACTGGGAATCGGTGCTCCTGGTATTTCTAGGAGAGGATATAAAGGTCAGTGACTGGGAATTGGTGCTCCTGGTATTTCTAGGAGAGGATATAAAGGTCAGAGACTGGGAATGGCTGCTCCTGGAATTTCTACGAGAGGATATAAAGGTCAGTGACTGGGAATCGGTGCTCCTGGTATTTCTAGGAGAGGATGTAAAGGTCAGTGACTGGGAATCCGTGTTCCTGGTTTTTCCGAGGGGATGGCGACAAAAGTGCCAATATTCTACAAGGTTAGATGCAGTAAAGGTCGATATATAAAAATATATTCTAGGACTCTGTGAAATTATAAACATACAAGTTGCAATACACTCTCATGGCTATTTTATCCCTTTTTAATGTACAAAATGTGGGGATTTATTCATACTATGTGGCCAAACCGTATTTAAGTCCACCTCAGTTTACAGAGTGCTTTAATTCCAATATTTCATCACGGGAGAAAACCTGAACTGCAAGTCTGAACACTTACTGTAACACTGCGAACCTTCCTACAATTTAAATACGTGAATGCATTTCAATGTAGCTCACCCATGGAAGGATGGGTGGTGGGATATTCGGGTACTGTGAAAGCTGAGCTGGACTTTAACATGATATGACCACAGGGTGAAATCAATCTCATGTAGCAGACAGAAGATTCCACATTTCTTACATTTGTGTTTTGCGCACTGAGCCTGGTTTGTGCATAATTTGGACATTTCAGGATCTAGCAGCAACATGTTTTGGGCGTGTCCCTACATTTTCTATTCATAAAGCTAAAACTGATGAGAAGTATATAAAAGCTAAGTGCACGTAGAGCTAGGGCCGGATTAGGAGCCCATTGGGCCTGTTGCGGACAGCTACTATGAGCCTAATTACAGAATCTTATTAAAAGAAAACACTCCTGGGGGTCCTGTATCTGGTGGAAGTGATGTCAGAGGGAAACTCACAGGAAGACACATACCCTAAGCTAACGCTTTCATCCTTCAACCCAATCCATACCTATCAGCATCAAAATCCTGTGAAGCGGATGTCGGTAAATGGGGTTAACACGTAACCAGCACCGCCCAAAGGGCAAGATCCACCTGTAAAAGGGGCAGGTCGGCCCAAAGATTTGGAAGGTCAGGTTGGAGTGAATGCATGCTAATCCAGCCAACTAGCGGTGGACTAGGCAGATAGCGCTGTTTTAGCACTCTGAGATTGGTACAAAAACGTCTAATGATCCGCTCGCTCTATACTTTCTGGGGACAGTGCCTAGTGTCACTCAGTTCTCACTTGTTCACTCCTCTCCTTTCGTGTAGCGTAGAGAGTAGAGGTAAGTTTATTTTCTCTCTGTCTGCGCTATTCGGGCGCCGACACACGCGATCACGACAGCCTGGCCAATGTATGTGGTTGTGCCGGCTGCCACCCGGTCGCAGGCTTGTGGCCGCCCCGGTCTGGCTGTGTGACTCCACACAGATAATGTTACCCTACATCCCTCCTAAATTCTCATACTTAATTTACTCTGCACAAAGTAAAAGCAAGAGTAGAAAAAAACTTTACAGAGAGATATTACATTTTTTTAGTTAACGGGTCTAATTCCATGGGACTGGATTTCCATTAACCACTATGCTAAGCTGGCCCTGTGCGAGCCCTGTAGCAGTCTTGTTCCTCTCTGTTCGGTTGTCTGTACCCCCCTTGTTTGTTAACCGAATGGAGAATGTGTGGTCACCCTTTTATATCCCCAAACACTGACCACCCCTGGCTTGTTAACTTCAAAGGAGCAATTAACTCAAGTACTTTCCCTGGGTGGCTCCATTCGTATAACCAAAGTGAAATGGCGCCCATTTTATCTCCTGAACACAGGCAGCTGTACATGGTCGAATGCATGGAACCTTTTTCGGTTACTCGATCCCGCAAACCCAGGGGCAAACTCTACCTCTGCCCATTCCACTTCCAGACCAGCTAGGAGAACAACGTTCGGAAGATAGGAACTACCGACTGGGGGGAGCATTTGCTCCCTAAAAGCCAGGGGGAACATTTGTCGGTGTTCACACTGTGTGGCGGGACCGCTGCCTGTTCGAGAATTGCCTGTCTGACCTTATGTGTATTTCCCCACCTTTTTCATACCTTCTACCCGCTCCCCATTTGGGAATTCAGTCGTCTCTCGAACGGGGACCATCCCAATACCCCAATTTAGAATGTTAGTTTAGAACTTTCGCACCTCACCACATAGTGTCAAACCGCAAGGGAAGCACCCAGGGGGAGCGTTCATGGATTGTTTCCCCGACTCGTTTGTTTCCTGAATGAGGACCTCCCCAGTGCCCCATTGGAACGTTCAAACCAATTAATCAGAACGTTCACACTTGCAACATAATTGTGAAACCGCAAGGGAAGCAATTAATGAATGCTCACCTGGGTGGCCGCCATTTCGTACAGACGAAGGCTGTCCAGGGGGAGCATTCGCGTCCCGAAAGGACACGCTTCCCTGCAGGGTTTCACACAAAGACCTCACGAACGGAACTTGGTTGAGGAAGGTGCCGCTGCAATGGTCCCTGAGATTGGTGTGGGCACTTCTGGGGCACTGGTGAGTTTGTCAGGCTTTGCGGTACCCGCTGGGACAATGAGGCCAGTTCTTTTCCCACGGGCGGGTTCTCTGTGACTGGGAGACAAAGGGACAGTCCCTTTTTCCTGCGCTTGGCCTCCCAGGTACAGAGGCTCATGGGATGAAGACTCCCTGTCCCCGGATGTGGGAAACCCTGTGTTTGGGTGGCGGGCTTTTGGAGACAAAAAGGGACAAAGCCCTTTCCCGCATTAGGTTACACAGAGGGTTATGCTTAAAAGTCATGTGTGGCCAATAAAGTGGTTGTTGTACCTCCAGAACTGTGTGTCTTCCAGTTACTAGGGAGAAATGGGTCTCTTTATGCCCTAACGGGTTCCTGTTCAGCTGAAGGAAGGGAAATAGCGGAGTAGACCGGTCCGGTTGGGCTACCAGGTGGTCTGCTACATAAAGGAACTCCTGAAAGTGGACGGGCCATTGTCCCTTTTCCTTTGAAAATATTTTGGAACTATATTGGGCTATCACCTCGGTCAATGGGGAGTCTGTTCTACCTAAGGGATCTGAGCGCTATTTGGACAACTTGGGGTTCAGACCTGGGCTTTTCGTGGATATATAAATTGAGGGATTCCTGTGTTTTATGAATATGTTTTTGGGGTGTTTTATGTATTTCTTTTGTGGTTCCCTGTAACTGAGATATAATTAAGTCTTTGTATCAATTATCTCCCAGACACAGGGACGCCTGGGAGGGGTTTGTGTTGGTTTGAATTGAGACCCCCATGCTGGGGGTCTGTGTATAAAGAGACGGATGTGGCATAATAAAACTCAGTTGTACTCCAAGAAGTGTGTGCAGTCTAGTTACTGGGGAGGGATAGAGCTATTCATGGTTCAGCGCATTGTTATGGAGCTCCAGTTACTGCGGATCCTTAGCGTTCCGCTATAAACCCTACATTACAACACAAAGACTATTTGAAAATTAAATCAATCAGCATGCACATGGGGGCGGGGGACCGCCTTAACACCCAAAACAAAGGGTGAAATAGGTCATGCTGCCCGAGCAAGTGGGGGTGGGGGTTAAAGCACCGATACCTGCAAGTGGAGAAAGTTCTGTGTGTGTTTAGTGAGGAGTTGTTCAGTGTCTGTGTGAGAGAGATGAATTAATACTGCTTTGTGCACAAAAAGGGTGAACTTCATGTCATACAGTAAGGGAAGGCACACAGAGGAAGCATTATGTCATACAGTAAGGGGAGGCACACAGAGGGAGCGTGATGTCATACAGTAAGGGGAGGCACACAGAGGGAGGGTGATGTCATACAGTATGGGGAGGCACACAGAGGGAGCGTGATGTCATACAGTAAGGGAGGGCACACAGAGGGAGGGTGATGTCATACAGTATGGGGAGGCACACAGAGGGAGCGTGATGTCATACAGTAAGGGGAGGCACACAGAGGGAGCGTGATGTCATAGAGTAAGGGGAGGCACACAGAGGGAGCGTGGATGTCATACAGTAAGGGAAGGTACACAGAGGGAGAGTGATGTCATACAGTAAGGGAAGGCACACAGAGGGAGCATGAGGTCATACAGTAAGGGAAGGCACACAGAGGAAGCATTATGTCATACAGTAAGGGAAGGCTCACAGAGGGAGCGTGATGTCATACAGTAAGGGGAGGCACACAGAGGGAGCGTGATGTCATACAGTAAGGGAAGGCACACAGAGGGAGTGTGATGTCATACAGTAAGGGAAGGCTCACAGAGGGAGCGTGATGTCATACAGTAAGGGGAGGCACACAGAGGGAGCGTGATGTCATACAGTAAGGGAAGGCACACAGAGGGAGTGTGATGTCATACAGTAAGGGAAGGCTCACAGAGGGAGTGTGATGTCATACAGTAAGGGAAGGCACACAGAGGGATCGTGATGTCATACAGTAAGGGGTTGCACACAGAGGGAATGGAATACAAACCCTTGTATTGAGCTGGGATAAAAGAGACAATGTGTCATTTAAATTCTTGATCTTCTCACCTTTATGGTTTCATAGGAGTCCGTGATGAGTGCGATAAACAGGCTGAGAACCATGTACATAAAGAGAGAGATGAACGAATATAGATAGAGACGGCTGAATAACCAAACCAATAAGCTCTTCTGTTGAATCTGCGCAAACGTTGCAAACATGTCATCGCCATTCACCAGCGAGAATAGACATTCTGCCACCGTGTTGAGATCCTCAAACTGCGGCGGCAAAAACAGCAATTATTAAACAGCAAGTCAGTCACTACAAGCACCGCTCTGTCCAAAGCCATCAGACACACAACAACCTTGAGGGACAATCATCTCTAACCCATCAACATGCAATCCATAGGTTGGGGCCAGATTCAGGTTACACGGCAGAAACTCTTTTAATCCTACAAATGTCCTACTTTATCGTGATAGGGAGTGACTTTACCAGGATATCCGCAAATGCCAATCAATCCTTTCCCACACCCAGTGCTAATAATTTGCTGTATTGGTTCTCTGATCCGCTCTGGAAGGTGGTAAATTAATAAACTAATGTATATGATAAAGGGTACACTTTGGGTAACCCCAATACAGAAACTAAACTAAACTAGAAGCATACAGTGTAACCCTCAGAGGATTATACCTGCTAGCCACTGGATATATAACGGGAATACTACCCCCAGTGGCCACTTTAGGTATTTATCATACAAGAGACACCATTAACACGTTTGTTAGTGTTAGTATTTTTACATGTGTTTTTCTTACTAAATACTCAATAAAGATTTTTTATTTTTATGTATTTTTAGACATTATACATGTCTGGTAAACCATGTCCACCTCATGTAAATAGATATTAGGATTAGATTCCCTTAGGGTTATAGTTTAGTTTAGTTAATTGCTTCACATCCCTTTTTCTGGGATTTCACAAGGATTTAAAATGAGAAGGAACTGGGCAGCAAACGATAAAATGAAAAATGCAGAAATAAACTGCAAAAAC
>OW240919.1:2437853-2456725 GCA_933207985.1 Pelobates cultripes
CCAATATCAGTGGGTCCTACACAAATCTTAAAATGGAATAATTACTGCTTAAAGTGCTCAAAGAGACTCCTCAAACTTATGCCTTCTGGTGGTCACCTCCAAAGGGGCTCCCGGACACAGAAAGTGTGACTCTTGTAGCTTCCTCAGGATTTAACGGACATATTGTCATCTTTAGGGTAAAATTAATGAAAACCTGGATGGTACAGTGGTATAATACCTTACTGGGAGACACGGAGTAGGGACAGGAGGCAGAGTATTTACGATACGACAATAAAGTACAATACAGAAGGTCAAACAAGTCAAGAGCAATAAATAGGATATAAGAATCAATACATAAACCAAATCTCCCACTACAACTGGTAAGGTCTGGGGACTTCCTAAGTATGCTACATTCCAACATATACCATAAGCACTAATACAACTCTTTTGAGATGTTCGTATATTCCAAGTTATAAGAGCTTCCAAATCACACACAGAAGAGAAAATTGCACAGTCAGTAAAAAAAGGGGACAAAACATTTTTTAGATACATAAATGAGAAAAGAAAAGTAAAACAAGGATTAGTTAGATTACAAACAAAAGAAGGAAGGTATGTAGAAGAGGATAAAGGTCTAGCTGACTGCCTCAATGAATATTTTTGTTCTGTATTTACAGATGAAAATGAAGGAAAGGGACCTCAGTTGAGAAAAAGGATAAATGAGTCATTTATTACATGAGTTTACAGAGGAAGAGGTTCTATTTCAACTGTCAAAAGTAAAGACAAATAAGTCAATGGGACCTGATGGAATACACCCAAAGCTATTAAAAGAGCTTAGTGGTGTACTAGCAAAACCATTAATAGATTTATTTAACCAATCATTGTTAACAGGAGTAGTCCCAGAAGATTGGAAGTTAGCGAATGTTGTGCCCATTTACAAGAAAGGTAATAGGGAGGAGTCGGGCAACTATAGGCCAGTAAGCCTTACTTCAGTAGTGGGGAAAGTGATGGAAACCATGTTAAAGGATAGGATTGATGAACATCTAAAAACACATGGATTTCAAGATCAGAGACAACATGGGTTTACTTCAGGGAGATCATGCCAAACTAATCTTATTGATTTTTTTGATTGGGTAACTAAAATTATAGATCAGGGTGGTGCAGTAGACATTGCTTACCTAGATTTCAGTAAGGCTCTTGACACTGTTGCACATAGAAGGCTTATCAATAAATTGAAATCTTTAAGTTTGGATTGCAATATTGTTGAATGGGTAAGGCAGTGGCTGAGTGACAGGCAACAGAGGGTTGTAGTTAATGGAATATATTCAAAGCTTGGACTTGTCACCAGTCACCTCAGAGATCTGTACTTGGACCCATTCTCTTTAATATTTTTATTAGTGATATTACAGAAGGTCTTGGTGGTAAGGTATGTCTTTTTGCTGATGATACTAAGATATATAACAGGGTTGATGTTCCAGGAGGGATAAGCCAAATGGCAAATGATTTAGGTAAACTAGAAAAATGGTCAGAATTGTGGCAACTGACATTTAATGTGGATAAGTGCAAGATAATGCATCTTGGACGTAAAAACCCAAGGGCAGAGTACAGAATATTTGATAGAGTCCTAACCTCAACATCTGAGGAAAGGGGTGATTATTTCTCATGACTTAAAGGCAGGCAGACAATGTAATAGAGCAGCAGGAAATGCTAGCAGAATGCTTGGTTGTATAGGGAGAGGTATTAGCAGTAGAAAGAGGGAAGTGCTCATGCCATTGTACAGAACACTGGTGAGACCTCACTTGGAGTATTGTACACAGTACTGGAGACCGTATCTTCAGAAGGATATTGATACTTTAGAGAGGGTTCAGAGAAGGGCTACTAAACTGGTTCATGGATTGCGGGATAAAACTTACCAGGAAAGGTTAAAGGATCTTAACATGTATAGCTTGGAGGAAAGACGAGACAGGGGGGATATGATAGAAACATTTAAATATATAAAGGGAATCAACACAGTAAAGGAGGAGACTATATTTAAAAGAAGAAAAACTACCACAACAAGAGGACATAGTCTTAAATTAGAGGGACAAAGGTTTAAAAATAATATCAGGAAGTATTACTTTACTGAGAGGGTAGTGGATGCATGGAATAGCCTTCCAGCTGAAGTGGTAGAGGTTAACACAGTAAAGGAGTTTAAGCATGCGTGGGATAGGCATAAGGCTATCCTAACTATAAGATAAGACTAGGGACTAATGAAAGTATTTAGAAAATTGGGCAGACTAGATGGGCCGAATGGTTCTTATCACATTCTATGTTTCTATTCCAGATAAGATTCTCTATGTCAGGATCCCACGATGGGGTAAATCTATAATGACAATAGCTGAGACATAGTGTTTTCTGGTAAAACTATTAAAGTAAAAATAAGTTAAAACACACTTACAAAGATGCAGATTGTCAGGATTACTATTTGATCCAGCACGCAGAATAGTATCACACCTAGGACTAAGGATTAAGTCTAACCGGACCTTAGAATGGCCGGACTTAATGTACTGGAGAATAGTCAAAATACTTGCCGAAGTAGGGGACACAGAAAGAGACACACCGATGAGGGAAGCCAGAAGTCAAAGATACCAGAAATCAGGGAAGTCAAAACGAAGCCAAAGTGAAATACCAGAAAAAACACGATCAGGAACAGACTTTCTGATAACCAGCTAGTGGAAACCACTGCCTCGGGAGTTCGAAGTGCCGCTTCGAGAATTCGAAGTGTAGTCCAAAAAGGACCCTAATCCTCGCGGCACGCCTATGGAGTGAGACCGGCAGGGGAGATCTCAGGATCCCCCCTGTCGGCTCATGCAAAGCCGGTGCTATCCGAGCGCCGGCTCTGCTCTAAGCCTCCCCTCACCGACCCACAGGCAGTGTGGGAGGCAGGAGAGGACCCGGGCGTTGCCGCGGCAATGCTCAGATCTCGCGAGAGTGAACTCGGGCCCCGCAGGCTAGAGTTCACTCTCCACTGGACCACCAGGGATGGCAGCAGCAGGAACAAGGATCCCCCCTCCCAGGCATAAGGTAAGAAGGGAGGGGGTATATTAACTGATCTGCCCCCACCTCCACTGGACCACCAGGGAAGGCAGCAATGTAACTTACTTTACATGGTGTAATCGCCTGCTCTTTAAATTGATCTTAAGGGCAGAGTACAGAATATTTGATAGAGTCCTAACCTCAACATCTGAGGAAAGGGATTTAGGGGTGATTATTTCTCATGACTTAAAGGTAGGCAGACAATGCAATAGAGCAGCAGGAAATGTTAGCAGATAAGGTAAGAAGGGAGGGGGGATATTTATGAACCAATCTGCCCCACCTCCAACCCCACAAATCACCAAACATACAGCACACAAACAGCACACACACACATTCAGCACACACACACACATACATCACACAAACAGCACACACACATACAGCACACACACACACACACACACACACATACATCACACAAACAGCACACACACATACAGCACCCTCACACACACAGCACACAAACAGCACCCTCACACACACAGCACCCTCACACAGCACACTAACAGGACCCTAACAAACACACACACAGCACACTACCAGTACCCTCACACACAAACAGTACGCTCACACACAGTACATTAACAGCACCCAGTGTATGTGTATATATGTGTGTATATATACAGTTGCAAGAAAAAGTATGTGAACCCTTTGGAATGATATGGATTTCTGCACAAATTGGTCATAAAATGTGATCTGATCATCATCTAAGTCACAACAATAGACAATCACAGTCTGCTTAAACTAATAACACACAAATAATGAAATGTTGCCATGTTTTTATTGAACACACCATGTAAACATTCACAGTGCAGGTGGAAAAAGTATGTGAACCCTTGGATTTAATAACTGGTTGAACCTCCTTTGGCAGCAATAACTTCAACCAAACGTTTCCTGTAGTTGCAGATCAGACGTGCACAACGGTCAGGAGTAATTCTTGACCATTCCTCTTTACAGAACTGTTTCAGTTCAGCAATATTCTTGGGATGTCTGGTGTGAATCGCTTTTTGAGGTCATGCCACAGCATCTCAATCGGGTTGAGGTCAGGACTCTGACTGGGCCACTTCAGAAGGCGTATTTTCTTCTGTTTAAGCCATTCTGTTGTTGATTTACTTCTATGCTTTGGGTCATTGTCCTGTTGCAACACCCATCTTCTGTTGAGCTTCAGCTGGTAGACAGATGGCCTTAAGTTCTCCTGCAAAATGTCTTGATAAATTTGGGAATTCATTTTTCCTTCGATGATAGCAATCCGTCCAGGCCCTGATGCAGCAAAGCAGCCCCAAACCATGATGCCCCCACCACCATACTTCACAGTTGGGATGATGTTTTGATGTTGGTGTGCTGTGCCTTTTTTTCGCCACACATAGTGTTGTGTGTTTCTTCCAAACAACTCAACTTTGGTTTCATCTGTCCACAGAATATTTTGCCAGTACTGCTGTGGAACATCCAGGTGCTCTTGTGCAAACTGTAAACGTTCAGCAATGTTTTGTTTGGACAGCAGTGGCTTCCTCTGTAGTATCCTCCCATGAAATCCATTCTTGTTTAGTGTTTTACGTATTGTAGATTCGCTAACAGGGATGTTAGCATTTGCCAGTGACTTTTGTAAGTCTTTAGCTGACACTCTAGGATTCTTCTTCACCTCAATGAGCAGTCTGCGCTGTGCTCTTGCAGTCATCTTTACAGGACGGCAACTCCTAGGGAGAGTAGCAGCAGTGCTGAACTTTCTCCATTTATAGACAATTTGTCTTAACGTGGACTGATGAACAGCAAGGCTTTTCTATCTCACTTTTATAAACATTTCCAGCTTTATGCAAGTCAACAATTCTTAATCGTAGGTCTTCTGAGAGCTCTTTTGTGCGAGGCATCATTCACATCAGGCAATGCTTCTTGTGAAAAGCAAACCCAGAACTGGTGTGTGTTTTTTATAGGGCAGGGCAGCTGTAACCAACACCTCCAATCTCATCTCATTGATTGGACTCCAGTTGGCTGACATCTCACTCCAATTAGCTCTTGGAGATGTCATTAGTCTAGGGTTCACATACTTTTTCCACCTGCACTGTGAATGTTTACATGGTGTGTTCAATAAAAACATGGCAACATTTTCATTCTTTTTGTGTTATTAGTTTAAGCAGACTGTGATTGTCTATTGTTGTGACTTAGATGATCAGATCACATTTTATGACCAATTTGTGCAGAATCCATATCATTCCAAAGGGTTCACATACTTTTTCTTGCAACTGTACATACATATATATACGCAGCGTGTGCTTGTGCTTTAGGGTGCACACCCTAATGCAATAGGCTGCGCACGCCTATGCTCTCAGATATGAAGTGCACGCCCCAAATTTACTTTTTAGCACCAAAAAAATGTGACTTGGGCAAACTGCAATGTAACCACAGTATTTGACGGTTCTATTTGACTCTCAGATATGAAGTGCAGGCCCCAAAGGTACTTTTTAGCAGCTAAAGAATTTGAATTTTTAAAACTGCTATGTCACAGCAGTATTTGACGGTTCTATTTGACTCTCAGATATGAAGTGCACCGCAAGCAGCAAATGTACTATTTAGCACCAAAAAGTTAGATTTTTTTTTTAAACTAACAATGTAACAGTAGTATTTAAGGGTTTCATTGGACTGCAAGAAATGCAGTATGCAAATGTACTATTTAGCACCAAAAAAATTGCAGTATTTAAAAATGCTTAGATGTTGCCCACTGAGCTACCAGAACAGGATTAAAGTAATGTGCCTGGCACACATGCAGTTGCAAGTGCACTGCACTCTCTGTGGCACTGGGCTCAGGGCAGGGTACAAAAATGTAGTATAGCAACCACAAAAATAATCGCTGTAGTTTGCAGATTCAACACCAGAATTCTTTCCTAATCTGTCCCTCACAGCTGCAGCATCCTCTCCCTACACTAATAAGACCTCATGTGCGTGCGGCGCTATGTGACTCCAGCTTATATATAGAGGCTTGGTCACATGCTGCACTGGCCAATCACAGCCATGCCATTAGTAGGCATGGCTGTGATGGCTTCTAAGGGCACACAAGTCAAACGCTTGTTGATTGGCTGCCCTGCAGCCTTTCAAAATGCGCCATTAAATCGCCAAACCCTGAACTCCAACCTGAACATACACTGATATGTCTGTGTTCGTGTCCGGGGTCCAAAAACCGTAATGTTCGTACCTTTACAGTTCGGGTTCGCTCAACTCTAGTGCTTACTCAATTCTACAGGATCTATGGCCATGTCGTAAAGTCAGGATTACAGTATGATACAGCACGTAGAATTGTGTAACACAGAGGACTGATAGGTAACGTATACCGGACCTTAGAATAGCCGGACTAACGTACCAAAGAATAGTCAGGAATAGCCGAGGTCAAAGGAAACAGAAAGAGACACAATGATAAGGAAAAGCCAGGAGTCAGGGATGCCAGAAAACAGGGAAGTCAAAAACAATGCCAAAGTCCAGAATAACCAGAATCAATAACGCGCTCTCGGACAACCACAAGGGAAACCACGACAGGGCACTGAGCAGGATGAGAACTGGGCCTAAATACCCCTCCTCTAGGTCTGATAGGCTGTAACCAGCCTTTGACCCCAAGTCAAGTTCCCATTTGCATGATTTCTGCTCAGCACAAACCCTGCTGTGGATTTGATTGCTGCTCGGTACAACTTTTCCTGTCAGAACAGTAAATGCCATTAATCACAATTTTATGTGCAGATGAATACGTGACACCAGGTAGCCTGCAAATATGAATAGGTGGTAATGTAAACTACATCAGTAGAAGATAGTTGTATATAAAGAATATAGCCTAAAAATTACCCCTGTTAGTTTGGTACTTTTGTTTTTTTCCTGTTTGATAGATAAAACTACCGAACACCGACCACCCCCTGGCTCATTTACTTCAAATGGTGGCCATCTTGTTCGCATGAAAGGAGGCAACGGTACTTGGTCGTCGAGTGTCTGGAACCAAAATCGGACACTTGACCTACCGAACACCGGTCAAACTTCACGAACGCTTGCTTCCTTTCACGACCAGCCAGGAAAGCGTTATTCAGTAGATTTGTTCCCATGAACTAGGGGAACAAACGCTACCTATGATCCAGGGGAACTGTTCATGGATTATTTCGTTTTTGGACTTGTCAAAATGGACCGAACGCATAGCTCAATTTCATGGAACTACTTTTGGGCAGGAGCATCGTGTGCAGTTGGTCAAATTCAGACCTCCATGTAACTTTAGAACCCCTGAACCTATCTGGGTGATTTTTAAATATGTTTGTCCCTCAGATCGGAGCTATCAGGGGATATGTCTTTTATGGGGTTCCCATGGAGTTTGGGGTACTTTCTAAGTTTTATGAAAATGTATGATTTTTATGTTGGGAGATAATTGAGTTTAGTAAATTGCTTGACCCAATTATCTCTCCAGTACAGGGGAAATATTACATTGCTGTATGTAGGAGTGTCCTGGACCTGATAGCCAATGGACTTACAGAATGTCTTTTGTCACTGTCCCCTCTCAGGTCCAGTGGGGAATGCCCCTGGAATATGTCAACTGAAACCCTGTGCATTGTTCACTGCATAAAAGCCAGGCGGTTAGCCTGAATAAAGCATTCCTGTTACACCCTTCATCTAGTTTCTGTCAGGGCTCCCCTTCCCCTACCTGCCGGCGAGCGGCGTCCTCTCTGCGCTGCGCGCCGCTCGCGGCCTCCTCCTCGCCTCCCAGCGGCAGCATGTGTAACGGGGAGTCCCTGCATATTTGTAAAAGCCAGGGTCACTCATGTGACCTGGCGTTAAAGCCACAGTACCATAATCACAGTGGGAGGTATAGATATCTCCCACGTGTGATTATTAATTCTGATTGGAAGTTATCCAATCAGAATTAAGCACAGCTGTTATATACCTACCTTTCCTGTCTCTCAGTGCCCTGTTGTGGTCTTGTGTTACCTGTATTGCAGTTTGTCGTGTTGCTCTCTGGTTACCGATTATTTGGCTCATTATTCCGACTTTCCTGTATTCTCCACTCCTTTGACCTTGGCTTGTTTCTCGTTCTCCCGTTTTCTGGCTCCCTTTACTTGGCTTGTCTCCTGACTATTCTTAGTGTGCTTAACCCGGCCATTCTAAGGACCGGTATAGCACCCTTCCTTCCTGTGACCTGTTAGCGTGTTAGGTTCCCGAATCGTGACAGTTTCGACTGATGCTTAGGTATCTGTCTACTTTGCTGGGAGAATATACCTGGGAGCTGTATTTGTCTGGAGAAGCGTTCAAATCAGCACCCGAACTGCGAGCTATAATCACTCAGGCTCTAGCAGTTCTGTCATACCAGCGCTAGTTACAGGGTATAAATATACAAATAAGAAGTTAAGTGGAGCAAAAGTAGAAAAAAAAGGGAAATAAGGAGACAGTTTACTGCTTAAATGCAGCAAGGCTAAATGGGCAGAGAAGAATAGGGAACCTGTTAACCTATAGTTAAGAATATAAAATATTAGAAGTACTCTCTCCCTGTTATATAATGACTCTGTCTCATAGAATATAATAATCTGTTAAGAAATTTATGAGTAATAAAAAACAAAACAAGACAAAAAAGCGATTCATTGACGAAGCCGCAGGAGCGGAGAAACGTTTGGAAGCTGACACCTTATCATGCTTATCCAGGACTTTTACACAGCAGCACATCAATCTGCACAGAAATCCTGCAAACATCAAACAGCTTGAAAACTACTCGGGACCCCGGGACCCCGAGAATTCTTATCAGGTCTGAGTCATAGGATTCTTTGTAACATTCTTCAACGAACAACACATCAACCAGGTTCTAGATACATATTGTAACTACGTACTCCTTCTGTATTTCGTAACTGGCAAAACTGCAAGCACTAGTTTAATTTTATTATATTTTATATTTTATATTTTTTATTATATTATATCTTTTCTAATAAAGTATTGCATTTTCAACTATACTGGATCAGTATCTTTATAGTTATAAGGTTACATACTTTTAAACATTACTAAGTGCTTTTACAAATCTGCATATTGGTGAAAGAATGTGCATAATAGCTGTGAATACATAAGGCGAGATGTAAGCATCACTCTATACAACACACTGCATCAGAGAATACTTACATTTATTTATTTTTGCAAATTTTAATTTTGTGTATTTTACTCATCAATTTTATTCTTCACAAAATTTGTATTTTTCTATAAAAAAAATCGCTTTATGTTAAATTTTTTTATTACTCATACATTTCTTATCAGATTATTATATTCTATGAGACAGAGTCATTATATGACAGGGAGAGAGTACTTCTAATACAGGGTATAAATAGTACAAAATCTAAAATACACGGTTAAAACTATTTAAACACGTGTTTTAAGGAGGCAAAAACAAAAACCAAGAATACAGTAAATGGTAGCCATATACTAAAAAAATTATTATAACATGGAAATAAATAAATACATTCTGATAGTCTATTATATAATATTAAAGTGATGTCGGAAAGGAAAGGTACATGGGAAAGAAAAGGAAGGGGAGAGGATATTAGTGAAGGCATACTTTAGATTTTGTACTATTTATACCCCACCAATATTTAGGCTATATTCTTTTATATACAACTATCTGATGTATTTTATATTACCACCTATTCATATATGTGTCCTATCTGGTTATAGTCAAAGAACTAAATGTTCCGATCTGTCAATTAGATCATTCTTATATTTAAAATACTTTCATTCTAGCGATTTCAATTTCGCACCCTTCTCTCACCGCATCCGCTCTTATCGGCACCGTAGAGCCGCGTCCGGCTTTTCCCGCGGTCCACGTGCGTCTGGGCGATGGGGGAAAGTGTGGGTGACTGCTGCCTACTTTAGAGCTCCTACTCTGGTGCCAGGGACCCCTCGTGGGGCACAGGTTTCCTTCCAGGCCTCTCCCCACTTTCTCTGTGCACGGCTTCCATGCCATAGTATCCATTCCATATCTTGGATACTGGGTGTATGTGGTTCATCTTGGTTTGTTTTATTTAGTATCTATATTAACTCACTGTGGGATATGTCGCTGACCATGGTGAGCCCAGCCTGGGGGTAAATCCCAGGGACACAGGATTCTTGCCTGCCCTGCTCTAGGCGTGCCATCCCGGCACGGTGTTCTCAGGTTTCCTTTTTTATAGTTTTTTCCTTGGTATTCAGGGTACCGCTGCATTCCTACCTTTGTTGTCCTTTTCTTCATTTTTCCCTGTATTTTCTGCTGCTCTAGCTGCATATCCGTTATTGTTATATTATCTATAGTTATGTATACTTATTTATTATTTACTATTTGGCTTAACCTGTTTTTTATTTTCCTTTCCGTCATATTACCTTTCCTCTTATGTATATGTTTTTCCTTTATTCGATCTGTATTTTGGTATCTACACAAACAAGATTATCGGAAGGATAAAACCACCGCCAGTCTATAGAGTGGAGCACATCAAATGGTGTGTATGTACAGTAAAACACCTACCCCTATTTGGGGAGCAGTAAATACTGTAGGGTGTCCAAAAAAAGAAAAAATATCTTTATTGTGCAGATAACTTTAAAATGTAAGTGATGGTTCAACTCGCGTGGTTCTGAGCCAAGTCGTATTTGCAGTAGTGTACTTAGGTGACACAATACCCCTTCCAGATTCTGTGCTGTATACTCTCAAGGAGATAAAAGGTGGAGAAATAGGAGATAATAATCCTAGTGTAATACAGTGAACGTCCAGGTAGCTTATATATACCATAAATGACAGCTCACCTTCGCTAGAGCCCAAAGAACCTGCTCTAGGTATAGTCAATTGTGTGCCTATCAAGGTGGCTAAGCCCTTCTTTTGGAAGCAGCCAGTTAAAAGGCTCGAGGAACCTTAGTAGTAATTTATTTAAAAAAACCCCACTAAAATATAAATTAAAATAACAAAGTTGTAACAATCAACAAAAGTGCTTCAAAATCCTCTGGCTCTCCCTCTCCTGAGACGCGTTTCGCCCATTCACCGGGCTTTCTCAGTCGGTATTGTACTGTTTCCTCTTCCTGGTTTAAAAACCCTCCTCCTTGTCTCTCATTGGTTAATAGTTCGTCGATCTGTCCGATCAAATTGGGGGCATGTAAATGTTCAGCTTTGTTTCCTATAATCATCTGATTGCATATTTGAAGTGAGAGAACGTCACTACCTCGTTACGTTCTGCCATTTTTATTTTGAGCAAATTCCCTATTACGGCATTGACAACCTATATATGTCAGCAAATCGGAACTGAGTATTCTCGGCTTCATTGTGAGGATGAATGCTACACAAAAGTTGCAGTCTCCTCATCATATTTGCCATTTCAATGCAAAAAAGGGGGAAAAAGGAAAAATATATAAAAATAGGTTACAATCAATCTTAAAAACCATATATTAAAAAACAGTATCATGGGAAGGAATACATCGAACCCCTGCATAGGGCTGAATGATAAATATGAGCAAAACAATATATAAAAAATATGCTTATATATATACAAATACATATAAAATATATATGACAAATATAAAAAACCATGTCAAATATGTTGTTACGGTACCTCCAGTAATAAATGCACAAACCGCCGTTTAGTGAATGCTCCCCGTTCGCAATAATGTGGTCTGGTAGCGTATGCAGTGTAACCATGCGAACCGCCAGCCAGGGAACACTCCAACCTCCCGAACGTTACCTGTACGGCTCCTTCCCTTCACGAGCTCCAAATGCACGAATCGCCACTAGCAGCCGAACGGCAATAGTTTCCAAGCGGCAAATAATTCCAATGAGCAGTCTCTAGTCGCCGGTAATAAAATCCCCCCAATAACAAGACCAAGCTCCGCTTTGAGGGTAAAACACGAACTGAGTTTACTGTGGGCTACCTGCCCGTATTTATGCAGGTCTCCCACTTGGTGGACACTCCCCTAGGGGACCAAATGGGAGACTGAAATGACAGAAGGACATGGGGACATTCTGGACATACATCCCCACAATATTCCCAGCATGCATCACAGTTTCCTCCCCTCTGCTCGGGAGATAATTGGGAAGTAATTCAATTATCTCCCTGAGCAGAGGCACATCGCCATTTTAACTCAAAGTTATAAAACACATTAAAATCCATAACTTTAATACTGCCGAACGTATTGCATTCATATAACACATCCCCAGATAGCCTGGATATGAGTGCATATTATTGGCGAATAGCGCTCAGATCCCATACGCATAGTTCAATCGCCATGGAGTCAAAGTCTATTACAGTTCTTCGGTATACGATTGACTGGGTTAAGTCCATTCGTGTTATTAAATCTCCCGAACGGCCGGTATTCGTGTGCTTTTGTCGAATGAGAAGGGGAGGTAGACGGCTTCAGCGGTGTTCAGTTGAAAAAGTGTCCATTTTTAGTTCCATGAAATAATCGTCGAACACCGCTGTGCTTTCGCATAGTCAAAATGGCCGCCGCCTCGTGGTTGACATACGAACGGCGACCACCCAGTATTCGGTTTTAATTGAGAAGTGTCTGTGGTTAACCGCAACGTTCTAATTGGGATCAATAGGTTAACCAGCAGTAAACTTCTCTTCTGGGTGGCCGTCCGTTCGGAGGTTCCGTTTGACAAAAAAAAGACATTCCCTTAAACAAAGCATACGAATGGGGAAATTCATACAAACGTCAAAGCAGACAATTCTAGTCCATACAGATGGGTCTGTCACATATGTACATATATATTTAGAGCCATATATTAATGTGATGGTGTTACTAATAATTCCTTCTCACGTTGAATGTATTAAATATACAAAAACTATAAAAAATGGCAGATTTCGAAATCACTATTGAGGCCAAACGTTAATAATGAATTGAGGTTGAAAATCCATCTCATTTCTAATTCCCACCTTTTTAATTAGATCCCCCCTCTCCAGTTTGTTTTGACTTTCTGAATCCCCATGAATTGAAGATGTTTTGGGTTACATTCATGTTTCAATTTAAAGTGTTGTCAGGGTCCCGTGGGCGGCTGCGAGGGGAGGCTGCAGTCCGCTCGCGGCACTCACCCTCCAGCCGTCCGCGGTCCCCCTTCAGCCGTGTGCTCGGCGGGCGGCACCCTCTCTCCCACGGGTGCCGTCCGCCTCTTCCTCTGTGTCTCCCAGCGGCAGCATGCATGACGCTGCACGCTGGGAGACCGCCCACTTTAACCAACGCCGGGGTCAGTCACCTGACCCGGCGTTAAAGGCACAGTGCCTCAATCACAGTGGGAGGTTTAGATATCTCCCACGTGTGATTGTTAATTCTGATTGGAAATTATCCAATCAGAATTAACCTTTGGATTTATATACTTACCTTTCCTGTTCCTCTTCGCCCTGTTGTGGTCTTTGCTTGTTAGTATTGATTCTGAACTTGTGCTTCTGGTTACGTACTCTCTGGCTTGTTATCCGACTTTGTGACTTTCTCCTACCCTTTGACCTCGGCTTGTCTATCGTTATTCTGTCTTCTGGTTCCCCTTTACTCGGCTTGTTTACTGACTATTCTTTGTGTGCTTAGCCCGGCCACTCTAAGGTCCGGTACGGCACTTTGTGTGTGTGTGTTGGCGTGTTTGGTTCCCCGAATCGTGACATTACAACAGGGCCATAATGGAACCTGCTGACATACCACAGCTCCTAGTTAATCAGGAGGCTAGAATGGATGGCTTGGACCACCGTATGGATCAGTTTGCCCAAGCTTTACAAACCATACTGGCTCGTACTGCACACTTGCAACCTGCCGTCCAGGAACCCAACCTGCTGTGCCCGAACCCATTCCCACTCCGGTACCCGTTCCTGCTCATGTTGTTCATATGACACCACCACAACGCTACAGCGGTGACCCAGCATTGTGTCGTGGTTTCCTCAACCAAATTGACATCCATTTGGTGATGAATCCACGTTCCTATCCCACTGACAGATCCAAAATTGCCTTTTTGATAAACCACCTGTCAGGGAAAGCTTTAGCATGGGCTAACCCCATGTGGGAGAATACATCTCCTATGTCCTTTCTAGATTTCTTGACAGCTTTCAAACGTACGTTTGATCAACCTGGTAGGGTTGCCTCTGCTGGCAAAGCTCTGCTTAGGGTACGACAGGGTAACAGATCTGTAGCGGATTATACTATCGAGTTCCGCATGCTAGCAGCTGAAGTGGTTTGGAATAATGACGCCCTCGTAACAGCCTTTCAGGAGGGTTTGGCCGCCTACATACTGGATGAAATAGCATCCAGGGAATTGCCTGTTCTTCTAGATGATGTCATAGATTATGTCATTCTTATTGATAACCGTATTAGAGAGAGGCGTAGTCAAAGACGGATGGATACACGGGCATTACCTGCTCCCCCCTCTACTGCTTTACTAGCACTACCCGCTCCTAGTCAACCAACCCCCGAACCCATGCAATTGGGTGCTACGGGGCTAACTGAGGCTGAAAGAGCATATCGTAGAAGGGAGGGGTTATGCCTTTATTGTGGAAAGAGGGGGCACCACTGTAATGCCTGCCCTAAGTTACAGGGAAACTACAGCACCTAAGGCCTAGAGAGGGGTCGGCCTCGGGTGTTATGACTTTGTCCCCTCATGTGTCCATCTCCAGACCGTTTATTACGGTTTCTCTTTTGGTCAATAAAACCACCATAACCACCAAAGCCTTGATCGATTCAGGTGCGGCAGACAACCTTATGGATGAGAACTTCGCTAAAACCGCAGCCTTAACTTTGATCCAAAAGGCCACACCCTTGGTCGTTGAGGCCATAGATGGTAGACCACTTGAGAAACCTCTGGTGACCCATGAAACCCAAGAAATAGTGATGTCTGTGGGTGTTTTGCATAAGGAAAGGTTAACCTTCCAAATAATTGACTCCCCTACTGCTTCCATTGTTCTGGGTTTTCCCTGGTTAGTGAAACACAACCCTGTTCTCGATTGGGGTTGCTTGGATATACTCTCCTGGGGGGAATCCTGTCAACGAGACTGTATGGCTCATGTACGTCCTGTTTGTTTACTCAACGTGCCCACGGCTAAACCACTCTCTGTTTCTGTCCCTTCTGTATATGCAGACCTTGCATTGGTTTTTGAAAAGAGGGAGGCAGATAAGCTACCTCCGTATCGTGATTATGACTGTGCCATAAACCTATTACCGGGCACTATGCCCCCTAGGGGTAAGGTCTACCCTCTTTCTGAGAAAGAAAACCAGGTCATGGAGGAGTACATACGGAAATCCTTAAGGAAAGGTTTTATTAGAAGGTCCTCCTCTCCTGCTGGTGCTGGTTTCTTTTTTGTGGCAAAGAAGGAGGGCGATTTGAGGCCATGTATAGACTATAGCACTCTGAACAATATAACGATTAAAAACGCCTACCCTATCCCCCTCATCACTGAGTTGTTTGATCGCATTAAAGGTTCTAAGTACTTTACTAAATTAGACCTCAGGGGGGCTTATAACCTTATCCGTATAAAGGAGAATGATGAGTGGAAGACAGCGTTCAATACGCGTAGTGGGCATTATGAATACCTGGTCATGCCTTTTGGACTGTGAAATGCTCCTGCTGTGTTTCAGGATCTCATAAACAATGTCCTTAGGGATCTATTGCATGTCTGTGCCGTGGTGTACCTTGACGACATACTTGTATATTCTCCTGATTTGAAGTCACATCATAATCATGTTAGGATGGTGCTTAAAAAGTTATTACAGAACGGACTTTATTGTAAGTTAGAAAAATGTCTGTTCGATCAGACCTCTGTGCAATTCCTGGGATATATAATTTCTGAACAGGGTTTTAGTATGGATCCTGCTAAATTGGAAGCTATACTGTCCTGGCTACTTCCCCAAGGACTTAAGGCTATCCAGCGTTTTATAGGTTTTGCTAACTATTATAGAAAATTTATAAAAAACTTCTCACCACTTATCTCCCCTATCACAAAGCTGACTAAAAAAGGTCTACACCCTAGGGTTTGGACTCCTGAAGCCCTTAAAGCCTTTGAAACTCTCAAGAAAGCATTTGCCTCTGCTCCAGTACTACACCACCCTAATCCTTCTCTTCCCTTTGTTATGGAAGTAGACGCTTCTGAATCGGGGGTGGGAGCAGTACTATCACAAAGGTTATCGTATGACGAACCCCTCCATCCCTGTTGTTTCTTTTCTAAAAGGTTGTCTGATCTAGAAAAGAATTACGATGTTGGGAACAGAGAACTATTAGCTATTGAGTTAGCTTTTAAGGAATGGAGGTACTTATTAGAGGGTTCTAGACAAAAAATTATGGTTATAACAGATCATAAGAACCTCTCCTATATAGCCGATGCTAGAAGGTTGTCCGGATGACAGGCTAGATGGTCTCTATTCCTTTCGCGATTCCAATACATTATTACCTATAGACCTGGTTGCCGTAATGCCAAAGCTGACGCTATCTCTCGACAGTATGAACCTTTAGAATTTGTTAACCCAACTCCTGAACCTATTGTACCAGCTTCTCAGATCATAGCTGCTACCCGTTTGATTGTTTCGTCTCCCTTCCTTGAGAATATTAAGACATACCAAACCCAAGCGCCTCAGATGCCTGTTGGTAAACTATACGTGAAAGTAAGTGACAGAAAAAAGTTGTTAACATTATTTCACACCGCCAAAACTGCTGGTCATCCGGGGGTTACCAAGACTTATAAGAGCCTCCTTCAACAGTTCTGGTGGCCTTCACTCAAGCGAGACGTAGTGGATTTTGTTCAGGCTTGTCGGGTCTGTACGCAGTGTAAGTCTCCTAATATGAGACCCCAAGGCCTACTGATGCCTCTATCTATACCCAAGAAACCATGGACCCACTTGTCCATGGATTTTATTGTAGACCTTCCTCCTTCTGATGGTCAGACGGTGATATTAACTGTGACGGATAGGTTCTCTAAAATGGCCCACTTTATTCCACTTAAGAAACTACCCTCTGCGATTCAGCTTGCCCAGGTGTTTGCCAAGGAAGTGTTCCGCTTGCATGGGGTACCTCAGGATATTGTTTCTGACAGGGGCCCGCAATTTGTCTCTCGGTTTTGGAGGGGCTTTTGTGCTGAGATGGGGGTCTCCTTGTCGTTCACTTCCTCCTATCACCCGCAATCTAATGGTGCAGCCGAACGTGCTAATCAGTCTGTGGAATTGTATTTGCGCTGCTTCACTAATGCGCACCAGGACGACTGGTCTCGCCTTCTTCCGTGGGCTGAATTTGCCAGGAATGCGGTGTCTCATTCGTCTACTGGCTTAAGTCCTTTTGAGGTTGCTTATGGGTTTCGGCCTTCTGTCCTTCCCGGTGCGTTCTCTGACAAGGGAATGCCCGCCTTGGACCAGCACCTCGCCTCTTTACGGAAGACGTGGGATCAGGTCCATATTGCGCTGTCTCGTTCAGCAGCTGCTCAGAAGAAGTTCGCTGATCGCCATAGGGGTGCAACCCCTTCTTATGCTCCGGGTGATAGGGTGTGGTTGTCCTCCAAGAACCTCCGTCTCAGGGTCCCCTCGATGAAGTTTGCTCCCAGGTTTCTTGGTCCCTACAAAGTGTTACGTAGGATTAACCCCGTTTCCTACTCCCTGGACTTGCCTCCTTCCATGCGTATTCCGCACACGTTTCACGTTTCGCTTTTGAAGCCCTTGCTGTGTAACCGGTTCTCTCGTCCCCTCGGACGGCCCGTTTCCCCTCGTACTGTCTCTAGTGACGTGTTCGAAGTGGCTGCCCTTCTCGACTCTCGTGTTTCTAGGGGTCGGCTACAATACCTGGTGGATTGGAAGGGTTACGGCCCTGAGGAGCGGTCTTGGGTTTCGAGCTCTGATTTGCACGCCCCCTCTTTAGTCCGCTCCTTTCATGCCCGGTTTCCTTTGAAGCCTTCTGCTTCCCGCCCTCCGGGCGGTCTTCGAGGGGGGGGTACTGTCAGGGTCCCGCGGGCGGCTGCGAGGGGAGGCTGCAGTCCGCTCGCGGCACTCACCCTCCAGCCGTCCGCGGTCCCCCTTCAGCCCACGGGTGCCGTCCGCCTCTTCCTCTGTGTCTCCCAGCGGCAGCATGCATGACGCTGCACGCTGGGAGACCGCCCACTTTAACCAACGCCGGGGTCAGTCACCTGACCCGGCGTTAAAGGCACAGTGCCTCAATCACAGTGGGAGGTTTAGATATCTCCCACGTGTGATTGTTAATTCTGATTGGAAATTATCCAATCAGAATTAACCTTTGGATTTATATACTTACCTTTCCTGTTCCTCTTCGCCCTGTTGTGGTCTTTACTTGCTAGTATTGATTCTGAACTTGTGCTTCTGGTTACGTACTCTCTGGCTTGTTATCCGACTTTGTGACTTTCTCCTACCCTTTGACCTCGGCTTGTCTATCGTTATTCTGTCTTCTGGTTCCCCTTTACTCGGCTTGTTTACTGACTATTCTTTGTGTGCTTAGCCCGGCCACTCTAAGGTCCGGTACGGCACTTTGTGTGTGTGTGTGTGTTGGCGTGTTTGGTTCCCCGAATCGTGACAAGTGTTCAAAGACGCTGTGTTTTTCAAATTCATTATTGATGTTTCGTATATGTTCCTGTAGTCTAGCATTCAATGTTCTCATAGTTCTCCCTACATATGTTAAGCCACAGTCACAAATAAATTACTCTTTTGGTGTGACAAGTTATTCATTTTTTTAGTTTCGAGGGTGGTTAAAATTTGGGAAAACAGTGCCAAGATATCAATTTTTGATACAATAAAAAATAAATACATTTTGATAATTTTTATGAAAATATTATTTTAATATTTATTACCCCATAAATATCCTCACAATATCCATAAAAGCCCTGTTCTTGAAATGTGTTTGTGGGTATTTTATGTGG
>OW240919.1:2457207-2507059 GCA_933207985.1 Pelobates cultripes
TTAAATGCCTGTGTTTTAAAAATGTAATTGTATGAGCAGTTCCTTTTCATCCTCAGAATCTGGGCTTTGGGGGCGTTAAGTAGCCACGGAGAGAAGTGACAACCACTCTCTTCGATGTAGCTGTTCACATCTACTTGTTTAAAATGATTTTTAGGATGTATTGCATTTCCCTCAATATAACTATCCAAATTTAAAAAGTTAACAGAAGTTTTACTGAATACACTTTCCATTTTAATGCCATTTTAAAGATATGTTAAAAAAAAGAGCAAGTGGGGATTTGTTACTGTAACGGTGCTCCAGTACTTCAGCCGTGTACCTCCGATGATGGATGCCCCTAGTGCTTCCCGAGGGCTCCAATCACTTCTCTAGACACCATAAGCACTGCAGACCGAACCTCTCTTCCTACAGAGAGCAAAGCTGGAACAACCTCTTAAAAGAGCTTAGTGATTAGAGCTAGGGGAGTATGTAGAGTATAGCAATCCCCCAATGTAAATGCAGCCTTCCACCCCCAATCATGAGACGAGGCTCTATGTTGAGGATCAAAACAGGAACTCAGCAGTCTGAGGGTTTATTGGCACTTATATGCAACTTTTTACACAATGTTACCACCCACATGGTTTTGTGGCACAGCCAATCAAACACGTACAATACAGTTAAACACTCCCATTCATTCCAGCAAAATCCTCCCCTCTGCCTGTGATATAACTACTGTACACAATGGGTTAACATAATTATCACAGGCAGGAAAATACACAGTTTTATACAATATTCATAACTCACAATATATACATCCAATCTCCATAAAAGTTACATATTATTAATCAGCATACTTCAAATACAAACATAACCAAACCCAAAAATCACACAAGAAGAGGCAACAGGGCTACACTAGTCAGCACTGGTGCCTCCTAATCGGTTACAGAGGAACTCAAGGGCATCACCCAAAGTAAATTGAACAGAAACTACTAAATGGAGTCAGGATAACTCCTCAAAAATATGTGGGGTGTCCCTCCTCCATAAACGAGAACCTCTAAACGAATGAAGTATCCATAAATATGGTATAAGCCTTTGGTATAGACAAAAAATAAAGCAGGATGGGATGACCGCCCGCTTAAAGTGTGCAGACTCCCACTCCACCTAAAGAAGTACCTTTAAAAGTAAAAATTCGTATAGGCGCAATAAACCTTTATTAAAGCCGAATATTAAAATATAAAGAGCCTAACTAGAACAGTAAGTTCTATGTGAAAAACCAAAACCCAAACAAATGTGACATTGTGAATAAACAGAGTGATAATACACCTTTAAAATTCTGGGTAAAGTAGTCTCAAAGGCCACTTCAAGTAGTAAGAGGATTTTAATAGCTATTATAAGTATTCTCAAATCTGAGTAATCTAATAGTTCAGTAGATCGATACCTCCTACTTTACTATTAGATTACTCAAAAGGCTATCCTGCTTTATTTTTTGTCTATACCAAAGGCTTATACCATATTTATGGATACTTCATTCGTTTAGAGGTTCTCATTTATGGAGGAGGGACTCCCCACATATTTGTGAGGAGATATCCTGACTCCATTTAATAGTTTCTGTTCAATACCCAAAAATCAGACAATTCCCTCCATCGATTAAAAAGTTAGCTGGAAGTCCTTTTTGACCGACCGCAAGCATGCTTTCCTGCCCAAAACAGTTCCATAGATTTGGGCTGTGCGGTTGGTCAATTTCACTCAGAAAAATGACTAAGTCCCATTCGAATGCATGAACGGGGTACCGTTTGTGCAAATGGCTTAGTATAACTGTGCATTCGAATCGTCGAACGGGACTTAGTTTTCAGCCAAAGCATCGAAGTGGAGGAGAAGGTAAAGGTCAGCGATGTTCATGCAAATGGATAGCCGATTTTAGTTCCATGGATTTGGCTGCACACACCGCTAACCGCGTTCGACTAACAAAGATGACCGCCGTCACGTGTTAATTGCCGACTGTACGAACAGAGGCCATTCAGCGGTCGGCAATTAACCTGCAGTTAACCGCCAGCCTGGGAGGTAAATTAGCCGCACACTTCCACTTCTGTGTGGTTCGCCTGTGCAGTACTTGGTTCGGTAAGCCCCATTTACCGAACAAAATAGGAAAATGACATGCACGAAGTAGTTTAAAAGTCTGGGGACACAGTTTTAAAGGGACATTGTTCCCAAAAGTCTTCATATGCCCATAACTGTTTTTAAATTGCCATACACCCCAGAGCCATAATCACAAAGCAAGAGCCTGGCAAGCAGGCCTCTCCAGGACCAAGTGGAGAAGGGCACTTCGTCACAGTTACCCTTCCAAATAAAAAATATATTGTCTATATAACGGAGATAGAGCACCAGGTTCGTCTCCCAACCACATGTATTGTAAATATTTTCATGTTCCCATAGGGACATGAACAGGTTGGCATAACTTGGAGCGAACCTGATGCCCATCGTCGTTTCGTAGATCTGTAGATAAAACTCCTCTGCAAACCAGAAGTAATTGTTTCCCAGGATCCATTGGATTCCTTCTATAATAAAGTCGATCTGCATCTTTGGAAATGTGCTATGATGGTATACAACGAGCTGACGTCTGCAGTTACTAGATAGTATCCTTGATCCCATTTTTGGCTTTGTTAATCATTGAGGATGCTCAAGGTGTCTTTCAAATGGCTTGGACATTTTTGTATTGTAGGCTGCAATACTGAGACAGTCTACTGGACATAGAGCCGATACCAGACACTATGGGTCTACCTGGTGGTTTTTCCCTGTTCTTGTGAATTTTAAGTAATTGATAAAAAAAACAGGGATCTTTGGATGTGTCACATTTAGAAATTAAAATTCTTTATCATTTAAAATACCTAGTATTTTACCTTTTTCTATCAGAAATATAGTATGATTTTATCATTTCTCCAATTATGTCCTTTGTCAGCTTTTTATAGATATTTAAGTCTCCTAGTTATCTGAGGCACTCTGTTATCTTGTAATCTTTTTCCATTAAAACAATCCCACCCCCTTTATCTGCTGGTTTAATTACCAGTGTTTCATCTTTTTTAGAAGTTTCAATGCTGTTCTTTCCTCAAAACTTACGTTCTCATCACATTTTTTCGGCTTCTTTATTTTCCGTATACATTTCTTCTGAAATATATGAGCTAGGGAAAAAAGTGGATGGTTCTCTTAGATCAGAATGGACGAAACTGTTTTTTCGTCTGGGGGGTTAGATCTTGTCATATGATTTTTTAGGAATATTTTTTTGAGGCCAAATTTTCTCTTAGATCTTTGTAAATCTATATATACACTAAACTTGTCTAGATTTTTTTGTAGGTGCGAATTTCAGACCTTTTCCTAATAATTTCCTCTGTGGTATGGTTAGAAACCTATTGGTTAGGTTAAATATACCACTTTTTTTGTGGTTAGTCCCTGTCTCTTCTTTCTCTTCTGAATGTGAGTTCTTCCTTTATTTCCCCTTCTTCTGCACTTCTCCTTTTTCCTGGTGACTTTCTCATGTTAAGTAGCTCTTTGTGTTGGTCCTTGGTACAAAATTCCCAAAAATCTTCTTCTCTTGGAGATCTTTCTAAAGGTTACAATTTATTGTGTAGTGGAATATTTCTATCATGGGGAATGTCATTGCCTCTTCTACATTGTCCCCTAGTTTTCATGCATTCTTTCGTAATCACGTTCACTTTTGGAGTCATGGTTCTTCCTCCTATAGCTTTCATGGGTTCCTTCCTTCTTACCACTCTGCCTGGTGTCCTTCGCTCATTCAGTCAGCAGGGTGCCTTTTGTGTTGGTTCAATTCTTTGGATAGTCAATGTTTTTCTAGTAGGAGTTTTTGAATGGATGTAATTGATATTTTTAGTAATTTTTTGGTTTGGAGAATTAATTTGTTTGTTCCTGTTTTTGTTAATAGAAGTGTGGTTTTGGGATCTCTTAGAATATGATCTTACTTGTTATTTAGAATAATCGTTCTTATCCCTTATATACTTTCTCTTTTTAAACTCAATTACATTTGTCTCCATTCTTTCAAGATGTCCTTGTATTTTTCTAATCAGGAGGCGCATTATTTGCCAGCAGACTTTGAATTGTATTTATTTGTTTATCTCGTTTTATTAAAGTGGCGTCTCTTGATAATCAGTCTCATTATACCAAATGAGAAACTCTCAAGCATTTCAGTCCATTCGTTAATAAAATCCTCCTCCTCTGGGTCAAAGGAGGGGTTTATAATAAACCTAAGACCTCTTTGAAGCAGATGGCATTGGGCTGTCCTCAAAATTTCGGTTTAAATGTGTATTTCGTGTAATTATTCCCGTGTATATCCACACTGTATGTAGCATTCACCAGATTGTTCAGTATTTTCATTCATATGAAAAACGGAATTAAAATACCGAACCATCGGATCGCCCCAGAGAAAAGTGTGTCCCTTGTTAAGCCTTTCACACCATGTAACCGCAAACTAATTGACCATATAATCGTTACTTTGTATGTATCTGGGTTGCCGCCGTTCGGCATACAAACAGCGTGACGGCGGCCATCTTACGCAAGAAAATCTCAGCGGTGTTAGGTCATCGAGTGTCTGGAACTCAAATTACCCTAACACTGCTGAGACCTCCAGAGCTCCGTAAATCCTGAACGGAGGGGCCAACCAGCCCCCTCGTTCCGTAAAATAAATGTCCCGAATAAGGGGATTGATACGAATGCAGGTTTAGCGCTGGATGGCAAGGATTTATATGCAATATATTTCCTGAACAGAGACCGACCGCAAGGCCAAACCGCATGGAGCCTTTTTCGGATACTACCTTGTGTGCGGTCGGTTATATTGCCTCTACCACATAACTCCCGAACCCTTGGTCCGATCTGGGTGAATTTTAAATATGTTGGTTACCCAGATCTGGGCTACCAGGGGGTACCCATTGTATAACTCTATCTGACTGTTTTGGGGCACATCCAGAAATCGGGTAAAACTGTAGTATGTATAAGTGGATTATGTGTCACACTGAGGGAGGGGGAGATGTGTGGGAGGTGCCGGTTACACTATTGGACACTGTACTAATTGATGTGAACCCATCCCTTGCATGGGAGAAAGCTTTAAAAGAAGATTGCTTGGAATAAAAGTTCAGTTCTGCTCCTAATGCTGTGTGTCGTCCAGTCATTGGGAAACGTGTGGCATGCTTTTGGATTACTTTACTAATCGTGGATATTATTCTCTTGGGTTTTATTACTTGTTCCTGAGCCTTATTTGGATTACACTCTTGGGGTGATTTGTTCACTATCATACTTACCAAGGGTTGGCTACTTCCCATTTGATTTAAAAAAAATTTTATCAGGAGTTTCTCTAATGTTAGTTGGCATTGTTTTAAATCTATGTTTGTATAATTGTCCTCTTCAATATGCATATCCTGTTGATTAAATAGTGCATCTTTATTTTTGCCATATTTTCCCGTTTTCAAAAACAGCCATTTTACAAAAGCAGCCGCACAATAAAAAAGAGATTGTGTTACAATAGTAGAAAAGAAGTGCTTTGTGCGTGGAAAAGGCGCTTAAAAATAAAAATATCTTATGGCGCTTCTACACTCTGGTGGGTATCTCTTTCCCACAAACTGTGCATGGGCGGGCATCCGAGGAGAACAAGAACGAATCCCCGAGACCAAAGGGAAGTATAAGAAATAAAGTAAATGTTCCTGCAAGGTGATTAAAAAGCAAAAAGGTGCACCACAGTATAAAGGCACCATAATATAAAGGCACCATAGTATAAAGGTAGCATAGTATAAAGGCACCATAGTATAAAGGCACCACAGTATAAAGGTAGCACAGTATAAAGGCACCACAGTATAAAGGTAGCACAGTATAAAGGCACCATAGTATAAAGGTAGCATAGTATAAAGGCACCATAGCAAATACAAAGGCACCAAACACCTAAAATAGCCAATACAAATAAAGTAATGAAGAAAAAAAAATATATTTATGTCCATAAGTAAAGTCAGCAAATTGCTCACGTCCTAAGGGCTGTAGGACAGGAAAAAGACTGAGGACCTTAGGGATGGAGCCTCCTTTTAAAGCCTTTGGTGTTTTTCCTGTCCTACCGGCTGTAAGGGGCGGAGCTAACCCATGTGTATATGCTGCCATGATTAACCAGGAAATATATACACACACACACACACACACACACACACACATTGTGTCTTTGAATGTAAGCATGTTTTTGTATGGAGTTTGTGTGTGAATGTTGGTATTTGAATGCAGGCATGCATTTGTGTGTAGTGTATACACTGGCACACACACACATATAAACAGACACATATGCAAATACACAGATACACACACTGACACACCGATACACACACACTCAAACATACAGACACACACAATGACACATAGTTACACACACAGGTACCCACACGAATATACAGACATTCATGTACACATACACAGAATACACACACAGACACAAACACAGATACACACACTGACACACAAATACACATGCAGATACACACACTGACACAAAATAACACACAGATACACACCCATACACAGACACACATACACCTACAGACATACTGACACAAAGAGACACACACACATACTGACACAGACACACAGTGTCACGGGTGGCGGTCCGGTGACCGGGACCCCTGAGTGCCTGATGATGAGATGGGAGTCTTCAGCATGGAAGTGGATTATAAGGGCCTGGTGCAGGGTAACCACACGCCCCCTGGTGTTGAGCACCAGCGTTTGTGCGGCCACATACCAGGGCCCTGATATAGCTACTGTGGATCCCAAGAGCTAGGAGCTAGATGATATGCAGACCTCCCAGGAGCTGAATAGGGAGGCTCTGCAGCAAGAATGTATCCAGTACAGAAACAAGGCAAGGCTAGGATAGTCACCAATCATGAAAACAAGACAAAACTAGGAGAACCCAGAACCGGAGCAGGATAGAAAGCAGAACCCAGAACATGTACTCAAGACATGAGGAAAACAAGAATAGGACAGGACAGGACTGTACATGGACTGGGAATACAAAATAAAATAAGACAAGAGATACAAGGTAAAACAAGAGGAGACATAACTAGGCACTATATATGAAAAGTATGGGGATTTAGTCACATCATGTGATCATACATTGCATAAGCCTGCCAACAACGCCAATGTACCCCATATCTGGCAGGTCCTACTCTGCCTAATGTTCGCTAAAAGAACCATACTAAACCACAATAGCACTTACCTGCAAGAAAGGGCAGAGACTTGAAACATCTGCCTGCAGGAACTCACTGAAACAAAAAGGATTAATGGGAAAGAAACGGGTGTCGCAACAAAAAACAAACATTTAAATGAATCCAAGAGACTGGAAATTCCAGGGACGGAATACAGGAATGAACCCAGAACCCAGCATAAAGAAAACCAGACATGGAATAGA
This sequence comes from Pelobates cultripes, assembly GCA_933207985.1. Lineage (NCBI taxonomy): Eukaryota > Metazoa > Chordata > Amphibia > Anura > Pelobatidae > Pelobates > Pelobates cultripes. The sequence continues at coordinate 2,464,622 of OW240919.1, forward strand.
AAACCAAAAAAACCAAGAAAAACTAAACAAGAATTGTAAAAAGAGCACTGGATACCAGAAGCCAGGGCCAGACATCTCCGCAGAACATGGCATGCTGTGACACACAGATACACACACACGCAGGTCATTTTTTAGCCACCCTCCTATTTATTTACCTTTTGAGTGCAGGAGGGTAGTTGGGGCTGTTTGGAGTCTGTCTGGTAGCTGGCTGCCCCCTCCTCATTGTCTCTACGTTGCCTCCTCTCTCCTGCACAGGGTAAGCTTAGAGAAGGTGATCGGCTGTCACTTCTTACCAGCACTGGCTGTCTCTACCATTTTTAAAGTGGCCTGTTGGTGCTATTAAAGGGCCACAACGCACAAGATCTTGCTGACCAGCAGGAGGGGAGCTCACATTACGGCGCTTCCTTCCTGCGGTCATTCCTTGTAGCATGACTGCGGTGGAATGTGCCTTTCTATAGACTGTTTCATCTTTTTATACGTTCAGGAGTTATTGTACCCAAGCCCACTTTATTCAACTGCCGAACGAGGACCACCCTTGTACCTCATTAGAACCATCTTCTCACAACATCTGATTTATTATGCTCATTGGAACATTGTTCGAAAGTGCGAAACTGCAAGGGAAATAATTCAATGAGTGCTTCCCCTGGGTGGCCGCCATTTCATGTAACCGAACGCATGTGGTCAACAAAAGGATGGCAGCTATTTTGCCTCCCAAACGCAGGCAGTAGTACTTTGTCAGTGTAGTTAATATCAAAACAGTAAAATATATTATAACAATGATATCGCCAGTAAAAGTGACGTTTTTTGCATTTTTCATGCACAAACAGTACTTACACGGACGATATTATTGCTGTGATACTTTTTGCTACTTTGAAACACAAATATTTGTGTTCAGCGAAGTCTCCCAAGTACAACAGTACCCCTCATGTACAGGTTTTATGGTGTTTTCAAAAGTTACAGCGTCAAATATAAGGCTTGCGTTTCATTTTTTTCACATTAAAATTCGCCAGATTGGTTACGTTGCCTTTGAGACCCTATGGTAGCCCAAGAATGAAAATTACCCCTATGATGGCATACCATTTGCAATAGTAGACAACCCAAGGTATTGCAAACGGGGTATGTCCATTCTTTTTTAGTAGCCACTTAGTCACAAACACTGGCCAAAATTGGTGTTTTTTGCATTTTTCACATACAAACAAATACTAACACTAACTTTGGCCAGTGTTTGTGACCAAATGGCTACTAAAAAAGACTGGACATACCCTATTTGCAATACCTTGGGTTGTCTACTATTGCAAATGGTATGCCATTATGGGTGTAAATTTCATTCCTGGACTACTATAAAGTCCCAAAGGCAACGTTACCAATCTGACAAACTTCAATTTCAAATGTAACGTGCTATATTTGACCCTGTAACTTTCCAAAACCTGTACATAGGGGGTACTGTTTTACACGTGAGACTTTGCTGAATACAAATATGTGTATTTTATTGCAGTAAAAGCAAACAGTATTATGACATTGACCGTTAAAATGTCATGTAGAACTAAAAAAATAAAATAAAATCTTCTCCCATTTTTTTCACATTAAATTATGTTTCATAGCTAAATATATGATATTAAATGAAAGCCCTGTTTCCACTGAATAAAATGATATATAATAAGGGTGGGTGCATTTACTATGAAAGAGGTGTATTACGGTTGGACAGACATGTAGCGCAAATGTCAGGTTTTGTTTACATTTTGTTTCGTTCACAACGTGTACATTTGGCTCCGTCCTTAAGGGGTTAAGGACTGAGCCAAATGTACACGTTGTGAACGAAACAAGGACCTCACTCTCACATGGCCGGGGGGGCGTTTAGAGCCGCCTAAAATAGGGCGTAATAGTACGCCCTCCGGTCTTAAACACTGTTTGTATAGTCTTGTTTTGGTTAAGGAAGTAATTACAGGTGTTAGAGATGGGTAACTCATAAAAAGGACCAGGAGAATCTCTAACTATAGTCAAACATCTTAAAGGAAGGCAATAAAGAAATTACTTAAGAAAGCTGGCATGCCCTCAGAGGGCACCCTTGACCCACATATATGGAAGGAATTTATTAAGTCTGCCAGGTTCTCCCTATCACTCTCAGTAGGTGAGCAGTTTACTGAAGTCTCCGTTAAAGGAGATGACTCCGGTGGAGGAGGCACTGTAGAGGAGTGATAGTTTTACTATTCTTTTCCAACATATATCTATTAGACATGTGCAATTCGTTTCGGTCCAAATAAAAATTCAGCTGAATTTCGGGCAATTCGGACATTCGGGTGCTTCCGAATGTCCGAATAGCTGAATTGTCGAAGTGCCGAATTGTCGAGGTCCCACAGTGCCGAAATTACCGAATTTCCGAAGTGTAGTAGTGCTGAAGTGCCGAAGTTCCAAAGTTGCCGAAGTTCAGAGGTGTCAAAGTTCTGAAGCACAGTATTGCCTAAGTACTAATATACTTACCCAGTGAAAGAAGAATGTTACAATGTATACAATTTTAAATAAAAAGTATACAAACATAGCCAGGATTCAGCTGTAAGCGTTTGCAACACTTACAACAATCAAGTAACACACATTCATATAAAATGTAAGTTACTTAGCCTGTCAATGTAATGACAGGAATGAATAAGTAGATAATTCCCTAATTCCCACGGTATTAGGGAGCTATCTACTAAAAGGCTGAAAGACCTGAATTGGTCTTTCAGACCAATTTACTAATACTAAGTAAGGATTACTTTAGTATTAGTAAATTATGCCCCTACTCGCTATACCGCGAGTAAGGGCATGTCTAGTAAACAGTGAGCAGCCAGTGGCCAGTGTAAAAAAAAAAAAAAAAGACCTATTGCCCCCCCCGGCTCCCACCCCTGAGCGGCTGGTGGGAGCCCTAAAGTAAAATAATGGGGGGACCTATTGCCCCCACCCCTGGCCCCCACCCTTAAGAGGCGGCTGGGGGCCCTAAAGTGAAAAAAGGGGGGAGTACCTTTTATCCTCCCCCCTGGCCCCCACCCCTGAGCAGTGAGTGGGGGTCCTAAAAAAATTGTGGGGGACCTAATGTCCTCCCCCTGACCCCCACCCCTGAGCGGTGGGTGGGGGCCCTAAACAAGAATAAGGAGGGGGAACCTAATGTCCTCCCCCCTAGCCCCCACCCCTGAGCGGTGGGTGGGGGCCCTAAATACAAATTGGGGGGGTCCTAATGTCCTCCCTCTGGCCCCCACCCCTGAGTGGTGTGTAGGGGCCCTAAACTAGAATAAGGGGGGGACCTAATGTCCTCCCCCCTGGCCCCCACCTCTGAGAAGTGGGTGGGGGCCCTAAACAAGAATAAGGAGGGGGGACCTAATGTCCTCCCTCTGGTCCCCACCCCTGAGCGGTGGGTGGAGGCCCTAAATACAAATTTAACCACCCTCCCCCCACCCAGGTGACTAGGGGTCCCCAAACCCCTAGTCACCCCCTCCCCCAAAAATTTAACCCCTACCTACCCCCCTCACCCTAAAAATAATGAGGGGGGACCTTTAACTAAGTGTCTGATTGGTGGATTAAGTAACCAATCAGAGAGTTATGAGTCAAATTACACAGCGTGGGAAAATTCCAAAGAACTTTCCAACGCTGTGTAAAATGACACAGAGCTCTCTGATTGGTGGATTTCAAGCCAACCAATCAGAGTGCTGTGATAGGTAAATGTAGAGACTTACCTGCCAGTCTCTTCATTTACCTGTCAGAGCACTCTGATTGGATGGCTTAAACCCACCAATCAGAGTGCTCTGAGCCTAATTGCAGGGCGGGGCAAGGCTTTATAAGACTCCCCCCGCCCTGCAGAGCTCAGTCTGCGCAGAGCCCTCCTTGGGTGAAGACGGATTATTTTATTTTTTTGCGTTTAGATTTTTTTTTTTTTACATTTATTATGGATTTTTATTTGGTCTTTTTTGGGGATGAAAAAAGAAGATTTTAGTAGAAAGAAAACATCAAATGGTAAGTATTATTCTAGTTTAGGGCCCCCACCCACCACTCAGGGGTGGGGGCCAAGGGGGAGGACATTAGGTCCTCCCCAATTTGTATTTAGGGCCCCTATTATGTGTATCTGCTATGTCTGTTTTGTGAGATGACATGTGTGATATTACAATGATTGTTTAGTTTGAGTTCGATGGGTTGTAATGAATTGGTGTGTTATGTGTTAATGTCTATTGTTTATGAGTTTAAATAGTAAAGTGAAGTATATTTGCATGTCATTAACGCAAGCCTTTAGTGTTTTTACGACAGGTCAAATAATGCTGTACAGCCGACAAGAATAATACCACTGCATGCCATCACTCCTGGAGATTATTTAAGAATATGAGACCTCGAAGAAAAACACTTGTTACATCTCATGTAAAAGGGGCCCCGCAAACTTCTGCTATTCAAATCGTGGATCCACGTTTCCTTTTGCAAACTGACTAATCCTGAAAGTGATTCTTTCACTGAAAAAAAGGATAAATGGACAAGAAGATGGCTCTCCCTTATAAAGGGGTACTATTAGTGGAGTATTGTCCAGCTCAGAGTTAACTCTACTTTTAAAGTCTATTGAATTATTTGTATCAAATAAACATTATGTTATCCATATTGATTGATCTGCCTTTTAAACTGAGCAGAAATACCAATCTGTGGGGTATGTATAGGATAGGTGTATTCCCAAAGTAAGATTCATCTAGTATGCCTCATTGGTCATAGGGTAATGATGAAATGGTATTTTTAATAGAGATCAGACAATTTCAGAAATTCATAAATGAGGCAATTGTAATCTACTGAACTACTGTATTATATTTGTATTGGTAAATTGAAAGCATTTTGCACACCCAGAAGAGGATAAATATAATAATTTCAAGGGGTTATTTTCAAATGGGATAAACTCGTTTTTTGATAAGCATATAAAATTAAGCTTTTGTGGTTAGAGATTTTTGAACTCAGTTTGAGCTATGCCTAACCACATCTCACCCTAGCATTATTCATTATGGGGAACATTGGGAACAAATACCATAAGTTAGGATTTTATAGTAAGATATTAATACTATTTGAGTAAGTCTGAATTAGATGGTTCATGTTTGTAATATTTTATATATAGTTTCGGATGTTAATCCAAGAGTATTGACCATATGTGTATGTTCAGATTATGTATATAGATTTCGTCAGTCACTTTCTCGAGAAAAGTGTTTTAGTACCCATCCTGTCCAATCAAATATTTATATAGAGTGAGTGCTTCTCTCGTCTGCACAAAGGCATTCCAAAGGGAATTATGTAAGATTTCATAGAAGACCAATTTTTATGAAATATAAGCAAAGCTGAGAGAAGTACATGTTACACCAGTTAAGGATTTAATTTTAGTCTCTAATTTGACTTTTAGCCTAGGTAATTGATAATAATAGATATATCCTTTTAGGAATTGTTCATGTCGTATTGATCATTGTGTTTGTATGATTGTAGAGACCGTCCTGGAGTGTTTGTGCCGCCTGATTTTTGGGACTACATACCAATCTCTCTGGCTGACCCTGCACTACCTTCTTTGCAATTACATCTGTTTGGTCAAAATCAATGCAGGCCGAAGAAACTGAGATACTTTCTTATAAGGACATAAACTTTGCACGCAAGAACCTGGAAAGTCCTGAAGATGCAGTGCTGTCTAATGCCGTTATTTCTGTATTACCCTTTCAACCACAAAAGAAGAATTAAGAACTATGTGGAGGCGGACATCGTCTTGTTGTCTGCCATATTGCTACCCTTAGTTATTTTATGGAACAAAATGTATGGTGTCCGAACTGATTTCTTTATACTCGTTGAAAGACTTATTCTATTTTTCTGAACTATGCTGAACTATTTTGTTATTTTTATAGAGTTAGCCAGAGAGGGAAGAAGTGTTAGCTGACCCAGGTAAGGATGTAGTATGTGTCGTTGATGTATGTTGAGTGTGCCAAGGATGGATTCCCAGGTTGTAAGGAAGTGGATGTGGATATGACTGGGTATGACTGGACCATTGGAATAGGGAAATGGTTAGGAGACATAGGACATAAGGTCCTGGATGGAATTACTGTAATAATTGTGAGTTTGATGATTGTGACGGTTGCCCCAGGCTAGCTGAGAGTTGGACCGCCGACAGATGCTCCTAGTGCTTACCAAGGACCATCAGTACAGCACCAGACACCATAAGCAGTGCAGACCCCACGAACCGCCGCAGCCTAGTTGGGGTCTCACCATCTCCTACCCACCCTGGACCTACGACAAGGCTCCAGGCTCCAGTGGGTGAACCTCTCTTCCTTCAGAGAGCGAAACAGAGGTTCAAGCTCTTACAAGTGTTCAGAGAAGCTAAGGGAGTATACAGAGTATAGAAATCCCTGTAATGATTATAGCTATCCCCTCCAAACACAAGACGAGGCTGCAAGTTGAGGGTCAAGTAGAACTGAAGGTTTCATGGTACCGCTGCTTCTTTTATACAGTATTTCCCCACATGTTTACCACCCATGTGGACCTTGTGGGGCACAGGACATGAAACTCACAATCCAATAAAAACAGAGTTTTGGAAGTCTCTTTTGACCGACCGCAAGCATGGTAAGTAACTAAAAAAGAAAAAAGGAGAGCCTAGATATGAATATGAGGCACGAATATGGGTAGAAACAAAATGGGGGGTAACCCCTAAATGGTGAATTTATATTTTGGTAAATATAGTCACAATGAAATGAGCATAAAAATAACTTTTAATGGATATATTAAAATGGAAAATAGAAAAGATAAAAGCAAAACAAAAAGCACAAGGCTACAAAATAATATGTCCTATAAACTAGTTGGGGTATTAAACCTCCAATAGAACCAATAGCAAGAGAAGTGTTGCTTTAAAGAAATACTTATTGGTGTAAAGTAAAACTACTTACTATGAACAATGTGAAGGAATTCTAAATAGGGAAGTGGGATACCAGTATCTTCTAAACTCCTCCTGCAGAACAGGGTCGGTGGAATATAGATGGAATGCCTCTAGTGCACAAGGTTTTAAACAGCACACCAGTTGTTTGCAATAGTTAATAGAAAAAAAGGAGGGAATACCTGTAAAATAAAGAGGTATAGGAGACAGTTGCAAGCTAGGTTAGATATAATGGTCAGTAGAAATATAGAGACTATAGGTAATCCTGACGCTTGCTAGCAAGAGAGGTGGAAATACAAAGAGATACTTTAATAGTAACATAGAAACATAGAAACATAGAATGTGACGGCAGATAAGAACCATTCGGCCCATCTAGTCTGCCCAATTTTCTAAATACTTTCATTAGTCCCTGGCCTTATCTTATAGTTAGGATAGCCTTATGCCTATCCCATGCATGCTTAAACTCCTTTACTGTGTTAACCTCTACCACTTCAGCTGGAAGGCTATTCCATGCATCCACTACCCTCTCAGTAAAGTAATACTTCCTGATATTATTTTTAAACCTTTTGTCCCTCTAATTTAAGACTATGTCCTCTTGTTGTGGTAGTTTTTCTTCTTTTAAATATAGTCTCCTCCTTTACTGTGTTGATTCCCTTTATATATTTAAATGTTTCTATCATATCCCCCCTGTCTCGTCTTCCTCCAAGCTATACATGTTAAGATCCTTTAACCTTTCCTGGTAAGTTTTATCCCGCAATCCATGAACCAGTTTAGTAGCCCTTCTCTGAACCCTCTCTAAGGTATCAATATCCTTCTGAAGATACGGTCTCCAGTACTGTGTACAATACTCCAAGTGAGGTCTCACCAGTGTTCTGTACAATGGCATGAGCACTTCCCTCTTTCTACTGCTAATACCTCTCCCTATACAACCAAGCATTCTGCTAGCATTTCCTGCTGCTCTATTACATTGTCTGCCTACCTTTAAGTCATCAGAAATAATCACCCCTAAATCCCTTTCCTCATATGTTGAGGTTAGAACTCTATCAAATATTCTGTACTCTGCCCTTGGGTTTTTACGTCCAAGATGCATTATCTTGCACTTATCCTCATTAAATGTCAGTTGCCACAATTCTGACCATTTTTCTAGTTTACCTAAATCATTTGTCATTTGGCTTATCCCTCCTGGAACATCAACCCTGTTACATATCTTAGTATCATCAGCAAAAAGACATACCTTACCATCAAGACCTTCTGCAATATCACTAATAAAAATATTAAAGAGAATGGGTCCAAGTACAGATCCCTGAGGTACCCCACTGGTGACAAGTCCAAGCTTCGAATATATTCCATTAACTACAACCCTCTGTTGCCTGTCACTCAGCCACTGCCTTACCTATTCAACAATATTGGAATCCAAACTTAAATATTGCAGTTTATTGATAAGCCTTCTATGTGCAACAGTGTCAAAAGCCTTACTGAAATCTAGGTAAGCAATGTCTACTGCACCACCCTGATCTATAATTTTAGTTACCCAATCAAAAAAATCAATAAGATTAGTTTGGCATGATAGTAAAAAGTTAAGCCACTTGCTATAAACAATGTTCAAGATAGGAGGGTGGGGTATTAGTATCCTCTGAACTCCTCCTGCAGGACAGGGTCTGCTGTATATAGATAAAGTACCTCTAATACACAAGGGGTTAAACAGTACACCAATATGGTTGCAATAGTTAATGAAAAAGAGGCAGAGAATACCTGTAAATAGGGAGGTATAGGAGGCAGTAGCAAGCTAGGATTAGATGCAATGATAAATAGAGATGTAGGAAATATAGATAATCCTGATGCTTGTAAGATAGAAAATCTAAGTGCCTTCGAGGGCACCCCTTAGTAAATGCTTATACTATATAGCACAACCTCCCAAAAAGGAATAAAGAGACAGAGGATAGGACAAGTAAAAAGAATACTTAGTTGTAAAAGCAAGATCGCTAGTCAGACCGCGGCTGAATAAGTGCAGAGGAATGTCCTGAGCCCCTTAGATCAGATAGAAAAGTCCTAAAGGACTTTATTTTCCATTGCATCTAATCCTAGCTTGCTACTGCCTCCTATACCTCCCTATTTACAGGTATTCTGCCCTCAATAGACTTTCATACAATACCGGTGTCTCCAAGATGCTGCTCCACGCACTAGAAAGCCCTCCCACCACTGCCACCAAATGTGAAACAGGAACAAGCTCTTACAAGAGCTCAGTGAGCAAAGGGAATATACAGAGTATAGCAATCCCTGTAGTGATTATAGCTATCCCCAAACACGAGACAAGGCTGCGAGTTGAGGGTCAAGTAGTAATGGTACAGTATACAGTATTTCCCCACAAGGTTACCACCTATGTGGACCTTGTGAGGCACAGGACATGAAACTCATACTCCAATACTTAAACACACCCAGTTACTGTACACAAACCCTCCCCTCCGACCCGTGATACAATTAACAAAGACAATGGACTAACTCAATTACCCACAGGCAGAAAACACACATTTTTACCCAAAGTACAGAAACACCCCAAAACTCCAACATATCCAGATAAGAGCAGGGGTTCAAAAGTTTTATGGAAGTCTCTTTTGACCGACCGCAAGCATGGATTTCATGCCCAAAATATTTCCACAGATTTAGGCTGTGCGGCCTGTCTATTTCCAATACTAAGTTCAGTTCGGATGCATGAACAGGGGCCATTCGTGCAAATAACCAATGTTAAAGTGGCGTTCGAATTGTCGAACGCTGTTCGACTCCCGTCGAAGTTCCAGAGAAGGTAAAGTTCAGCGGTGTTCGTGCCATCACATGTCCAATTTGAGTTCCATGAAACACAGCTGAACACATTCAACTAAACAAGATGGCCGCCGCCACGTGTTCGACTATACGAACGGCGACCACCCAGCCGTTCATCAATTAGCTGCGGTTAACCACAGCTTCTGGGAGTTAAACAAGCAGCACACTCCACTTGCGGGTGGTCCGGCTGTTCGACAGTTTGTTCGGTATGTGTGCAGAGAGGAAAAGTGGGATATTAGTATCTTCTAAACTCCTCCTGCAGAACAGGGTCGGTTGAATATAGATGAAATACCTCTAGTGCACAAGGGGTTAAACAGCACAACAGTTGGTTGCAATGGTTAATAGAAAAGAGGCAGGGAATACTTGTAAAATAAAGAGGTATAGTAGACAGTTGCAAGCTAGGTTAGATATAATGGTCAGTAGAAATATAGAGACTATAGGTATATATCCCGTTATGGTTGTCACCCACTGATGGCGGCCCTGCTTTTGGGGTATTGTATAAAAATATATGTTTCCCTGTAACTGATAGATAATTGAGTTATAGTTTCTTACTCAATTATCTCCCAGACACAGGGACACCAGGGAGTGGCTTGCTATGTTTCTGTATGGAGACCCCATGCTGGGGATCTGTGTATAAATTGAAAGAGTTTGGCCTGAATAAACCAGATGACTCCCATAACTATGTCTTGTCTAGTTACAGGGGGGACACAAGCTGAATCACATAATGGTTCCAGTCTGGAAGAGAAATAGCGGGGGTAACCAGTCGGGTTACCTGGAGTCCGCTACAGTGACTGAGCCACAGACAGCGGTGTTTCCCTCTACCTGGTCTGACAGGAAGTGCACACACTCAGAGTGTCAAATTGCTTCCTGTCAGACTAGGTGGAGGGAAAACAAGCTCCTCTACTGCTGACCATGGCTCAGGCACGCTACACAGTAGAGCTAAGTTGGCAAATAAATGTAGAGTGGGTAAGAAACATGAGGAGGGCAGGAAATTAGACACATGATTGGCTGGGGGAATGAGACTCTTGGGGTAGCTGAAAAAGAGACACATGGGGGGCATGAGGGGCTGGGGGGAATGAGACACATGGGGCTGGGAGAATAAGACACATGGGGGGCTAAGGGAATTAAAGGCATGACTGTTCCCAGGACTCCCACACCTTACTGTAAGCCACCCACATGCTGGGGGCCAAAGAGGCTCTCACAAATCCCCCAAGCAAGATGTTCCGAGCAGCCACATCTCCTCTGGACAGGCCTGCTTCTCCTCTTCCACTGCAGGTGCTGCCAGGCGAAAATGAGACCATTGCAAATGAGACACGGTGTTGTTCAAATAACTGGGGACATGCCACACGCTGAAGACCACATTAAGTGAGATACACAGCAATACCACCTGCGCAATTTGTGCACCACCAGGGCGGACGAGGCTGACAGATGGTTGAACACATGCACCACCGACATTTTCCGTGTAAAAAACACATTCCTGTCCCCCACCACCAAAGGAAAGAGTTCCAGAAATGCAAATATGTGGGCTAGCAGCCCAAATCGGTGGCCACCACTCTGACACCACCTTTCCCTGAAGTATGTTTTAAAGCCTATGCTACCAGAGGCATCTGTGAATAGCTCCAGATCAGCCCCTGAACCCGAGGCCTTCCGAAAGAGCATCATCCCATTGAAATGCTGCAAGAACATGTCCCAGTCCCCCAAGTCTGCCTTCATACCTGATGTCACCTGAATACAATTTTTGGGGCGACTACACCACGCCGTAGCCCTAAGCTCCTGCTGAAGATCTACCTCATGAGGATCACACGACAGGCAAAATTTACTTTACCTATTAGCGACTGTAGCTGCCTCAAAGTAATCTTTCCATTCCTGCAACTGAATCAGTTTATCCTGAGGAAGCCAACACTCCTTTTGGGAGTCGATATCTAACCCCAGGAAAATCAAACACTGGACCACCAGACCCTCACACAAGAAGTCGTCCAGATAGTGGACCACACTCCCTGCTCACTCCCTAACACCCCACTCCAAAAAGGAACTACACTTTTCAAAAAACAAGCATGAAATTAACCAACCCATTGGAACACAGAGATCAACAACAAAAAAACCTAACCATCCAAAAAATAACTGTTAAGACACCCTGGTGTCTTTAAGGGAAACCGCCGCTAAGTTAACCTTCCCCCTTCGCAATATCAATAACTCAGTTCGCATAGACTGCAGTATACGAACCACCAACAGGGGAAGCGGTAATCTCCTGAACGGAATCCGTAAGAGGCTCCAAACTCCCGAACAGAAATCCACGAATCGCCGCTAGCCGCCGAACAAGTATATCCACCAAGCGGCTTTCGGCTCCAGCAATCAGTCTCTAGTCTTCGGTAATAAATCCCCCCAATAACGAGACTACGCTCCGCATTGGGGGTCAAACAGGATCTGGCTTTACTGTGGGCTACCCGCCGTATTTATGCAGGTCTCCCACTTGGTGGACACTCCCCTAGGGGACTAAATGGGAGACTGTAATTACAGATGGACATGGGGACATTACAGACATACAGTTACAACCTTTTCCCACAATGCAGTATGGTTTCCTCCCCTCTGCCCTGGAGGTAATTGAGAAGTAATTCAATTATCTCCAGGGCAAAGACAAATCGCCATCTTAAATAAAATACCAGAAAACACATAAAAATTAATAGTTGCACAACTACCGAACATTTTACATTCGTATCACATATCCCCAGATAGCCTGGATCTGAGGGCATATCATTAGCGAATAGCGCTCAGATCCCATATGCATAGTTCAATCGCCATGGAGTCAAAGTTCTTACAGTCTTTCGGTATGCGATTGACTCCATGGGAAGGCTATGTGGGTTAAGTCTTTTCGTGTGATTCCAAACTCCCGAACGAGCGGTGTTCGCATGCTTTCGTCGATGGAGCAGGGCGACTCGTTGTTTCAGCGGTGTTCGGCAGAAAAAGTGTCAGTTTTTAGTTCCATGAAATCAATGCCAAAAACCGCTGGTCTTTCGTGCGAGCTAAAATGGCCGCTGCCTCGTGGTCGACATGCGAACGACGGCCACCCTGTATTCGGTTTTAATTGAGAAGTGTCTGCGGTTAACCACAACGTTCTAATTGGGATCAAGAGGTTAACCAGCAGCACACTTCTCTTCTGGGTGGCCGTCCGTTCGATAGGTTTGTTCGGTAAAACGGGTCATTCGTATGCATGGGCTATGGAAACAGCCATTTACACGAAAGGAAGGCAAAATAGACGAATCCACCACAAATGGGCATACAGATGGTTCTGTCACAATAACCCAACAAGTGCTGACACTCGGGGTGCACAGGCAAAAGGCAAAAAGCCGCCTCCACACCCACCTTGGTCATAAGGGCACTAGGCCCAGCTCTCTTAACCAGCTCAACCGCATGGCCGAATGATGCACAAGATACCAAGAACAGGTCTGCTGTATCGATGTCGTCATTCACTGACGACACCTTGGAATAAGAGAAGTGATGGATAAGCTAAGATTTACCCTGTTCTTTCTTAGGGACCACCCCAAAGGTGATGCCCACAAATTAATCAAGGGAGGAGCATCAAACGTACTCACAATCCTGCCCAACTTAACCTTCTTGGAAAGTTTATCACACACCACGTCCCCAAAAAAGTTACGAAATGTACCCCCCAATCCCAAAATGCAATATAGAAACTATGCTCAAAGCCCAAGCGTAGTGATGTCCCGAACGGTTCGCGAACGGTTCGCGAATGGTTCGCCACGGACTCATCATTGAGTAAACTTTGACCCTGTACCTCACAGTCAGCAGACACATTCCAGCCAATCAGCAGCAGACCCTCCCAGACCCTCCCACCTCCTGGACAGCTCACTAAGAACGCAGCTTCACAATGGATGCTGTCCAGGAGGTGGGAGGGTCTGGGAGGGAGGGTCTGCTGCTGAGTGGCTGGAATGTGTCTGCTGACTGTGAGGTACAGGGTCAAAGTTTACTCAATGATGAGTCCGTGGCGAACCGTTCATGGCGAACCGTGGCGAACTGTTTGCGAACCGTTCGGCGAACAGTTTGGGACATCACTACCCAAGCATATTAATTCCAAATCCACCTTGTTACTGTAAAGGTTTAACCACAATAACTTTATGCTTACCCTCAACGGGGTCACGCCCTGGGGTAATGGGGGCTCCAATCCTACCCCTCTTGACGCATCGGTTAAGGCCCCCCCAGCGAGAGCATTCATGCTTAACTTTACACATGGCGCCCCATTTGCATTAGCCCTCAATAAAGAGTCAACAGAAGCCCAATGTGGCTGACCATCTGCCCCCCTCCCCCACTGGCCCTATGTGCCATTATCAGTCTCATTCACACAGGCAAGTCCATTTGGTCGCACCTTATCCCCGGGTTAGCGGACAGCCGTTGCCAAAACTGTTCATCATACTTCCACCACGCCAGCCCCGTACGTGCTGTACGCCTCCCAGTTACCATCTATATAACAAACAGCATAGTCCATGTGACTTCTCCCCGAGCATGCTGGCAAGGATGCAAAATATTCTCAGCCAGTTCCCAAATGACTTTGGTACATTTTTCTTCTTCTTCCTCCTTCAATAAACTCTTCCAACGGGAGGAGCAAAATTCTTTTGCTGAATTCACCTTTCCATATCTTCTCCTTGATGTCCTGCTTTAAGTGGATCCTCAGAGGCCACATGAATGGCACATACGCATTTTGTCCACCACATCAGGGATGCCACCACACAATTCTGCCCTTTCACTCCAGTCGTGCAATGCAACCATCCCCAGCTATCCTGTGCACCTCCTGATGCTGTGAATGCGCCAATGGCGACCGGCTTTATGATTTGTATGTAGAAGAAGAAATTGTGGCCAGGGTACATTGCTCCCCGGAAACCTCACGCCATGACACCCACATGTTAGGAGAAATCCCACTCCTAACCTGTTCACTGCCCTCTACCTCCATGCTCTCCCCATGCCGAACCACGGGACCTAATGCTTCTAGATCTGTGCGATCTTGACTCCAGGCAGTCTCCTGGAGGGGCTGACAACCCCTGCACCTCCTTGGGCCCTAGGCACCCCTTGGGACCCTAATCTTGGTGGCTTGCATTCACCTTCAGCATCATCTCCCCTGCTGGGAGGGCTCACTGCAGAGACATCAATGAGGGCACCCCTGAACCATCCCCAGGCGTAACTGTGACGAGAGCAATCTTGCCACATTGCATTGGAGAAGCCTGGTTGCTCGCCTGCTGCCTTTGGATTATGGCCCCATGTTAAAAGTCTTTGTTTCCCCTGCAGAAAAGACTTATTCGTGATTTTCTGCCCGGTGTTCGGTAGATTCTACCGAACAACCGCACGAATGACTAGACCACCTGGGAGCTGGAGTGTGCCGGCAAATAGCCTCCCAGAAGCTGCGGTTAACCGCAGCTTAATTGACCAATACTGGGTTCCCGCCATTCATATAACGAACACGAGGTCGCGGCCATTTTAAACAGACACAGTTTTGCGCGAACACCGCTGAAGCCGCCGACCTCCCTTCTTGTTCGGCAGGAGTGCACGAATGGCCCGGTGTTCGGTAGTTTTACCTGACTGTATTATACCCCAGATAGGAATCCCATGGAGCTCATTCGTATGAGAACTAACTTTGTAAAGACTTTGGCTCCATGGTGATTGAACTGTATTTGTGTGGTCTGAGTGTCATTCGCTTAATAATGTGCGCTCAGACCTGAGCTATCTGGGGATATGTTAAATGTATAGTTTTATTGTAACTGGTGTCACATAGTGTATTTTAATTGTAATTATTATTTTAGTATCCCCACGTGCATAATGGCGATTTGCCTTTGTCCTGGGAGATAATTGTATAAAAATGTATAGCGTGGTCAAGCCATGGATCGCGGTAGAGTGAGTTTGTTTCCGTCCACCAGGTCTGACGTTAAAGCAGTTCGGCAGGCTTAGTGTACGCACTTCCTGTCAGACCAGGTAGAGGGAAACAAGTGTGTTCCTCCCAAGCCACACCTCTGGGTCTAAAACCTCACTGTGTGCTCCTCCTAAGCCACACCTCTGGGTCTAGAACCTCACTGTGTGCTCCTTCCAAGCCACGCCTCTGGGACTGGAACCTCACTGTGTGCTCCTTCCAAGCCACAACTCTGGGTCTAGAACCTCACTGTGTGTTCCTCCCAAGCCACAACTCTGGGTCTAGAACCTCACTGTGTGTTCCTCCCAAGCCACGCCTCTGGGTCTAAAACCTCACTGTGTGCTCCTTCCAAGCCACACCTCTGGGTCTAGAACCTCACTGTGTGTTCCTCCCAAGCCACGCCTCTGGGTCTAAAACCTCACTGTGTGCTCCTCCCAAGCCACACCTCTGGGTCTAGACGCTCACTGTATGCTCCTCTCAAGCCACACCTCTGGGTCTAGAACCTCACTGTGTGTTCCTCCCAAGCCACACCTCTGGGTCTAGAACCTCACTGTGTGCTCCTTCCAAGCCACGCCTCTGGGTCTAAAATCTCACTGTGTGCTCCTCCCAAGCCACACCTCTGGGTCTAGAACCCCACTGTGTGCTCCTTCCAAGCCACGCCTCTGGGTCTAGAACCTCACTGTGTGCTCCTCCCAAGCCACGCCTCCGGGACTGGAACCTCACTGTGTGCTCCTCCCAAGCCACACCTCTGGGTCTAGAACCTCACTGTGTGCTCCTTCCAAGCCACGCCTCTGGGTCTAGAACCTCACTGTGTGCTCCTCCCAAGCCACACCTCTGGGTCTAGAACCTCACTGTGTGCTCCTCCCAAGCCACACCTCTGGGTCTAGAACCTCACTGTGTGCTCCTTCCAAGCCACGCCTCTGGGACTAGAACCTCACTGTGTGCTCCTTCCAAGCCACGCATCTGGGACTGGAACCTAACTGTGTGCTCCTCCCAAGCCACACCTCTGGGTCTAGAACTTCACTGTGTGTGCCTCCCAAGCCACGCCTCTGGGTCTAAAACCTTACTGTGTGCTCCTCCCAAGCCACACCTCTGGGTCTAGAACCTCACTGTGTGCTCCTCCCAAGCCACACCTCTGGGTCTAGAACTTCACTGTGTGCTCCTCCCAAGCCACGCCTCTGGGTCTAGAACCTCACTGTGTGCTCCTCCCAAGCCACGCCTATGGGTCTAGAACCTCACTGTGTGCTCCTTCCAAGCGACGCCTCTGGGTCTAAAACCTCACTGTGTGCTCCTCCCGAAGCCACGCCTCTGGGTCTAGAACCTCACTGTGTGCTCCTTCCAAGCCACGCCTCTGGGTCTAGAACCTCACTGTGTGCTCCTCCCGAAGCCACGCCTCTGGGACTGGAACTTCACTTCCAAGCCACGCCTCTGGGTATAGAACCTCACTGTGTGTTCCTCCCAAGCCACGCCTCTGGATCTAGAACCTCACTGTGTGCTCCTTCCAAGCCACGCCTCTGGGTCTAGAACCTCACTGTGTGCTCCTCCCCCAGCTCAGCCTTCCTCCTGTTCACTCACTGAGTGCATGTGGATTGTTTGTCCTGATCCATGTGAGCAGGTCCTGATTATGATGGATATCTCCTTGAAGTGTTTCAGTATCAATGGGTCGGTCAGGTATGTAATATGGGTTCTGGGAGAGATTTCCTGCTGTCTCTGGGATTGAATGAGTATTTTGAAGGGGCTATGAGTTCAGAGCTGCACCCCACCCTCTGAGCAGGCCTTGATTAATCTGGATTTAATACCAGAGTGGTAAAAGGGTCACTCTTAGAACCATATCCACTTCCTTTCCCTGCAGCCTTTTTTAGCTGTGCATTGCAGACTCCATGGGCTGACACCAATGGCTTCCTGGCTTGCAGTATCTGCTTTGCACAATGTTTGCGCCTGGAGTTGGTACATAATGTTTCCTTGGACAGAGTGAGTTACACAGACTATTTACTAAATTCAATGTGAAAATCCAAACTGTAAAAATCCTCTAAATCAGCTTTCAGGCGGCTACTCTGGCCTTAAATTCCGTTTAAATTCTCACCTTTAGTAAATAGCACTGATAGTGTCCTGCTGATCTCGATTTAACTCTCTAACTCCCTGATAAAAGGAAAAACATGAATCAGTTGTGGTTTTCATTCATATTTTTATGACTATTTATAACACCGCATTCAGTGATCATAATAATTGGGTTGTGTCGCTTTAAGTAACATCTAGAAGTGATGGTTACAATATTGCACAGTATCAATTTAAGTCTAGATTGCTACATTTTTATGCTGGCATTATGGGTAGTTTGTGGTTTCTATAGTAACAAGATGCTTTGGAGTTGGTTGTGTGGGTTTGGCGTTAACGTGCGATCCATGTGCAGAGGGATTCCACACATTTACCGATAAAGCACACAGGTGGTGAGGAAGTCCTATTTTACTTTCTACTTCCCTGTAGATGTAATGATATAACTGATTTCCTTAGACTCCTGGTGAACGCTCTGTTTAGAAACTGAAATGCCGACTGTGTGAAGGTGTTTATTCTGAAATAAAATAAGTTTTGTAGATAGATGTTTGGGTCAATACTGAGCATAGGGTACATATAATAAATAGGGCTACAAATGGAAAACCTAGACCTGCCTGACTGCTACTATAATCACTGAGAGTTGCCAACCTGATGGAATAACAGCAGGTATAAGAAAGATGGTCATTAAAGGGATCCCGAGCACTATCGACTCCTGGAGCTCCCCCCTACCTCCCGCGGGACTGGACGGTTTTAAACCCTTTCAGCTACTTACCTGAATCCAGTCCCTCGGAGCTGGGTCGTGCTCCTCCCACGTTCGTCCCTCACAGACGTCAGCCAGTGGGGGAGACCTAATGCGCATGTGCGGCAATGGCTGCATGCGCGCATTACACCTCCCTGATGGGGAAAATATTATGAATATATATGTGTGTGTGTGTGTGTGTATATAATATGTGCTTGATTAAGTCTGTGTGAATGGGAGATCAGGAATTATCTTCAAAGGGAGATTCTGTTTAGATAGTTGGAAAGATACAGCACCTGAAAGGCACCGCTACAACCTTGGGAAAGTTTATCACATTTACATATCATATTTACATTATTCAATGCTTTCCTACGGACCTACAGCGTCAGATAATGGACCAAAAGTCCATTTGGATTCCGGAAGCCCTCTGGTGGCTGTCTAACTTTTGAGGGCAGAGGGCAAACTTAGAGCTGCAGTGTAAACACGTGGTTAGAAAGTTCACACCTCGCTAAGGAGGTGTGAAAACCGCAGACCGCAAGGGAACAAGCCTTCCGGTGGCCATGTGAAAGTCTGTGCTGACTAATGGGAGAAGGAGCACCCATTCAAACCGGGTTCGTGCCATCCTCATGGTTGGTCGCTGCAAGGAGCCGGCGACCAACCAGAGCAGGAGCGCCCATTCGAACTGCGTTTTGCGCCGTTTCTCCTGATTGGGCGGCGATACCCCACCACCAGGGCGCTAATTGGCGCGAATTGGTTTTTTGCCTTTCAGTGGATTGGCTGTTGCTTGGTTTGGGCGTGAAGTTTGAATTCCCCAGACCAAACCAAGCAACTCTGTGGAAATGATTTTGGGGATGACCATTGCCTTGAGTCCCAGATTTTAGATGCTGGTATCCCGGGCTCTGTATCCCCAATAGCCCCGCTATTGGGACACGGGGCTATCTAACTGTGACAGACCTTTCTGTCTTTAAACTACTTTTATTCCCTCTTGGTTCGTCTGTTTGTTTGACTATTTCCTTGTCCGTACAGCCCGTACATTATTCCCCGTTTTACTGAATGAACTGCCGAATGGCCAGCCACCCAGCATGGAAGTGTGCTGCTTGTTAACCTCTTGGCCTCATTAGAACATTGTGGTTAACTGCAGACACTTCCTAATTGTCGAATGTCAGCTGGGTGGTCGTCGTTCGCATGAACAAACTTGTGGCGGCAGCCATCTTGGACATACGAATGCCCAGCGGTGTTCGATGATTTCATGGATCTAAAAATGGACACTATTTTCTCACGAACCGCTGAAGCCGACGACCTACCTTCTTCTATTCTTCAGTTCATACGAACGCCGTACCGTTCTGTACTTTGCAATACGAACAGAGTCACCCCAGATAGCTATCCCATGGAGCCCAATCGTATAACGAAAGACTATGTGAAAGACTTTGGCTCCATGGTGATTGAACTGTATGTATGTGATCTGAGCGCCATTCGGTAATAATGTGCGCTCAGATATAAGCTATCTGGGGATACGTTAAATGTACCTCTTTCATTCGGTAGTTTTTATATTGTATATTTTTATGTGTTTTTTTTATTACCATGTGTAAAATGGAGTTTTGCCTCTATCCTCAAAGATAATTGAGTTACTTCCCAATTATCTCCAGGATAAAATGGAGGGGTTACAATGTGCTTGTGGGAGTGTTTATCTCTGTAATGCTCTGAGTGGTTACTGGAGTATTTTTTTGTCCCAATTTTCCACCAGATCCCTTAGGGGAATGTCCACCTGGTGGGAGACCTGCATAAATACTGGGCAGATAGCCCCATTAAACCAGATTCCTGCTTGACCCTCAATACGAAGCCTCGTCTCGTACTTGGGGGGATTTATTTGTATGGTTTTCCTGTTTGCCTGTTTGGAGTGTGGATTTCGTATGATTGCTTGTTCGTCTGATCGGAGTGTTCGGTAGCTGCCTTTGTGTTCGGGAAGGGAATATCCTAAATGGCTTTAACCCCTTCTATACCCGGGGTGCTGTTACACTAACGATATATGTTTTATCTGTGTGACCCCTTCCCGGGGCGCCGAGCCCCAAAGTTTACCCCCCTCCCCCATATGGAATGTGTTGGGATGTGTATCCCTATGTGCTAGGGAGATGGTTATATGCAACCCAGCCCCCTCCTGCCTGGGATAGTGTTGTATTGGATGGAGACCCCCTGTGCATAAAAAGATGTGGGCCCAAGTAAAGATTGTCAAGCGTTGTACCCCTGGAACCGTGTGTCGTTCAGTTACTGGTGGGGAAATGGGTCTCGTAATACATTCATACCGGGGTAACCAGCTGGGTTATCCAGGTCCTGCTACAAACGTCAACAAGATTTCCAGATTTTTACTTTCTATGTTTATACATTGATTGTCCAATGTTGTATGTATATATCCTTAACATTTTTTGAAACTCAATAAAATATTTAGAATTTACTATATTTCAGATCATTCTTTATCTTGCCCTCTAGTGGCCAGTTTAGGTATTTCATTATACCGATCACATGCCTAGTGTGGTGTGTGTTTCTTTTCTTACATTATATTTAATAAACTTTGTTTATTTTCACATTTAGAAATGATACTTGTCTTGTTTACCAATATCTACTGCACTCCATGTGATTAGATATTTTGTATCTTTAATATGACTACTCGATTCCCTCAGGGTTACACTTTATGGTTCTATTTTGTTTAGTATACACCAAACTTGCTTCATTAAGCAGTGAACCGAGGGACAGCGGTTCATTTGTACGGGAATAAAGTTCCGTTGTTAACTCTGGTAGCTCAGTGAACTTGCTGTGGATGGGTGGAAATTTATTTCTTACTCCTTGTGTTGGGAAATCTTTGATCAGATAATTTTGTCATTGCATATTCTCGGCTCTGTTTAACCGGAACAGTTTGAATTACACAAATAAATCCCCAGAATTGCTTAAAATGGTTAATTCTGGGAAATGGGTTTATTCAACACATGTGTGTTAGATCTTTATAATATATTCATCTATTTTTCTTTTGTTTACTGGAGACACAGGGCTTTCCTGTCCTTGTTGAACCCTAAACATGGTTCCACCTGTGGACCTGCCTTTTTTTTTTTTTTTTATTAAATCCGGACTTTGTTCTTCTCTATAGTGATCCCCCAATGGCACCAATGGACATGGACCAAGAAGAGCTCAATCTGAAGGAAGACCTTCTGTTTTACTTCATGAATCCCTGCGACAAATACCGAGCTCGACGCCAGATCCCGTGGAAACTCTCTCTGCAGATTCTGAAGATCATTATGGTGACTGCGCAGGTACGAGTATTGGGGTGCTATTATTCCAAAAGTGTAACCAGTCATGAAGATTTATTTAACCAATCATTGTTAACAGGAGTAGTCCCAGAAGATTGGAAGTTAGCGAATGTTGTGCCCATTTACAAGATAGGTAATAGGGAGGAGTCGGGCAACTATAGGCCAGTAAGCCTTACTTCAGTAGTGGGGAAAGTGATGGAAACCATGTTAAAGGATAGGATTGATGAACATCTAAAAACACATGGATTTCAAGATCAGAGACAACATGGGTTTACTTCAGGGAGATCATGCCAAACTAATCTTATTGATTTTTTTGATTGGGTAACTAAAATTATAGATCAGGGTGGTGCAGTAGACATTGCTTACCTAAATTTCAGTAAAGCTTTTGACACTGTTGCACATAGAAGGCTTATCAATAAACTGCAATCTTTAAGTTTGGATTCCAATATTGTTGAATGGGTAAGGCAGTGGCTGAGTGACAGGCAACAGAGGGTTGTAGTTAATGGAATATATTCGAAGCTTGGACTTGTCACCAGTGGGGTACCTCAGGGATCTGTACTTGGACCCATTCTCTTTAATATTTTTATTAGTGATATTGCAGAAGGTCTTGATGGTAAGGTATGTCTTTTGCTGATGATACTAAGATATGTAACAGGGTTGATGTTCCAGGAGGGATAAGCCAAATGACAAATGATTTAGGTAAACTAGAAAAATGGTCAGAATTGTGGCAACTGACATTTAATGTGGATAAGTGCAAGATAATGCATCTTGGACGTAAAAACCCAAGGGCAGAGTACAGAATATTTGATGAGTCCTAACCTCAACATATGAGGAAAGGGATTTAGGGGTGATTATTTCTGATGACTTAAAGGTAGGCAGACAATGTAATAGAGCAGCAGGAAATGCTAGCAGAATGCTTGGTTGTATAGGGAGAGGTATTAGCAGTAGAAAGAGGGAAGTGCTCATACCATTGTACAGAACACTGGTGAGACCTCACTTGGAGTATTGTACACAGTACTGGAGACCGTATCTTCAGAAGGATATTGATACCTTAGAGAGGGTTCAGAGAAGGGCTACTAAACTGGTTCATGGATTGCGGGATAAAACTTACCAGGAAAGGTTAAAGGATCTTAACATGTATAGCTTGGAGGAAAGACGAGACAGGGGGGATATGATAGAAACATTTAAATATATAAAGGGAATCAACACAGTAAAGGAGGAGACTATATTTAAAAGAAGAAAAACTACCACAACAAGAGGACATAGTCTTAAATTAGAGGGACAAAGGTTTAAAAATAATATCAGGAAGTATTACTTTACTGAGAGGGTAGTGGATGCATGGAATAGCCTTCCAGCTGAAGTGGTAGAGGTTAACACAGTAAAGGAGTTTAAGCATGCGTGGGATAGGCATAAGGCTATCCTAACTATAAGATAAGGCTAGGGACTAAAGAAAGTATTTAGAAAATTGGGCAGACTAGATGGGCCGAATGGTTCTTATCTGCCGTCACATTCTATGTTTCTATGTTTCAGTAAACTCACCTTTAGTTCTCACATCCCTCACTGCAGCATAGCATGCATCTCTCCAGGGGGCCAACAGGGGGCTAAGGCCCTTACTATTTCATTCTGTGCAGCTTATATCAACAGCGGACCCAGCAAGAGGCAATAGCCTTCCAGCAGAGACTGAAAAGGCCAACTATGCTATAGAAAGGGTTAATGGATATTTGTAAAAGTCTTATGGTGAAAAGCAGCAAAGAAGGAAAAAAGAAGGTCTAAAGATGGTTTGTCTTCCTTAAAGGGACACTCCAGTGCCAGGAAAACAAACCGTTTTCCTGGCACTGCAGGTCCCCTCTCCCTCCCACCCCTCATCCCAGGTTGCCGAAGGGGTTAAAACAGTGACTTACCTCCCTCAGCGCTGGTTCAGGGTCCACCCTCGCTCCTCCCCTGCCGCCGTCATCCAGCGGTGAGACCTATTGCACATGCGCCCACGGCGGCGGAGGAGGCCGAATGCGCATTAGACCTCCCCATAGGAAAGCATTGAAAAATGATTTCAGCGACGCTGGAGGTCCTCACATAGTGTGAGGACATCCAGCGACGCTATAGCACAGAAAATCTGTGCTATAAACCCGGAAGTGCCCTCTAGTGGCTGTCTAGTAGAGGAGGAGTAAACCTTGCAATGTAAATATTGCCGTTTATAAAAACTGCAATAATTACACTTGCACTTAAGGGTAGTGGGAGTTGGCATCCAGACCACTCCAATGGGCAGAAGTGGTCTGGGTGCCTGGAGTATCCCTTTAAAGGGACACTATAGTTTAAACTTCATTTATTGCAAATTCTATTAATTTAGAATTTCTTATCTCCTGCTTTATTTGACCCTGCAGGAGCCTCCTGTGTGTGATTAAATTAGCATAACAGGATATAACAACTTGTAAAGTAAACACACTATGCTGTCACATCTGAATGTAAATGAAACCATTTTGTTTTCATGCAGGCTGTCAGTCACAACCTCTTCCCACACACCCTGTCACACACAGACAGCCACACACACAGACATAGAAACATAGAATGTGACGGCAGATAAGAACCATTCAGCCCATCTAGTCTGCCCAGTCAGTCACACATAGGCTGCCACACACACACACACACACAGGCAGGCTGCCACACACACACACACACACACACACACACAGGCAGACAGCCACACACACAGAGGCAGACAGCCACATGTGTGCGGCCTGCCATGTGTAAGCTGTGCGACCGCACGGCGCCCCCTGCTTCATGGCGCACTGTGCGGCCGCACACTTCGTACACCCCTAAGGCCGGCCCTGATAATAATTAATCCACCAAGTTCGGAGACAGCATGGATAACTAGCTGGCTTTTTAGATGTACCTGTGGGGGTGTGATGGGGCAATGATGCTATTGTTTTATTTACAATAATGACGTTTGTATCTGTAAGTCTGGTGAATGTTTCATTATGTAAGTGCTGTGATGAAGTAAACATGGGAATTGTGGCGAAACCAGCCTCGCCACTGTCCACTGGAGGAGCCTGGTTGTTCATCTGCTCCCTTTAGACTATGGCCCGGCAGTTAAAACCTTTTTTTATTTTCCCTGCAGAAAAGCGTATTCGTGCCTTTCTGCAGACTGTTAAAGCCATGCTACCCCAGATAGCTATGCCATGGAGCCCAGCCGTATACTGAAAGACTGTATGAAAGACTTTGGCTCCATGGCGATTGAACTGTATGCATGTGATCTGAGCGCCATCCGGTAGTAATGTGCGCTCAGATCTAAGCTATCTGGAGATAGGTAGAATGTGTATGTTCTATGTGATAAATGTAATAGTATGTAATTTTATGTCTTTTATTGTCCTTTGTCTGCCATGTGGCTAATTTAGTTTTGCCTCTGTCCTTGGAGATAATTGGATTACTTCCCAATTACCTCTAGGACAGAGAGGAGGGATTGTGATGCATTGTGGGAGTGTTTAAAGGTGTATGCCTGTGATTGGTCAATGTCCAATATGTTTCCTAGTTTCCCATCTGGTCCCCTAGGGGAGTGTCCACCAGGTGGGAGACCTGCATAAAAGCCAGGCAGGTAGCCCCAGTAAACCAGTTCCTGCTTGACCCTCAAAACGACGTGTCGTATCGTTATTGGGGGAATTGGATTGTATGCTGATTGCCAGGAGTGTAAGCTGATTGTATGCTTTTCCCGTTCGGCTGCTTCCAGTATTTGTGTGTTTCCTGTTTGGGAGTTGGAGGATTCGTGTAGTTTGCAGTTCAGAGATTGGTGCTTACAGTAGCTGTCTGTGCATCTGGAAAGGGGATTATCGCCTAAACAGCTTTTAACCTCTTATGTGTAAAACGGTCCGTTACAGGATTATAATCTGTGCTGGCACGCTTTTACCAGCTCGGGCTGTCAGAACGATTTCTAACCGTGATCCAAACCCAGTTTGGAAGCTGCGAGACCCAAATCAAATAAAGGCTCAATCTGCATGTTCATTGAGATATTCTCCTTGGCAAGCAGCGGGCCACTACCGAGGGGACCTACACACGCCTGGACTGCTGTCTGGGAGAGTAGAAAATACAATGTTTCAGAACTGCAGTATGTTAATGGTTTACAGCGGTATATGATGTGTGTTCACCTGTGATGATTAAATAAATCCATTCTGGAATCCATCGTTGTGAAACCTATTTACCATTTCTCTCAGCTCGTCCTGTTTGGGCTCAGTAATCAGCTGGTGGTCTCATTTAAGGAGGAGAATACTATGGCCTTTAAACATTTATTTATTAAGAGCTATTCTGGAACCGATGAAGATGATTACAGTCGCACCGTGTATACGCAGACAGAGCTTACTAACAGCATCTTTTTTGCTATTGATCAGGTAAGGAGCTGGGGCTGGCCATTCTGTATTTATCAAGCGAGGCCAGCAGATTCGGTGTTAGTTCGGCCGATATCTGACTCATCTGTCTCTTAGTATCGTCAGATAAAGAATATTTCACTGGGAACCATTGCTTACGATACACATGAAAAACACAAGGGAATTAGAATTTGCAAGCATCACTACCGGCGGGGATTGATTCACCCTTCCAATGATACGTTTTACATCGACCCCACTGAAGAAACTGGTATGTCTTCTTTTCATTAATATCTTCTTCAGTTACAGGTAAAAAAATCACTTTTCTTACAGAAACTGGTAGAAAACACAGGTTAACCTTATTGTGCATTTACCAGTTCCACCATGATTCGTGAGTTCTTGTTTTTTTGTCTTTTTCCCCTCCATAAGTGGCTATTGATCTCTTGTTTTATTGTAGAGTGTCTGCACATCGATCAGGAATTACTGACCAGCAAACCATATCTCCGTGAAATTTCTATAATGAACTCTTCGTTCTTTAAATTCGAGTTTTACAGGTAATGCTTGGCCCGCCTGCTCTCTATGTTCTGTCTTGGATTTCCATTGTTTAAATGTGATCTCTGATAACTCTTGTTTTATTGTAGACTTGTTAAAATAGAAATTTCCTTTAAACTGAAGGGCATCGACCTGCAGACGATCAGAGTTCGCGAATTGCCAGACTGCTACTTATTTCACAACAAGGTACGTTCTGAATGTAACGAGCGGACAATAAATCCTAAAAATGGCGACTTCTCCTGTCCAATACTCACAGATTGAAGCAGCATTCTTCCAATTAATAACAATTACAAAGAGCAAGGCTATAGTGTTGGACTACCTATAAGGGTCCCCAGTGCTCCTCAGAATGGGGGTAGTTCACCTTTCATCTCACACTGCGTCAGTCTTGCAGTGGCTGGCTCCAGCTCCATGGCTGAGGTAATCGGTGTTGATGGAGGTAGTTCACCTTTCATCTCACACTGCGTCGGTCTTGCAGTGGCTGGCTCCAGCTCCATGGCTGAGGTAATCAGTGTTGATGGAGGTAGTTCACCTTTCATCTCACATTGCGTCGGTCTTCCAGTGGCTGGCTCCAGCTCCACGGCTGAGGTAATCGGTGTTGATGGAGGTAGTCTACCTTTCATCTCACACTGCGTCGGTCTTGCAGTGGCTGGCTCCACCTCCATGGCTGAGGTAATCGGTGTTGATGGAGGTAGTCTACCTTTCATCTCACATTGCGTTGGTCTTCCAGTGGCTGGCTCCAGCTCCACGGCTGAGGTAATCGGTGTTGATGGAGGTAGTCTACCTTTCATCTCACACTGTGTTGGTCTTCCAGTGGCTGGCTCCAGCTCCACGGCTGAGGTAATCGGTGTTGATGGAGGTAGTTCACCTTTCATCTCACACTGTGTCGGTCTTCCAGTGGCTGGCTCCACCTCCGTGGCTGATATTCTGTTGATATTCTCGGCTAATGCAATGCATTCCCATAGGAAAGTATTGGAAGGCTATTGGCTATTGTGTATGCACCAATAAACAGTCCTCATAGAGGTGCTTTGAATCAATTCATCTCTATGGGGAATGTTTGCATAGCATTGGGACGCTGACCATAAGAGCAGCACTGAGATAGGAAGTGCCGTTAGTGGCCGTCTGAGTGACAGTCACTGGAGATGTTACTAGACAGCAATGTAAATACTGAATTTTCTCTCCATTTTAAAAGTCTTCATGGAAGGACTATAGACACAGGAACCACTAAATTAGGCTGTATACCGTACATTAAGCTGTATACTGTACATTAAGCTGTATACTGTACATTGAGCTGTATATTGTACATTGAGCTGTATACCGTACATTAGGCTGTATACCGTACAGTATACCGTACATTAACCTGCATACCGTACATTAGGCTGTATGCCGTACATTAGGCTGTATGCCGTACATTAAGCTTTAGTGGTTCTAGTGGCTATAGAGTCTGTCAAGGTTTAAAATACAGACCTGTTTTTCAAAGTATTCCATATTCTTTATGTTGGTAAGAATATTATTATACAGTAAGTGTTTTGTTTATTGTTGAATTGTCTTTGTACATTTTTATCATAAACGTCTTCTTTTAAAATGGAAGTGTTCCTAAAGCCCTCATTTGTGATAAGTTTTAAGGACCACGCAATTATATTCTCCTCTGCCCCTCCTTGTGTGTCGCCCAGCTCCCACATCCTTTGCTAACTCTTTCTATCCCCCAGTGTTCTAATTCTAGAGTTATCGCTGGGTTATGCCTTTCTCCTGTGTTTTTACAGATAATCTTTAATAACCAGGCCCACAGCGGGAAAATAAAGATCTTCTTTGACAGCGACGCAGACATCCAGGACTGCAGAGACTGGCGAATTTCTGGATCCGGTGAGTCTATCTTTATCTCACCTGGCGCCATCTGACCATATTTATCCCTGTGATGGTGTCGGGATCCCGCGGGCGGCTGCGAGGGGAGGCTGCACTCCGTCCGCGGTCTCCTCCTCCTCCTGGATCCGGCGAGCGGCATCCTTCCAGCCTCGGATGCCACCCGCCGTTTCCTCCACGTCCCCCAGCGGCAGCATACATGACGCTGCATGCTGGGAGACCGCCCAAGTTTGTACACGCCGGGGTCAGTCACCTGACCCGGCGTTAAAGGCACAGTGCCTCAATCACAGTGGGAGGTCTAGATATCTCCCACGTGTGATTGTTAATTCTAATTGGAAATGATCCAATCAGAATTAACCTTATGGTTTAAATACTTACCTTTCCTGTTCCTCCCTGCCCTGTTGTGGTCTTTGGTTTCTAGTATTGCTATTTACCTTGTACTTCTGGTTACGTACTCTCTGGCTTGTTTATCAGACTCTGTGACTTTCTCCTACCCTTGGACCTCGGCTCGTTTCATGTTATTCTGTCTTCTGGTTTCCCTTACTCGGCTTGTCTCCTGACTATTCTGTGTGTGCTTAGCCCGGCCACTCTAAGGTCCGGTACGGCACCTTTTGTGTGTGTGTGTGTGCCAGCGTGTTGGGTTCCCCGAATCGTGACATTACAACAGGGCCATAATGGAACCTGCTGACATACCACAGCTCCTAGTTAATCAAGAGGCTAGAATGGATGGCTTGGACCACCGTATGGATCAGTTTGCTCAAGCTTTGCAAACCATACTGCCGTTCAGGAGGCTGCTGCTGCTGTGCCCGAACCCATTCCCACTCCAGTACCTGTTCCCGCTCATGTAGTTCAAATGAGGCCGCCACAGCGCTACAGTGGTGACCCAGCATTGTGTCGTGGTTTCCTCAACCAAATCGACATCCATTTGGTGATGAATCCACGTTCCTATCCCACTGACAGATCTAAAATTGCCTTTTTGATAAACCACTTGTCCGGGAGAGCTTTAGCATGGGCCAACCCCATTGGGAAAATACGTCTCCCATGTCCTTTGCAGATTTTCTGACAGCTTTCAGACGCACGTTTGATCAACCCGGTAGGGTTGCTTCTGCTGGCAAGGCTCTGCTTAGGGTCCGACAGGGTAACAGATCTGTAGAAGATTACACTATCGAATTTCGTACTCTAGCAGCTGAAGTGATTTGGAATAATGACGCCCTCGTAACAGCCTTTCAGGAGGGTCTGGCCGCTTATATACTGGATGAAATAGCATCCAGGGAATTGCCTGCTCTTCTAGATGATGTTATAGACTATGTGATTCTTATCTATAACCGTATTAGAGAGAGGCGTAGCCAAAGACGGTTGGATACACGGGTGTTACCTGCTCTACCCAGTACTTCACTGCTAGCGTTACCCGCTCCTAGGCAACCATCCCCTGAACCCATGCAGTTGGGTGCTAAGGGGTTAACTGAGGCCGAAAGAGCGTACCGTAGAAGGGAGGGGGTTATGCCTTTATTGTGGGAGGAGGGGGCATCACTGTAAAGCCTGCCCTAAAGTACAGGGAAACTGCAGCACCTAAGGCCTAGAGAGGGGTCGGCCTTGGGTGTTATGATTTTGTCCCCTCATATGTCCATATCCAGACCGTTTATTACGGTTTCTCTTTTGGTCAATAAAACCACTATAACAACCAAAGCCCTGATCGATTCGGGTGCGGCAGACAACCTTATGGATGAGACCTTTGCCAAAACCGCAGCCCTGAACTTGATCCGAAAGGAGACACCCTTGGCCGTTGAGGCCATAGATGGTAGACCACTGGAGAAACCTCTGGTGACCTGTGGGTGTTTTGCACAAGGAGAAGTTAACCTTCCAAATAATTGACTCCCCAACAGCCTCCATCGTTCTGGGTTTTCCCTGGTTAGTTAAACACAACCCTGTTCTTGATTGGGGTTGTTTAGATATACTCTCCTGGGGGGAATCTTGTCAGCGAGACTGTATGGCTCATGTACGTCCTGTTTGTTTGCTTAACGTGCCCACGGGTAAACCACTCTCGGTTTCTGTCCCTTCTGTTTATGCAGACCTTCCCTTGGTTTTTGAAAAGAGGGAGGCAGATAAGCTACCTCCACATCGTGAGTATGATTGTGCCATAAACCTCTTACCGGGTACTATGCCTCCTAGGGGTAAGGTCTACCCTCTTTCTGAAAAAGAGAACCAGATCATGGAGGAGTACATACGGGAATCCCTAAGAAAAGGTTTTATTAGAAGGTCCTCCTCTCCTGCTGGTGCTGGTTTATTTTTTTGTGGCTAAGAAGGAGGGCGATTTGAGGCCATGTATAGAATACAGGGGTCTGAACAATATAACGGTTAAAAACGCCTACCCTATCCCTCTCATCACTGAGTTGTATGATCGTGTTAAAGGTTCTAAATTCTTCACCAAATTAGACCTCAGGGGGGCTTATAACCTTGTCCGTATAAAGGAGAATGATGAGTGGAAGACAGTGTTCAACACACGCAGTGGGCATTACGAATATCTGGTCATGCCTTTTGGACTGTGTAATGCCCCTGCCGTGTTTCAGGACCTCATAAATGATGTCCTTAGGGATCTATTGCATGTCTGTGCTGTGGTGTACCTTGACGACATACTTGTGTATTCTCCTGATTTGAAGTCACACCATAACCATGTTAAGATGGTGCTCAAAAGGCTATTGCAGAACGGACTTGTAACGGACCGTTTTGCACACAAGGGGTAAAAACCGTTTAGGCGATCGGCCCCCTTTCCAGAGATCCAGGCACAGCTACTGCAGAACACCAAAACTCACGAACTGGATACAAAATAGCACTCCAACTCCCGAACTGGAACCTCCCAAATAGCTGCTAGCAGACGAACAGGAAAAGCAGACGAACAGCTTACACTCCTGGCAATCAGTCTCTAACAGCATACAGTGAATCCCCCCAAGAACGAGACAAGGCTCCGTGTTGAGGGTCAAGCAGTGGTCTGAGGTGCTGGCACACCCAGCCTGGTTTTTATTACAGTGTTTCAAATACAGGACCACCCACAGGGAGGGATAAAACAACCAATCATATCACAGTTACATCCCACATATTCCCTCCCCTTATCCTGAGAGGAAACTCAATTATACAAACAGTTAAAACATACTTTCTACCCAACTTTCATAACTCCAAAACCATACATCACATTCACATAAAATTACATATTCTCAATCAATCCATTCAGGGGAACAACATATTCAAAAATGGCACAAATCAGACAAGGGGTTCAAAAGTTAGTAAAAAGTCCTTTGTGACTAAATGAAGCATGGCTTTCTGGCCCAAACCAGTTTCAGAGTCTTCTATCCTGGAGATAAGTAATTCAATTATCTCCCAGGACAGACACAAGACTCCATTAAGCACATGGTTGCAAAAAGACACAAAACACTTTAAAATACATAAAGTCACATTTACACATAACACACAGACATTTCACATATCCCCAGATAGCTGGGATCTGAGTGCACACTATAGATGAATGGCACTCAGATCACACAAATAAGCCTTTCTGCAGGGGAAATAAACGGTTTAACCTGCAGGGCCATAGTCCAAAGGGAGCAGGCGAGCAACCAGGCTTCTCCAGTTCACAGTGGCGAGGTTGGTTTCGCCACACTTCTCCCCTTTTTCCAAACAGACTAACAGGGTATCTGACCTCCTGCCGGTCAGTGCCCTTGTTAGTCCAGCAGCCCACCCACAACAAATAATCAACAGCACAGCCCACCCACAATAAATGGTTACTACACCTGGGTAAAGGAGAAGCTTGTCCATGTCCAGGTGCCTCACCACGGCTGTGCTGGGTACGGGTACGCTGACTTGGTGGGTTGCTGCGTGGGCAGAGACCAGCGGCACTCTGCCCTGTTGCCAGCGCTACTGGGAGGGTAGCCTGGTTGAAGCCTGGTTGTTGGAGGGGGAGACCGACTGTCTCCCCTTTAAATACACCGCTCGGCTGCTGGAGACTGACTGTCTCCCCTTTAGATGCACAGTCTTGCTGCTGGAGACCGACCGTCTCCCCTTTGGTTACCCATCTCTGCTGCTGGAGGGGGAGACCGACTGTCTCCCCTTTGGCTAAACAGCCCTGTCGCTGGGGGGCAGAACCGACCGTCCCTACCCCCTGTGCTGGCAGTGTAGAGACTACGGTCCCATCTGCACAGTTGTGGGGCTTACTGTCTCCCCCTGGTACATTAAGCTGCCGCTGGGGAGAGGGGGTAACAAGCTCCTCTCCCATACATACTTCCAGCCGCGGGGGAGGGAGACCGACTGTCTCTGCTCCCAATACAGAGTTCTGCTGCTGGGGAAAGGAGACTGCTGCTGGGGGAAGGAGACTGGGCTCTCTATTCCCGGTAGGACACTCTGCCGCTGGGGAATGGAGACGGGGCTCCCAATTCCCAATGATCTGTGCTGCCGCTGGGGAATGGAGACTGGGCTCCCAATTCCCAAAACATCATACTGCCGCTGGGGAATGGAGACTGGGCTCCCAATTCCCAAAACATCATACTGCCGCTGGGGAATGGAGCTGGGGAATGGAGCTCGGGCTCCCAATTCCCTGCAATTTCTCCCGCTGGGGAATGGAGCTCGGGCTCCCAATTCCCTGCAATTCATTCTGCTGCTGGGGGACAGGAGCGACTATCTCTGTCCCCTGTAACTCAGCCTGCCGCTGGGGAATGGAGCTCCAGCTCCCAATTCCCTGCAATATCTCCCGCTGGGGAATGGAGACTGGGCTCCCAATTCCCAATAAATCACACAGCCGCTGGGGAATGGAGACTGGGCTCCCAATTCCCTGCAGGACCGGTGGAGAGACCTCGGTCCCATCTCTACCGGCCACCTGGGGTTCTTCCTAGAAAATATCCACAATGTCTTCCCAGCTGAATGGGTCTGGTTCTGGCTCTGTCACGCTGCTCTCCTGCTGAGCCTTCTCGCTGTATTGAAACAGCTGCTGGTAGCCCTGTTCTAGCTCCATCTCCCGGGTTACCAGGTGGACCAGGTCTTGCTCAATTTTGTGAGCGTCATCCCAGTCATACCTGCTCTCCCTCCACTCCCAGAGATCACTGAACCGGGCTTGTGTAGGGCTCCCAAATTCGAGCTCTGAAAATGACTCCCATAACAAGCCAGGACCATCAAACTCCTCTCCCTCTGGCTTGTCATGCTCGGTTGTCCAGGGTAGGTACTGTGCCCCATACCACCAGAGCGCCTGGTAGGCATCTTCTAGCCACAACTCCTGCCATACTAGGTGTTCCAATTTCCTCACCCATTCCTCCAGGGGCTGCTCTCCCAGGAAGGGCATCCGCAGGGCTACTCGCTTCTGCAACCGCTGGTCTTCCTTGGGGAGTCTCTTGCCCCGCTGGTACTCCACAATACCTAGTGCCTGGTACCAGATGCCTTTACGGACTGCATCTCGGTCATCCATGGCACCCTCGTCATACTCCACTGCTGGTTCCATGCTGGTGCTGTCAGGGTCGCTGTACTGGGACATGCGTTGCCCTCAAATTGTACAATCCAA
The DNA here is from genome assembly GCA_933207985.1 of Pelobates cultripes. Taxonomy (NCBI): domain Eukaryota; kingdom Metazoa; phylum Chordata; class Amphibia; order Anura; family Pelobatidae; genus Pelobates; species Pelobates cultripes. Next base: position 2,498,614 of record OW240919.1, read on the forward strand.
AGAAATGGTGTCTCCTGTAGCTGTCCTTCTGGTTGTAGGAACGATCCCGCCGCTTGCCACCAATTGTAACGGACCGTTTTGCACACAAGGGGTAAAACCGTTTAGGCGATCGGCCCCCTTTCCAGAGATCCAGGCACAGCTACTGCAGAACACCAAAACTCACGAACTGGATACAAAATAGCACTCCAACTCCCGAACTGGAACCTCCCAAATAGCTGCTAGCAGACGAACAGGAAAAGCAGACTAACAGCTTACACTCCTGGCAATCAGTCTCTAACAGCATACAGTGAATCCCCCCAAGAACGAGACAAGGCTCCGTGTTGAGGGTCAAGCAGTGGTCTGTTTAATGAGGGCTACCTGCCCAGCTTTTATGCAGGTCTCCCACCTGGTGGACACTCCCCTAGGGGACCAGATGGAAGACTGTGACAAGGGACAGACAAGTATACAAATAGGACACACAGTCACAGTATATTCCCACAATGCATCCTGGCTTCCTCCCCTCTGCCCTGGGAGATAATTGGGAAGTAATTCAATTATCTCCCAAGACAAAGGCAAAACTCCATTACACACGTGGGAACACAAAACCAGCATAACACTTTAAAATGCACAAAGTAACGTTTACTACATAAACCACAGACATGTAACATATCCCCAGATAGCTCAGGTCTGAGTGCACATTATTAAGTGAATGGCACTCAGCCTACACGAATACAGTTCAATCGCCATGGAGCCAAAGTCTTTACAGTCAGTTTCATACGAATGGGCTCCATGGGATTCCTATCTGGGGTATAAGATATTCACACAAAAATACCGAACACCGGGTCATTCGTGTGCTTTCACCGAACAAGAAGGGAGGTCGGCGGCTTCAGCGGTGTTCGCGCAAAACTGTGTCCGATTTTAGTTCCATAAAATAGAGGCGAACACCGCTGTTCATTCGTATGGTTTAAAATGGCCGCGACCTCGTGTTCGGGATACGAACGGCGGCCACCCAGCGTTCATCAATTAAGCTGCGGTTAACCGCAGCTTCAGGGAGGTTAATTGCCGGCACACTCCAGTTCCCAGGTGGTCCAGTCATTCGTACGGTTGTTCGGTAGATTGAAACTACCGAACAACCGGCAGAAAAGCACGAATACAGCTTTTCTGCATGCCAAAATAAAGTTTTTTTTAAAAGGGGCCATAGTCCAAAGGCAGCAGGCGAGCAACCAGGCTTCTCCAATGCAATGTGGCGAGATTGGTCTCGTCACAGGCAGTCTCTAGTCGTCGGTAATAAATCCCCCCAATAACGAGACCAAGCTCCGCATTGCGGGTAAAACATGAACTGGCTTTACTGTGGGCTACCTGCCCGTATTTATGCAGGTCTCCCACTTGGTGGACACTCCCCTTGGGGACCAAATGGGAGACTGTAACAATAGACAGACATATGGCAGGTTAGGACCCACAGACATAGAATATTCCCAGCATGCATTAGTATTTCCTCCACTCTGCCCTGGAGATAATTGAGAAGTAATTCAATTATCTCCAGGACAGAGGCAAATCCCCATTTTAAATTCAACACAGAAAAACACATAAAAATATATAACTTTACATTTGTCGAATGTTACCCATTCGTATCACGTATCCCCAGATAGCCTTGATCTGAGTGCATATTATTGGTGAATAGCGCTCAGATCCCATACGTATAGTTCAATCGCCATGGAGTCAAAGTCTATTACAGTCTTTCGGTATGCGATTGACTCCATGGGAAGGCTATATGGGTTAAGTCCATTCGTGCGTTTAAAACTCCCGAACGGCTGGTGTTCGTATACTTCTGTCGATTGAGAAGAGAGGTCAGCGGCTTCAGCGGTGTTCGGCAGAAAAAGTGTTCGTTTTCAGTTCCATGAAATCAATGCCGAACACCGCTGGTCTTTCGCATGGTTTAAAATGGCCGCCGCCTTGTGGTCGACATACGATCGACGACCACCCTGTATTCGGTTTTAATTGAGAAGTGTCTGCGGTTAACCACAATGTTCTAATTGGGATCAAGAGGTTAACCAGCAGCACACTTCTCTTCTGGGTGGCCGTCCGTTCGGTAGTTTGTTCGGCAAAAAAAACGTCCATTATACGAACAGAGGCATACGAATAAGCAATTCCTCGAAAACAGCAAAATAGACGAACCAGCAATCCCAGGTTATACAGATGGATCTGTCACACCCCTACTGGCCAGAGCTTGAGTAAGTTGCCATCACCAAACCGGGAACCTACCCACGAACAACCCAAACTGCCAACCTTGAACCTACCCACACCATCCTTAAACAGCAAGCAACCTCTGACAACAAGACACTCCAAACCCCCCGAGCTCACTTTACTCAGTTTGGAAAGGAGGCGAAACCTATGCGAACGCCATAATAATAGGGCTACTCCCACCACTATTCTGGAGAATACAATGCCCATGGTTCATGATATACTAGATGATATGTTAACCAACACAGTGTTGCAAAGTGACATCAGCACTAGTAACCCGGGCATCACTTAACGTCTCGGCCATACTCCCCCAGGTCATCACTACATTTACTTTTATGAGCAATACACAAACTCCTTTGGCAGTAGCTGCCTGACAGTCAACCACAACGACTTCCAATTGTTGTATAATGATGTTTAATATGTTGTGACCCCTGCGTGGGTTCCCTTCAATGCTGGACTCTGACTATTTGTGAGAACTGCGAATCAACTTCTTGTAATACTGTGTATTTCTGTGATTTCCTTTTATGTAAACAATAAAAGTCTATAAACAAAAAAAAATATATATACATACCATAATTAACATATAAATTAACACTTATTGCCCTACAGCCTCCAACTTAAATAACCGTCCTTGCCAACGAACTTAACCAGATGCCTAGGCACCAAAACTTTACCCACTGGTGTCTCGCCTCCTCCCTCATCCAAACCAAAATTCCCATCATCTTAAATGCTCTACCACCAACCGGCTTTTTGCTCGGTGGGCACGTCCAATTCAGTAACTTGAAAGTTTACCTTGCAGAGCAGGGGAGGTTGACCCACCATGTCCATCTCCTGACATTCCATCTGCACCCCAACCATGTTGGCAAGGACATGCTCACCGCCAGCTGTGATGGAACAAACAACAGAAAATTAGGGTGGGTGGGAGGGAAGTTATTTGCTGGCCAGAATCCCAAAAGGTAAGATGATCCCTGCCCCCCTACAAACACATAACCACTCCCCTAAGCACATACAGCCAATCACTAGCACCATCCCCACACTCATACATGTGCCCTTGTCCATTTAGCTGTGCTGACTCCCCAGGGCCTGTGTCTCTGTGCTCTTACTCTCCAAAATTTGAGTTTGGAATGCAGTGGATTAATTTTATACTGAGCATAAAACAAAAACACAAACCAGAAACCAAGACAATAAAAAGAAAAACAATAGTGAATGAAAGGAGGAGTGAGTAAAAAGTGGGTGGTGCTTGAAGATGCTTTTTTTTTTCTTCAAATTTTTTTATGTATATCATTGTTTGCAAATGGTCACATACAGGTCGTTGAAAAAAAGAGAGCCCTGGGAAAAGTAGGTCATGGCCGTACGGGCGACCAGAAGATATTGCACCAGGGTCCCCAGATCTGTGACTGTCTGGTCTTTTGTTGCGGGGAAAGTACAGACATTTTTTAATATCCATTGTTTAGGTTTATTTTGTCTACTAGCATCGTTTTTGCTGCCAGAGCTAAATGTAATACCAAGGCTTTTTCGAAAAGGCAAAATGGGGTGGGAACTCCAGCCATAGATATGCTTCAGGTCCCAGTGGAATGTGTAGGTGTAGCTCTTTAACCAAGTCAGCCACTGGTTTTTGGAGGGGCCTGCTTGCCCGCCTCCTACCCTGGGACTATGGGCCTTGTGGATCTTTAACTGGAACAGATTCAAACATGTGGTGGCGGCCATCTTAAACTGTCCAGCAGTGTTTTGCTGTCGATTGTATGGAACTGTTTTGGGCATGGGAACATCTGCACGGTGGGGCAAAATAAGACTTCTAGGAAATTCCTGAACCCCTGAACCGATGTGGGTGATTTTTGGATATGTTGTTCATCCCGATCGGTGGAATCAGGGGATGTGACTGATATGTTGTATTTTGGGGTACTTTTTGAGGTTTGTAAAAATGTATGGTTTTTTCTGCTAAAGTTAATTGAGTTAGTCCATTGTCTTTGTAATTGTATCACAGGCAGAGGGGATTTGTGTACAGTAAATGGGAGTGTTCAAATGTAAAACTCTGTTTTTATTGGATTGTGCATTTTATGTCCTGTGCCCCACAAGGTCCACATGGGCGGTAACCTTCTGGGGAAATACAGTATAAAAGAAGCAGCTGTCCCATTAAAGCTTCAGTTCTACTTGACCCTCAACTCGCAGCCTCGTCTTGTGTTTGGGGGGGGGCAGCTATAATCACTACAGGGATTGCTATGCTCTTCATACTCCCTTGACTAATCACTAAGCTCTCTCCTCCCCTGGTTCCTGATCCAGGAATTGACCACCCACTCCCCTACCCAGCTGTAACGCTGGCTGCAGGGCAGAGTGCCGCTGGCCTCTGCCCTAACGGTCCCCTGGCCACTGGGCAGGACTATGCCCTGGTCCCCCCAGCTGAAGCACTGGCATCGGGGCAGAACGCAGCTTGCCTCTGCCCACCAAGTACCCACAGCTCCTTGCCGAGTTGCACCAGGGAGATCAAAGTGCTGAACACCCACTCAGCAACCTGGGACATACCGGACAGAGCCGGGCACCAGGGGCAGTAATTGTTTCTTGTGGGGGGTGTTGCTTGACTAACCCAGGCACTGACCAACAGAAGGTCAGGTACCTGGTTAGTCTCCCCCGAAAGGGGAAAATATGTGACGAACTACACTTCGCCAATGGTTTTAGGAGGGGCCTGCTTGCCTGCCTCCTACCCTGGGACCATGAGCCCTGTGATAACCCATGTTCAAAAGTACTGTTTCTGCCCCTTGGACTTTTAACAGGAACAGAATAAAACATGTGGTGGTGGCTATCTTAAATTGTCCAGCAGTGTTTTGCCGTCGAGTGTATGGAACTGTTTTGGGCATGGGACCATGTGCACGGTGGGGCAAACATAAGAATTCAAGGAAATTCCTGAACCCCTGAACCGATCTGGGTGATTTTTGGATATGTTGTTTACCCAGATCGGGGCTATCAGGGGATGTGTTGTATTTTGGGGTACTTTTTGGGGGTTTGTAAAAATGTATGTTTTGTTTCTGCTAAAGTTAATTGAGTTAGCCCATTGTCTTTGTTAATTGTATCACAGGCAGAGGGGATTTGTGTACAGTAACTGGGAGTGTTCAAATATTGGATTTTACATTTCATGTCCTGTGCCCCACAAGGTCCACGTGGGTGGTAACCTTGTGGGGAAATACTGTATAAAAGAAGCAGCTGTCCCATTAAACCTTCAGTTCTACTTGACCCTCATCTCGCAGCCTCATCTCGTGTTTGGGGGGACAGTTATAATCACTACAGGGATTGCTATGCTCTTCATACTCCCTTGAATAATCACTAGCTCTTGTAAGAGCTTGTTCCTGTTCGTGCTTCACTCTCTGGTAAAAGAGAGGTTCAACCACTGGAACCAGGAGCCTTGTCGTAGGTCCAGGGTGGATAGGAGACGGCGAGACCCCAACCAAGCTACGGTGGTTCGTGGGGTCTGCAGTGCTTATGGTGTCTGGTGCGGTGCTGATGGTCCTTGGTAAGCACTAGAAGCATCGATTGATGCAGGGTCCGTTACACGCCCATAAAGGTGTAATTCCCCCACACTCCCACCAGATATGTATCATTCCTTTGCAAGTGCCACATCGCCAGCACCTATCGGAAGTAGTGGTGTACATGTGGTGAAGCCTATCCGAAGTTAAACACCAGCGATATATCAGCTTACGATGGTCCTCTAAATGGGAAAAGCATCTGGTAATGTCCTTCATTGTTTTCAGTCTCTTAATCCACCCTTCTTGTGGGATTATTGTCCCTGTGTCTTTTCCCATTGTTTTACAAAGGCCAGTGGGAGATTGGCACCGGGACTGATTTGAATCTTGTAGCATCTAGAGTTTAATTTAGTTTTCAGTCAAGTAGATCAGCAGGAGGCCAGCAAGCCCTGAGATTCTCTCACATCTGGCTGGGGATCAGTCCTGGTGTAGTCAACATGTTCTAAGATAACACTTTTCAGTTGTAGGTAGAGAAATGTAAATTGTGTTTGTAACGGCACCCCCAGGCATAAAAGGGTTAAACCGCCATTTAGGAGATCTTCCCCTTCCAGAGATACAGGTACAGCTACTGCAGAACACCAAACTCCCAAACCGCATGTAAAGGAATGCTCCAAACTCCCGAACTGCATACAAAATAGCACCCCAAACTCCCGAACTGGAACCTCATGAATAGCTGCTAGCAGACAAACAGGAAAAGCACCCAAGCGGCTTACACTCCTGGCAATCAGTCTCTAACAGCATACAGTAAATCCCCCCAAAGACGAGACAGAGCTCCGTGTTGAGGGTCAAGCAGTGGTCTGGTTTAATGAGGGCTACCTGCCCAGGATTTATGCAGGTCTCCCACCTGGTGGACACTCCCCTAGGGGACCAAATGGGAGACTGCGACAATGGACAGACATGAACCAATGACACACAGAGGTAAAACATCCCCACAATGCATTCTAATTTCCCTCCCTCTGTCCTGGAGATAATTGGGAAGTAATCCAATTATCTCCCAGGACAGAGGCAAAACTCCATTACCCACATGGTTACAGTAAAACACTAAAACACAATAAAATACACAATATTACATTTATCACACAAAATATATACTTGCAACCCATCCCCAGATAGCTGGGATCTGAGCGCACAAAAGTACCGAATAGCGCTCAGATCCTATGCACACAGTCCAATCGCCGTGGAGTTAAAGTGTTCCTAAAGTCTGTTCTCCATACGAATAGACTCCACGGGATGGCTATCTGGGGTAATGCTGTTCATATGGTTTAAACTACCGAATGAACAGGCATTCAGTTAACTGACCGAATGCAGAAGCAAGGAGGCTGATGGCTCAGCGGTGTTCGCGCAAATAAGTGTCCGTTTACAGTTCCACAGTTTGGGCTCTGAACACCGCTGGCCGTTTAAAATGCCGCTGGGACTTTAAAATGGCCGCCGGCACGTGTTCGGCAACCGAACAAAGGCCACCCAGCATTCGTCAATTAAGCTGCGGTTAACCGCAACTTCTGGGAGGTTATTTGCCGACACACTTCAGCTCCCAGGTGGTCCAGTCATTTGTGCGTTAGTTCGGTAGATTGAATCTACCGACCGCTGGGCAGAAAGGCACGAATAAGCCTTTTCTGCAGGGGAAAAGAAGTCTTTTAACATGGGGCCATAATCCAAAGGCAACAGGCGAGCAACCAGGCTTCTCCAATGCAATGTGGCGAGATTGCTCTCGTCACAGTGTTGGTAAGTTAAAAGACTCTTGAAGAATCAGGAAGAAGATCATATTACCCCCAGATATCATCTCTGATAATTGATGGGTACATAACCATGGTGAGGTGGCCAATAAAGCATCTAGGGGTGGTAATGCATGAAACTTGGAAGTGGAATGCATCTTAGCTACAAAGACATCTCATGCGGTAATTTTTGCCTGTGTAGCAGGGAGTAAGTCACTGCACCTCTCTACCTGTTAGATAGAGGGGTCCACAAGTATGATAGCAATGAGTCCCTAGCCATCTGTCTATGTTCCATGTCTACCCCTCCCAGCCTTCCTCGGGGTGCATGTAGGTTTATAGCTTGGGCCAAGAGAGCTGCTCTATAGTAGGCCCATATCTGGGATATCCCCATACCCCTCGCCTCAAAAAGTCTCTGCATTGTTGCGCCTGCTATTTTTTTCCCCTCATTTATATAGAACAAAAAGGGCCAGTTTTTGAACTTTGTCACAATAGCTCTTAAGATTGGTATGGGGAGCATCTGGAACACGTACAGTAGTTTAGGAATAGACATCATCTTAAGAGCATCTATGCGCCCTGCCCAAGAGATCTTTACATCTTTCCAGCTTTCCAACCAGTGTTTTATAGTAGTGAACAACTGCAAATGATTATGTTTAAGTAGTGTTACAATTGATCTGGTAACCCGTACTCCCCAATAGATCGCATATTCCTCCCTCCAGTCGAACTGGAACCGCTCGGTCAGTCGTTTTGTGCGTGCCATATTAATAGTCAATTGTTAGCATTAAGTTTGTAGTAAGAGACCGTTACAAAGGAGGTCAGGAGAGACAGTTCTATTAAAGAAGTTTCAGGTTTGGTGATCGTTAAGATGTTCTCATCAGTGAACAATTATAGTTTATGGGTTTGTTTTCCAATTTTACTCCATGTATGCTTGGGGAGCTCCTAATAAGTAGAGCTAATGGCTCCAGACAGAGAATAAATAGGAGAGGGAACACAGAGCAACACTGC
>OW240919.1:2507159-2529040 GCA_933207985.1 Pelobates cultripes
ACTGGGAATCGGTGCTCCTGGTATTTCTAGGAGAGGATATAAAGGTCAGTGACTGGGAATCGGAGTTCCTGGCATTTCTAGGAGAGGATATAAAGGTCAGTAACTGGGAATCGGTGCTCCTGGTATTTCTAGGAGAGGATATAAAGGTCAGTGACTGGGAATCGGTGCTCCTGGTATTTCTAGGAGAGGATATAAAGGTCAGAGACTGGGAATCGGAGTTCCTGGTATTTCTAGGAGAGGATATAAAGGTCAGTGACTGGGAATAGGTGCTCCTGGAATTTCTACGAGAGGATATAAAGGTCAGTGACTGGGAATCAGAGTTCTTGGTATTTCTAGAAGAGGGTGTAAAGGTCAGAGACTGGGAATCGGTGCTCCTGGTATTTCTAGGAGAGGATATAAAGGTCAGTGACTGGGAATCGGTGCTCCTGGTATTTCTAGGAGAGGATGTAAAGGTCAGTGACTGGGAATCCGTGTTCCTGGTTTTTCCGAGGAGATGGCGACAAAAGTGCCAATATTCTACACGGTTAGATGCAGTAAAGGTCGATATATAAAAATATATTCTAGGACTCAGTGAAATTATAAACATACAAGTTGCAATACACTCTCATGGCTATTTTATCCCTTTTTAATGTACAAAATGTGGGGATTTATTCATACTATGTGGCCAAACCGTGTTTATGTCCACCTCAGTTTACAGAGTGCTTTAATTCCAATATTTCATCACGGGAGAAAACCTGAACTGCAAGTCTGAACACTTACTGTAACACTGCGAACCTTCCTACAATTTAAATACGTGAATGCATTTCAATGTAGCTCACCCATGGAAGGATGGGTGGTGGGATATTCGGGTACTGTGAAAGCTGAGCTGGACTTTAACATGATATGACCACAGGGTGAAATCAATCTCATGTAGCAGACAGAAGATTCCACATTTCTTACATTTGTGTTTTGCGCACTGAGCCTGGTTTGTGCATAATTTGGACATTTCAGGATCTAGCAGCAACATGTTTTGGGCGTGTCCCTACATTTTCTATTCATAAAGCTAAAACTGATGAGAAGTATATAAAAGCTAAGTGCACGTAGAGCTAGGGCCGGATTAGGAGCCCATTGGGCCTGGTGCGGACAGCTACTATGAGCCTAATTACAGAATCTTATTAAAAGAAAACACTCCTGGGGGTCCTGTATCTGGTGGAAGTGATGTCAGAGGGAAACTCACAGGAAGACCCTAAGCTAACGCTTTCATCCTTCAACCCAATCCATACCTATCAGCATCAAAATCCTGTGAAGCGGATGTCGGTAAATGGGGTTAACACGTGACCAGCACCGCCCAAAGGGCAAGATCCACCTGTAAAAGGGGCAGGTCGGCCCAAAGATTTGGAAGGTCAGGTTGGAGTGAATGCATGCTAATCCAGCCAACTAGCGGTGGACTAGGCAGATAGCGCTGTTTTAGCACTCTGAGATTGGTACAAAAACGTCTAATGATCCGCTCGCTCTATACTTTCTGGGGACAGTGCCTAGTGTCACTCAGTTCTCACTTGTTCACTCCTCTCCTTTCGTGTAGCGTAGAGAGTAGAGGTAAGTTTATTTTCTCTCTGTCTGCGCTATTCGGGCGCCGACACACGCGATCACGACAGCCTGGCCAATGTATGTGGTTGTGCCGGCTGCCACCCGGTCGCAGGCTTGTGGCCGCCCCGGTCTGGCTGTGTGACTCCACACAGATAATGTTACCCTACATCCCTCCTAAATTCTCATACTTAATTTACTCTGCACAAAGTAAAAGCAAGAGTAGAAAAAAACTTTACAGAGAGATATTACATTTTTTTAGTTAACGGGTCTAATTCCATGGGACTGGATTTCCATTAACCACTATGCTAAGCTGGCCCTGTGCGAGCCCTGTAGCAGTCTTGTTCCTCTCTGTTCGGTTGTCTGTACCCCCCTTGTTTGTTACCCGAATGGAGAATGTGTGGTCACCCTTTTATATCCCCAAACACTGACCACCCCTGGCTTGTTAACTTCAAAGGAGCAATTAACTCAAGTACTTTCCCTGGGTGGCGCCATTCGTATACCCAAAGTGAAATGGCGCCCATTTTATCTCCCGAACACAGGCAGCTGTACATGGTCGAATGCATGGAACCTTTTTCGGTTACTCGATCCCGCAAACCCAGGGGCAAACTCTACCTCTGCCCATTCCACTTCCAGACCAGCTAGGAGAACAACGTTCGGAAGATAGGAACTACCGACTGGGGGGAGCATTTGCTCCCTAAAAGCCAGGGGGAACATTTGTCGGTGTTCACACAGTGTGGCGGGACCGCTGCCTGTTCGAGAATTGCCTGTCTGACCTTATGTGTATTTCCCCACCTTTTTCATATCTTCTACCCGCTCCCCATTTGGGAATTCAGTCGTCTCTCGAACGGGGACCATCCCAATACCCCCATTTAGAATGTTAGTTTAGAACTTTCGTACCTCACCACATAGTGTCAAACTGCAAGGGAAGCACCCAGGGGGAGCGTTCATGGATTGTTTCCCCACTCGTTTGTTTCCTGAACGAGGACCTCCCCAGTGCCCCATTGGAACGTTCAAACCAATTAATCAGAACGTTCACACTTGCAACATAATTGTGAAACTGCAAGGGAAGCAATTAATGAATGCTCACCTGGGTGGCCGCCATTTCGTACAGACGAAGGCTGTCCAGGGGAGCATTCGCGTCCCGAAAGGACACGCTTCCCTGCAGGGTTTCACACAAAGACCTCACGAACGGAACTTGGTTGAGGAAGGTGCCGCTGCAATGTTCCCTGAGATTGGTGTGGGCACTTCTGGGGCACTGGTGAGTTTGTCGGGCTTTGCGGTACCCGCTGGGACAATGAGGCCAGTTCTTTTCCCACAGGCGGGCTCTCTGTGCCTGGGAGACAAAGGGACAGTCCCTTTTTCCTGCGCTTGGCCTCCCAGGTACAGAGGCTCATGGGATGAAGACTCCCTGTCCCCGGATGTGGGAAACCCTGTGTTTGGGTGGCGGGCTTTTGGAGACAAAAAGGGACAAAGCCCTTTCCCGCATTAGGTTACACAGAGGGTTATGCTTAAAAGCCATGTGTGGCCAATAAAGTGGTTGTTGTACCTCCAGAACTGTATGTCTTCCAGTTACTAGGGAGAAATGGGCTTCTTTATGCCCTAACGGGTTCCTGTTCAGCTGAAGGAAGGGAAATAGCGGAGTAGACCGGTCCAGTTGGGCTACCAGGTGGTCTGCTACATAAAGGAACTCCTGAAAGTGGACGGGCCATTGTCCCTTTTCCTTTGAAAATATTTTGGAACTATATTGGGCTATCACCTCGGTCAATGGGGAGTCTGTTCTACCTAAGGGATCTGAGCGCTATTTGGACAACTTGGGGTTCAGACCTGGGCTTTTCGAGGATATATAAATTGAGTGTTTCCTTTGTTTTATGAATATGTTTTTGGGGTGTTTTATGTATGTCTTTTGTGGTTCCCTGTAACTGAGATATAATTAAGTCTTTGTATCAATTATCTCCCAGACACAGGGACGCCTGGGAGGGGTTTGTGTTGGTTTGAATTGAGACCCCCATGCTGGGGGTCTGTGTATAAAGAGACGGATGTGGCATAATAAAACTCAGTTGTACTCCAAGAAGTGTGTGCAGTCTAGTTACTGGGGAGGGATAGAGCTATTCATGGTTCAGCGCATTGTTACGGAGCTCCAGTTACTGCGGATCCTTAGCGTTCCGCTATAAACCCTACATTACAACACAAAGACTATTTGAAAATTAAATCAATCAGCATGCACATGGGGGCGGGGGACCTCCTTAACACCCAAAACAAAGGGTGAAATAGGTCATGCTGCCTGAGCAAGTGGGGGTGGGGGTTAAAGCACCGATACCTGCAAGTGGAGAAAGTTCTGTGTGTGTTTAGTGAGGAGTTGTTCAGTGTCTGTGTGAGAGAGATGAATTAATACTGCTTTGTGCACAAAAAGGGTGAACTTCATGTCATACAGTAAAGGAAGGCACACAGAGGGAGCATGATGTCATACAGTAAGGGGTTGCACACAGAGGGAATGGAATACAAACCCTTGTATTGAGCTGGGATAAAAGAGACAATGTGTCTTATTTAAACACTTGATCTTCTCACCTTTATGGTTTCATAGGAGTCCGTGATGAGTGCGATAAACAGGCTGAGAACCATGTACATAAAGAGAGAGATGAACGAATATAGATAGAGACGGCTGAATAACCAAACCAATAAGCTCTTCTGTTGAATCTGAGCAAACGTTGCAAACATGTCATCGCCATTCACCAGCGAGAATAGACATTCTGCCACCGTGTTGAGATCCTCAAACTGCGGCGGCAAAAACAGCAATTATTAAACAGCAAGTCAGTCACTACAAGCACCGCTCTGTCCAAAGCCATCAGACACACAACAACCTTGAGGGACAACCATCTCTAACCCATCAACATGCAATCCATAGGTTGGGGCCAGATTCAGGTTACACGGCAGAAACTCTTTTAATCCTACAAATGTCCTACTTTATCATGATAGGGAGTGACTTTACCAGGATAGCCGCAAATGCCAATCAATCCTTTCCCACACCCAGTGCTAATAATTTGCTGTATTGGTTCTCTGATCCTCTCTGGAAGGTGGTAGATTAATAAACTAATGTATATGATAAAGGGTACACTTTGGGTAACCCCAATACAGAAACTAAACTAAACTAGAAGCATACAGTGTAACCCTCAGAGGATTATACCTGCTAGCCACTGGATATATAACGGGAATACTACCCCCAGTGGCCACTTTAGGTATTTATCATACAAGAGACACCATTAACACGTTTGCACGAGCACATTTGTTAGTGTTAGTATTTTTACATGTGTTTTTCTTACTAAATACTCAATAAAGATTTTTTATTTTTATGTATTTTTAGACATTATACATGTCTGGTAAACCATGTCCACCTCATGTAAATAGATATTAGGATTAGATTCCCTTAGGGTTATAGTTTAGTTTAGTTAATTGCTTCACATCCCTTTTTCTGGGATTTCACAAGGATTTAACATGAGAAGGATCTGGGCAGCAAACGATAAAATGAAAAATGCAGAAATAAACTGCAAAAACACCCAAAAACTTTATTTTAGAAAACAATACTTTTAGTGGGCTGTGTCATGTGACCACATGGAAATCAGAAGCAATGTGTTCATTGATCAGTCACAGAGAGAGAAAATAGGACAAAAGAACATGGATTTTCTCGGCCATAAATCTATATAGAGCAGTGTCTCAGAGTGACCGAATCCCCCCCCCCCCGCACTGCGCCAATCACAGCAAAGAGTGACCGAACCATCCCCCCGCACCGCGCCAATCACAGCACTGAGTGATCAAATCCTCCCCCCCGCACTGCGCCAGTCACAGCACTGAGTGATCAAATCCTCCCCCGTACTGCGCCAGTCACAACAAAGAGTGACCGAACCCTACCCCGCACCACGCCAGTCACAGCACTGAGTGATCAAATCCTCCCCCGCACTGCGCCAGTCACAGCACTGAGTGACCGAACCCTGCCCCAGCACTGCGCCAGTCACAGCACAGAGTGACCGAACCCTCCCCCAGCACTGCGCCAGTCACAGCACAGAGTGACCGAACCCTCCCCCAGCACTGCGCCAGTCACAGCACTGAGTGACCGAACCCTCCCCCAGCACTGCGCCAGTCACAGCACTGAGTGACCAAACCCTGCCCCGCACAGCGCCAGTCACAGCACAGAGTGACCGAACCCTCCCCCAGCACCGCGCCAGTCACAGCACAGAGTGACTGAACCCTCCCCCAGCACTGCGCCAGTCACAGCACAGAGTGACCGAACCATCCCCCGCACCGTGCCAGTCTCAGCACTGAGTGACCGAACCCTCCCCCGCAGAGCGCCAGTCACAGCACAGAGTGACCGAACCCTCCCCCAGCACTGCGCCAGTCACAGCACAGAGTGACCGAACCCTGCCCCGCACAGCGCCAGTCACAGCACAGAGTGACCGAACCCTGCCCCGCACAGCGCCAGTCACAGCACAGAGTGACCGAACCCTCCCCCAGCACTGCGCCATTCACAGCACAGAGAGACCAAACCCTCCCCCCGTACTGCGCCCATCACAGCACTGAGTGACCGAACCCCCCCGCACCGCGCCAGTCTCAGCACTGAGTGACCGAACCCTCCCCCCGCACTGCGCCAGTCACAGCGTGACCGAACCCTCCCCCCGCACTGCGCCAGTCACAGATATTGCCCTTGTTTTATAAATTGGGAGGAGATAAGAGGAGGAGGTACCTGCCCAGTCACAGCATTCTCCAGTCATGTCTCAGCACTGGGTGACTGAACCCTCAACACGCACTCTGGCCCTATGTTTTGTGGGAATTACAGGGAACCTGATACCTTTTCATGGTAAGGACCCAGCACAATCCATCCACAGAACGTGTATCCGAGATAGATCATCCCGGCGCAGCAGCAGAATCTTAACACTTTGGGTACGGACGCCTGCATGGTCAGTATCAGGACCTGGAAGGAAAAAAATAGAAAATACTAGGTCTAATGAGATAATTTTAATGTTTACCTGCACAGTCCATGGAAAACATATTTACACATTAAAGTAAGATAAGAACCATCATCACTGAACACGTTCTTAACCCAAACACAACATAAAGCGAATCGAGATGCACAAACTATCGGATGGTTGGTGGTATCTGGGATGAGATTCATTGTACCATGGCGTACCAAAAGGTTTATTTTAGGGAGAGAATACATACTCACATTATACTTTTGGAAATATCCCAAGTATCGGATCACCCCAACCCAGACGAGTAAGGTTGACGTTCCCAATAAGAGACTGCAAACATCATACGAGGCCAGGTTCTAGATAAAGGAAATAAACCATCAGAAAATTAAATAAATGCTTTGTTTAATAACGCACAATGACTTCTAGACATGGGAATCATTAACCCGTGTATAAAAAAATAAAAAAGAAAGAAAAATTCACAAAGTAATATATTTCTTAACGTGCTAAAAAAAAAAAGCAAACAATCTAGACCTACCTTGGCTTTGATTTCCATCTTCATTATTGATCCAATTATGGTCATCAAATCGCTTATGATAACCAGAATGTACCACCCATTTATAAACTCCAACCGATCTGAAGAACAGATACGGCGACTCCGTCTTTCCAAAAAGAAACGCTCAAATCTCTAGACAAATAAAAACCCCGAACAAAATGTAAAAATCAAATTAAAAAATATCCAGGGACTTACAGGGAAACATGCTAATAAATCAACTGCCTCACCGAAACGACATAATACAAAGCAGGTTATTTCATTAGGATTCCAGAACAAACCGCCATTTTCTGCTCTATGTGAATTACAAGATACTTTCAAAGTTGGTGAAATCGGCCTTTGGGGCAAGAAGTAAAACGGTACGGTAGACTCGAGCACTGAAAGAAATTTTGGTTCTGCAGAATATAATTTTTCCAAAATTAGAAAATGTTTCAGGACATCCGAAATTCAAGCAGATGTCGGTTTGGTTCGGCCCTAATGTTGCTTCAAAAGCCGGAACAGAAGAGCAAACCAGAAAGGTAAGAATATGGGCCAGTGTGCGGTAAGCTATATAGACGATATATTATGTGCACATTTTGCAGTACATGGACATGAGCATTGTCCCAATGGTTCGCAGATCAAGTGAGAAAAAGTAACCAATAAAGAGGAAAATAGGAGGAGCAGAAATGTAAAAAAATTTTACTTATAATAATAATATATATTGCTATATTATTCTCCCTCTATTGTTCGATTATCAATAAACATTTAGTGGCTATAAATCATCTCTCTTTGTCAGATACCACGATCAGCGATACCTTTGCCTCCTTTCCAGGTATTGACGAGCACCACGCCTCCGCGTCAGTTGCACTATTGAATCACTTACTCCATTTGTTTCCAGCAATTCATTAGAGCTAATTTCTTACTATTTTTGCCTGTGTACCAAACTCTTCTTGTGACCTTGTTTCTATCGAATTCTCTAATCCTGACCTCAGACTACAAGACACTTATTGCTTATAAAACCTATAAAATCTTGCTCTAAGGTAAACGGAAAGCTTTCATTTATCCAAATCCTGAATTAGGTGACTAAGGACTAAGTGCACGTTTATTGGTTCTCCTTCTGGACACAGAGCTTCAACAATATAAAAAGGCTTAGTTCGGATTATTATTTCTTGGAATTAAAGATGCCAGGATACTTTTGTTTAAAAGGGACTTTATTACTCTTTAAGGAGGCTGCATTGTGTCTATATCTCCTGAATAGAGTTGTGCGGAAACCTGGGTCCTGGGTCCGGCGGGTTCGGCCGAACTTTGAAAAAAAGTCCGGGTCCAGGCTCGAACTTGACCCTGAACCCCAACCCCATTGAAGTCAATGGGGACCCGAACTTTTGACCACAAAAATGCCTCTAAAAAAGTGAAAGGGTTAGAGAGCTGCAAAAGGAAGTAAAATGGGGGTAAGAGTAGGACAAGTGCCCTGCAAACAAATGTGGATAGGGAAATCACTTAAAATAACATAAGATACCTAAAAGTTAAAAATACAGCTGAGCCATAAAATAGCACTAGATGGAATCTTTTATTTTAGCTTTGGAAGAGCAAAATCTAAAGCATGGCTGTCAGGAGGATCACCAGAATTATCCATTTGTGAGAGGGTTGGAGTGCAGGGTATTCTCTTTCATTGTTCAAACTGAGCTCAACTCCTGATGCTAGATAGTACATAAGGAAAGATACCGGCACTGCAAGGATTGATCATTCAAAAAAATAATCGACATTTCAGCTCCCCTAAGGAGCTTTCATCAGGACAGCTGGGGTATATCTGCTAAACAAGCCTTATTTATATAGTACAAAACATGATATATTTCTTCTTTAAAAGATGTGTGTATGTATATAAAGCACTATGGATATACACACACACACACATCTTTTAAATAAGAATATAGCATGTTTTGTACTATATAAATAAGGCTTATATCTGTTATTATTTATATAGTACAAAACACAATATATTTCTTCTTTAAAAGATGTGTCTATGTATATATGTATGTGTGTGTGTGTGTGTGTGTGTATGTGTATATATGTGTGTGTGTGTATATATATATATGCTGGTATCTGCTATAGGCTCCAAGATTATAGGCAAAGATCTTGAGTGTTAAATATTCTTCCGATACATGGGAAGATAAATTACGAATCCATAGTGCTTTATATACATACACACATCTTTTAAAGAAGAAATATATCATGTTTTGTACTATATAAATAAGGCTTGTTTAGCAGATATACCCCAGCTGTCCTGATGAAAGCTCCTTAGGGGAGCTGAAACGTTGATTATTTTGTTTAACAGATATACCCAAGTTAATTCAATAACTGAAACTAACTGCAACGAGCTTAAATTGGAACCTAACACTTATACAATTGTATCCAACAAGGACGTTGTTAGCTGCCATTATTGTGGACTTTCACGCAGCTCTCTTTATACCGAAATTTTAAATATTCAATTTTAAACTGGATTTATTCCACTAACCAGTGACTCAAATGAACCAACTATATGATTATTTCTAGATAAAACTGTATCAACTACTACAATTGTGCATTTTTATTTAGCACTTTTTTCATCATTTTTTATATTGATTTTTAGAACATTGAATTACTAACTGTATTTTGTTTGTTTTACCAGTTATTCAAATATTTATACTGCATAGGGTTGCATATAGTGTGACCAACTCAGAATCTGAATACATAATAGTATTTTCTGTTTTATTACGATTGCTCCTTAAGTATATTTTGTCAAGTTTTACTTCATGTGATATTATTAGTGATCCCGAACGAAGCGGGAACGGTTCGCCGAACTTTGACTCAGCAGATCAGCAGAGTGCCCCTCACCTCCTGGACAGCTCACTAAGAATGCAGCTTCACAATGAATGTAAAATGGATGCTGTCCAGGAGGTGGGAGGGTCTGGGAGGGAGGGTCTGCTGCTGATTGGCTGGAATGTGTCTGCTGACTGTGAGGTACAGGGTCAAAGTTTACTCAATGATGAGTCCACGGCGAACCGTTCGCCGAACCGTTCGGGACATCACTAGATATTATTTCTTTATTACTCCTGGAACCCCATTAAAAACAATAAGAATGTTTACCACTGCGCTGTAAGCACACTATTTGACGGTTCTATTTGACTCTCAGAAATGAAGTGTACCGCAGGCTGCAAATGTACTATTTAGCAGTTTAGCACCCAAAAAATTATACGTTTTAAAACTGCAATGTGACTGCAGCATTTGACGCTTCTATTTGACTCTCAGATATGAAGTGCACCCCACTAATGTACTATTTAGCAGAACTCTTTCCTAATCTGTCCCTCACAGCTGCAGCATCCTCTCCCTACACTAATAAGAACTCATGTGCGTGCGGCGCAACGCGACTCCAGCTTATATATAGAGGCTGGGTCACATGCTGCACTGGCCAATCACAGCCATGCCATTAGTAGGCATGGCTGTGATGGCTTCTAAGGGGACACAAGTCAAACGCTTGTTGATTGACTGCCCTGCAGCCTTTGAAAACGCGTCATTAAATCGCCGAACACCGAAC
Source organism: Pelobates cultripes (assembly GCA_933207985.1). Classification (NCBI taxonomy): domain Eukaryota; kingdom Metazoa; phylum Chordata; class Amphibia; order Anura; family Pelobatidae; genus Pelobates; species Pelobates cultripes. Next base: position 2,517,784 of record OW240919.1, read on the forward strand.
TCCAACCCGAACATACAGTGATATGTCCGTGTTCTGGTCCGGGGTCCAAAAACGCAATGTTCGGTACGAACCTGAACTTTACAGTTCAGGTTCGCTCAACTATAACTCCTGAACCGATTTAAAGTGATATTTAATTTCCATTAAAGAGACGGTCTTCCTTTCCAATCATTCTAAATTTACTGGAGACCGTTAACATACTGAGAATCTACCAAAATAAAGTCCAACTCCTTAAAATAATTTAGATATTGTAATGGTTTCAAATTCCTAATTATCTTTTCAAGTTGTCTAAATGGTATATCTATTAAAAATTGTTATCTTTTATGTTCAGCCTCAAGAAATATAAAGTTAAATTATACAAATCTTCATTTATTTAAAGTGAAGATACATCTTAAGCAGAAACCTTAGAGATACTAATTCACTACAACTAACTAGGAAATTATGTTCTTCTTAGAATTCCCTCTGTAAGTGACAAATTAAAGGGTTGAAACTGCAGTTGTTTTCCCATACTTTGGGATAGATTATTCAGTTCCTCTACTGATAGAAAATCGTCTAGATAACTTATCACTGTTGCCCGTTAGTTACTTACAGGACAACTACCAGTATTGAAAGTGTTGCAGATTGCACCTTACCTAAAACCACAATAGGTCTGCCCAATTTGCCTTTAAGCCTTTGTATTCGACTGTTGGAACTGGAGGTGGCACCACTCTTAGTGGGTGTACGGAGTTCGACAGAACATAAATCTGTGGAGTGGGAGTTGGAGGGCCCAAACCAGAAGACGATGGTTTAATGACTGAGAAATTACTGCAGAACAGTTGTGTCTCTAATGGGCTTCGATCTGAAGGGGTGTTGAATTGAGGGAAAGCTGCAGCCTATTTTTCCTGAAAAGATTAGCGATGGTCATAGAATGTATAACCACCATAATGTGTCCCAGGTCCACCATTTTATGTAAAATAGAGATCTAGGTCTTCCCTACAGTGTCAGGGATGTGTAACAATTGACATCTTTATATAGACCAAAGGCCACAATGAATTTGGGTACAGTCCGTTTTGTTCAGTCTGCAGTCCCTAGCTATCAAACCTATTGCCAAGTCTCCGTAGCAGTATGCATTGTTCTCTATTAGGTCTTGGGAAGCAATCAACAAGGAGATCAAACTGATGTCTTAGCGTTCCAGTATGTCCTTCCTAATTGACCTAATTGTGTTGGTGTAATAATGTGAGAAAAGGGAACATGTGCTGGATTGTAACTGGTGAGGTTACCCTAAGAGGATGGAAATAAGGGATATGAAGTAGGGTATTATGTGGGAGGGTTAGGAATTCCTGAGTTAGGGGATTCTAAATTCTCCAGTTTGTAGTTATCATATTTCCCAAGATGTGAGACATACTACGATAAATAGTAAATGTGACGGCCATGAAGGTGATATTGTAACCCTGTATTAGCTGGCGGCTTGCACAGTGCCAAATGGCAAAGAAATTACCTAAATGAGGGGAAGGAGAGACCGAACTATGTGCCAAATAGCTGTGAGAGCCTCTAGCAATAAATTGGGAGGGATTGCGGCCACTGAACGAAGTGTCGGAATGTTGGCCTCTTGGTGACAAGTCAGAGATTTATATGAGTGGCAGGGACAGATGAATATAGTACGCACTGTGACGAAGCTCCTGTACTCCGACCTAGTACCTCCACCCAATCAGCTTCCTTGCCATTGGGGAGGGAGCCTGGAAGCCGAGGTATGACTGGGGTTTCTCTGGAGCATTTCCACCCAACCAGGCTGCTGCTGTCCTTTCAGGCCCGTATTGTCCCCTCTGCCTATTCCTCTGCAGGCCTTCTTCCAGGCAGGTATCGTCCTCTCTGCCTATTCCTCTGCAGCTTTCCTTCCAGGCAGGTATCGTCCCTTCTGCAGGCCTTCTTCCAGGCAGATATCTACTTCTGTCTGCAATGTGATTTCTATTGCCTTTACAAAGGCACTTGCGGCTCTCAGGCCTAGCTCTCTTGCATTATCCCAGGGCTAGAGGGGTCGTGCAGCCAGCCAACAGGTCACCAGCCAACAGGTCCGAAGACTGTTACTGGGATCTCTAAAAATCCAAAAGGAATGGACGTACATAGCTTTATTTTAACTCGGGACTAGCCCATATGCGCATTACATAAACCTTGGTGTAACAAACATTATAAAATTCAAATAACCAAAACATTTCACAATATATACAGAAAATAATAAAATAATATATTTATAAAGGGATGGGGAAGACAATAACCAACACAAAATATCTCTACTGCCTGCAGAATGCGCACTATGCAAAGCTACCTGGATATGCAAATTAACAAGCCTCGCTCTTTAGGTAGTGCATATTGCTGCTGCTACCAATAGGTGGCGCTGTACAGGCTCCACAACCAAATCCACCTACTTGGTAGCAAGCATCAGGACAGGAGATCACACAAAACATACAACAATATGCACCCTGCCCCTATAATGCATACAGAGTGACTTAGACATAGTTCAGGGTCCTACATAACGTGTATGTATGAAACCCCAGGTGATGGCGACTACCATCAAACTCACCAATACCATTTACAGCCAGTTGATCTATTCCATGAACTAATGTAGGGGGAATAGAAACATAATGAATTGATAGAAAGTATGTTGGAACATACGTATCTTGCCCAACTAGTGTGTGGTTGAGCTTGAGAAAGGAATATCATAGAGAGGAGCCTAAAGACACCACGCTAATGGGAATATGTCCAGGATGGTGTAAATGCTAATTGAGATAAGGGTATAACGTACCTGTGTTGTGGTTAAGGATTAAAACATCAAGAGCAGGATGATAAGTAGGGATAGTAGAAACCTAAAAATAATGGAATGTATAATTAACTGGAAGCAGAATATGTGAGATCTAGTAAGTGCCTGTGACAGAAGTTGTGGATTATACTTGGCTTAGGTAAAACTGTGATAGACCGAGGAGGCCTGAATATGGTTAAATGTGTAATGAGGGATTCTAGGTTCTTGGGAGTGCAGAGAGAGGGTCTAAAGGAATTTTGTGGGCCTAACAAAGCAGAGAGGAATAGTCAACTTTAGTATGATAGAGTTGTGGTAGACCCTTGTAAAGCTGGAAATGTCATAATTGCCCAAATGAGGGGCCGAAATTGTGTCGTAGTTCATTGCCCATGGAGGGCTGTATGCAACGTATGGAGTGAAGTCCTAGTGAGGGCCACATGTAACGGTTTTAAAGCAGAATGCCGATAGTGCCAAATGTAAGCCTTGAGCCGCTGGATGCATAATAGGCTGTATGAGATGATGTGAAAAAATAAGATACACTGAAAGCACATGTCCCCTCATGCATCCCTAAAAATAGTAAAATCTTACTTGTATTCAAGTCTGGAGCTGCAGGCTTTGTCGCTGTTTCCTGTAGACCTGCCCACTGCCTGCTGACATAATCAGAAGTGGTGTCCCGATCCAATCACAATGCTTCCCCATAGGATTGGCTGAGACTGACAAAGAGGCAGATCAGGGGCAGAGCCAGCATGATTCAAACACAGCCCTGGCCAATCAGCATCTCCTCATAGAGATACACTGACTCAATGAATCTCTATGAGTAAAGTTCAGTATCTGCATGGAGAGGGAGGAGATACTGAATGTTTAGATGCATTTTAGGCAGCCATGACCCAGGAAGGATCTCTAACAGCCATCTGAGGAGTGGCCAGTGAAGTTATCACTAGGCTGTAATGTTAACACTGCATTTTCTCTGAAAAGACAGTGTTTACAGCAAAAAGCCTGAAGGTAATGATTCTACTAACCAGAACAAATTCAATAAGCTGTAGTTGTTCTGGTGACTATAGTGTCCCTTTAAACTGTAGGGTGACTAAATTAATTGCATATGATACAATAGATATAGCCGAATGAGGTCCGAATACATTAAGCAGAATACATGAAACTAATTTAGGTATCACTGTGACGCTATGTAGGATTTAAATAGGCCAAATTTGCGTTAGTAGTAAAATTTGCCATATTTGAATATGGACTGAACTGCGAATGTCTCCCTAGTTAGTGAAAGGCTGAATGTGGTGTGAAAACATGTTGAATGATAGTGCGGCCCAACGTGGGCTGAACGAATAAACTTGCAGTTTTCAACAATATATATAATATACTAGCATATACACCAAACCCAGTGCAGAAAATAAATAAATGGGATAATACCACCATATGCTAAAATACAGTAGGATAATGCCTAAAACAAAAAATACAACAAAGTGTGAACTGTATAAAAGATCAAAATAGTAGTTAAACGAAGGACTACCACTCACATTTCCCAGAGCCGTACCAGGCTCTGTATAGCAGGCTCAGGGGTGCCAATACTGGCTAACGATTCCAATTTCAATGATGTAAGATGGACTTGGAGTAGGTTAAATAACAATTTATTGGAAATATAATGAAATATAAAATAACCTAAAGGGTACTATTGGGGTGGAACCCAGCATAAATTACAATATGGTTAAAAAACTTGCAGTTTTGTTGTAATAAACACGCGATCAGCAACAGGAAAAGCCACGGCTTGGCTGGACGCGGCGGTGCCCCATGAGATTCAAGGGAGGTGGCTGTTTACTAGAGTGAGTTAAAATTAATACTTCCCTGGGCCGCACAAGGCCAAGACCAGCTTGTTTGGAGTTTAAATCGTTTGTGTTACAAAGTACCCTCTGTCTGCCACTTTTTGCTACACTGTTTGTTTGTTTTCCCCGAATAAAACCATGAAAACCATTCACCCGCTCATTTGTCTGAACGAATGACCAACCACCTGGCATATGGAGTGTGCCACCTGCTAACCACCCAGAAGCTGCGGTTTTGGCTTGTTACCCCGTTCACCACCCCAATTACCGAACAAACTGCCGAACGACTGACCACCCTGCATGAGGAGTGTGCCCCTTATTAGCCGCCCATAAGCTGCGGTTTGTGGTTAACTGCTGAACACCCAGCGGGACTTGGCCGTCGACCGCCTGGTGCAGTTCTCGGACACTATTATTCACAAATCCCGCTGGAATTCCCAGACCTCCGTCCGTTTGTGTCTAAACAAACGAACACCGTGCCATTCGGTACTTTGAGACTCTGATAGCTAGACCAACTCTATGCCTGAATATTGTGGATCTATTTCTGGGTTTACTTTTGCCAAACGCCCCTTGTGGCAGAACCGCCACTTTAGTCCAGGGTATGTGTATGGAATGGCTGTAATATTTGTACTGAAAAGACTATCACAAATTGTGTTCAGGACTTTAAAATGGCCGTATGCACTATGGTTTGTCTATGGGGATCCAGCATTCATTTCCCGAACAGTGATCTGCAATCCTGTTCGGGAAACGACCTAACTACCAAACGGGAGACCACCCCGGTGAGGTTGTGAGTCTCCCATTAGCCCAGTTGCAACATTGTTGCAAGTGTTTAATTGACTTCGTGTGTGGGGCCGCCATCCGTGTACCAAACACGTGGTGGCGGCCATCTTTGTTCGCTAAGAGTTCAGCGGTGTTTGGTCGTCGAGCGCCTGGAACTCAAATCGGTTACTTGATTTCCAAACACCGCTGGACTTCCATAGCGTTTGGGAACCTCGCTCTTTCGGTAAATTAAAACCGTTCATGAGTTTTCCATGTCTAGACCAGGTTCACTAAAAATGGTTTTCTGTGTGGCGTTCGCCTATTCCTGCAGGGAGCGGTAATTCGTGAGATTATACACTTAGATCCCTGCAATCTAATGAAGGGTCATTCGGGTAAATCTGTTGAAAATTACCAAAGTTATATATTTTAATGTAAAATACCAGATTTTACTGTAACCACTGTTAATGTAATTATCCATGCCTGCTGATGTCATCTTTGTTCCTGGACAGCAGGGGATGCTGGGAAATGACCCTGCACGGTCAGTTTCCCACACAGTCCGTTTTATTAAAACCCCTGCTGTCCCAGTCTGGAAACCCTGTACAGTGGAAATCACATAAATAAAGCCCTGTTTCAATAAAGCCCTGAGTTGACTCCCAGAACTGTGTTTCGTCTGGGGGATTTGGGATATTGCCTTCCTTCAGCGCTTTTCTTGGATTACTTTCTGTACCAGCGGAGATATTGGGGTTTAATATTGCAGCTCTGCTACACCCCTCGAGACAAATTTATCCCCATGGCGTTCCCACTATATTTGTGAGATCTGAGTGCTTTTTGGACATCTTTGTGCGCTCAGATCCAAGCTATCTGGGGATATGTTGGACATACAAGTTAAATACTGTATTATATGAGTTATGTATTTTTATGTGGTTTTTGTTATAATTTCAACTACAGAATATTTCCTGTACCTGGAGATAATTAAGTTACTGTAACCATTTAAGCTAATTATCTCCAGGATAGAGGGGAGGGTTCAGGAAGATGCACTTTGTTTTTATTGGTTTATGTCCCATGTAACACGGTGTTCCATCAGGTCCAGAGGGGTGTGCCCCATGGCCTGAAAATGTGTATATAAGCAATGCCTGTCTGCTCAATAAATCAGACTTCTTACCCTCAACTCGCAGCCTCGACTCGTGTTGTAGGGAAATGCTAATCACTAGCTCTGCTCAGAGCTCCAGGAATACTTTACACTTGCAGAAAGATCGTTAGGTGCTGAATTGGAACTTCTAACCGCTCTCCAGGATCGGGGACAAGGACATCCAAGCGGTCCAACTGTCAGCTAGCCTGAGGCAACTGTAAAAGTTTGTGTTGAAGACCTTCAAAATGGAAGTAGATGGTTCTGTACTGAACCAGGCAGTATCGGACCAGAGGAAGGGGAGGCCTGTGTATTTATAGGCCAGGTAACTTCAGGCTCAGCCTATCAACTCAGCCCTTCATCCTTCCGAGGTAGATAAAATGAGTACCATTGAATTGGGTAATCGCAACATCCCCTCGATGTTGGGTAAAAGTAACATTCCCAGGATGTACTTGAAAACCAGAGCAATCTGAATGTACCTTTCCTAGTTAAACACTTTGTCGTTGTTATTATTATTATTATCATTATCACATACACACACACACACACAGGCGGCCCTTTTTTGTATTCTCTATTATCATAGAAGAAATACACACCTTTATGGGTTGAGTGCCACGGAGGCTCAGCAGGCATTAATGTCTGCTACACAGTGCTTCAAGCTCACATGGAGATCTCTCAAAAACTAGCAGAACAGGAAGACAAACAACGATACAAGAACATAAAAATATGAGGTGTGGGTTAAAGATATTCATCTATTTGCCCGAAAACTTTTACTTCACAAAACACATGTCCAAAATAATGAAAAAAAGGCTAAAACATTGGGCCTTGCTCTCAAAGATTACCAGCTCACTTTACTTCTAGCAGAGCTTTTAGAAGAAAGTGATTCCCTTGAAAGAAGGCAAGGCCCTCTTACAGATCTTTGTCGTAAAAGCGAATATTGTCCAAGGATGGGTCATTCAAAATACATAGAGACTTTTTTTGGAAATGGTCTGTAAGGAAATTGACACCCTATCCCCCTCGAAATTTATGTTGAAGCCTCATTCCAATTTATCTCATGCGGAATTAAAAGCTCTAAAAAATCTCCAAGCAAGGGAAGAGAACTATCAAACCCTCAGATAAAGGGGGAAATATCGTTATCTTAGACACCACTCACTATGTTACAATTACTAAGAAAATTCTCTCTGATACTACAACATACAAAGTATTAAAAGCAGATCCGACAAAAGCATTTTTGAGCAAATTAAAAACAAATTTTACAACGGGAACTTGATGATAACTTGATTAAAAAAATAAATAAAAAAAAATGAATATGAGTTTATGCTTAACACTAATCCATGTATATCTACATTCTACAGTCTACCCAAAATTCATAAAAAATATCAAGATTTAACGGGTAGACCTATAGTGTCAGGAAACAATAACCTGACACAGAATGTTAGTATATATGTGGATCATATTTTAAGCCCTCTAGTGGCCAAGCTTCCCTCGTATTTGAGGGATACCAAACAAGCCTTGGCACACTTCAATACCGTGAATATGCCCATGGGTTCTATGCTTTGCAGTTTGGATGTGGAGGCACTTTACAGTTCGATCCCCCACTCTATAGAGCTCGAACATGCACAGTACTTCCTCTTACAGAGGGGCTTACACCTATACCAACATAGTGATTTTGTCATCGAGTTACTACACTTTGTTTTAACTCATAATTTCTTCTTATTCGATAGCATATACTACCACCAGGTGCAGGGTATGGCGATGGAGACGTCTTGTGCGCGCTCATATGCCAACCTGCACCTGGGGTGGTGGGAAGAAAAAAATAGTGTTCACAGCCTGTTCCAATCAATTCACCCGATAGATCCTCTCTTCGAAGAGGTATATCGATGATATTATGATTGTGTGGAAAGGCACCATGGAAGAATTTACTCTGTTTGTACAGTTACTCAATGACAATACCCTTAATTTGAGATTTACATCAGAAATGGGTACACCCAATCTTAATTTCTTGGATCGTACTTTAATCCCTAACACAAAGGGTGAAATTAAAACTGACCTCTTCAGAAAAAGTACGGCTACCAATAGCCTACTTAATTGGAGAGGTCACCACCCAACCCCTCTAAAAAGAGGTAGCATTTGTAGCTGGTCATTTACAGTATTTTTGGGATTTTGCATATAGTCTATAGTCTGTCTCTAAATGACATACAGATAACTATTCTATTTTATATAGTATCCGGCTTCTATATACCTTTTGAGATATAGGTCTATCCCGACAACCTATATCTATATAAAGATATCATCAAATGACATAAACATATATATTATTAATAGACATACACATATGTATTGTGCATATTTATTAAGTCCCAACATTGCCCCTCCTGACTTGATATTCATTATAATATAATTTATTGAACCTTTATATTACTATAATGCATCCGATACATTTATATTTTCTGGCCACGGGTCAATAGCCATAATTTGCTCGGCACCCCTTTTCCCCGCTTTTATCTCCGCCCACTACTAATACGCAGGAGGGAGCAAGGGAGGAGTTTCCCTGTCCCATGTGACTTACGCATCACACGGCAGTACTTTGGACCCCGCCCCCCTCCTAAGAATTACGTGGGATCGGACACACGTATAGGCGTCCCCGCCCACCTCTATGGTGGCGTTAACTTTCCACCTACACCACGCCTCTTTCAAACACCGGCTGAGTTTTACCGGGAAATTTCGGAACAAACGGGATTGGCCATTCAAGGATTTAAAAGTCCATCCTTTCTACGAGGTATCTTTTAGCCCCTGAAAAGGTGAATCAGAAGCACCGAAAAGCGCGTCGGGTTCACATCACTAATGGTGGCACTAGCTTGTTAAGCACTTTATTTTATTTTTAGTTTGTTTCCAGCACTGAGCTACTGTATTAGAGGGGGGACAGGCAGCCATATCCTCTTTACTTTTCCTCCTTTTTTGTAGGGACAGTATAGAACACCCTTGAAGGTGTTTGTTCTTAGGAGTCACAGGGAATATATACCTTTCTGCTCTTACATATATGCTGCTCTGTTAAACATTTTTTCATTTGGGGGGGTTTTGTGCCTCGCTATACACTATCAGGAGCCAGCATAGAACACCCTTGAAGGTGTTCATTATAGGATTAATAGGGCATTTGTACCAATTGTTATATATATATCCCTTTCCTTTATGCTTTGACTGCCTGTCTCTATGGCTATTTATTTTCACCTCATTTCTTTGAGGTTAGATATAATATTCCTATTTTAGGTTTTGGTCCCTCTATAGATATTTGATCCATTTTTTTCTATTTTCATTTTGAATTTTTGATAGTCCATCTATAGTGCCCTCTCGTGTCTTTCTTTATAGAATCACAATAAAAGTATTTATTTATTTCTGTGGCACTTTTTTGGAATCAATATAGAATATATCATATTATAGATCAATGGATCATCTTTTCCATTAATGTTCAGTGCTGTTTTACTTAAGTCACAATACGTTTTAAGTATTCCTATTGTATTTAAAACCAGTTTTTGAGTCTCACTCTACTGAGGCTCTATCATTTTCTATTTTCAAAATATGAGGTGTACCTGAAGAAATTGATGCGGACTATCTGTCCCACTATCCCCTTCACTCCTTCCCCAACTACTTCCACCAAAGAGGGCGAAAGCAATTGTGTTGGATGGCCATTACCCATTTCTAGATTGGCCAGACACCCCAACTCAAACCAGCGGGATCTTATTACCTGGACAGAATGGTGGTTCTATCTGTTGTGAAGGGCCCCTCAATTTGTGAGTTTGAAATTACGAACACGATCATTCTTTGCAAAGAGTCTCAGCCCTCCCTTCTATGACAGCACTCTCTTTGTGCAATAACCATCATTAAAATTAGCAAAGATGGAGGGGACTACAAGCTCACTTAAATGTGGACTCTAAAGCTTTCCTTCAGGCATTGGCTATCATCCCAGAAGAAAGAAGCAACCTCCAAAAGCAGTGCATTGCTGGGATGTTATCATGAAACCCTTAGTCCACAGCGGAGGCCCGAGTCAGGCCATGGATGCATCCAACGGATAGTTTTTTTGCTCTAGATATTTCCTTTTCTCATCCTTGGCCAATCAACCATCACAATTTGTACTAAGTGGATATTACTAAACTGTAATTCACATCAGCAGTATAACAACCAATGGGTTGAGCATTGGGCACCAGGGAGGGGGGGGGAGACTTGTGACAAAATGCTCAAAAATGTTATTACAAAAAAAAAAAAATCGGGTGAACAAGTGATCCTTGAGCACCTGGACCATATATTTGTTTTACTGTTGGAGTGGGTGTAGCCAGCCCCAGAATAGGAGTAAGGTTTCCAATGTGTGTTTGATACAAAAATGATTGACACAGACCTGTAGGACAATGCTAGCACCAGAACCACGAAACCACTAGAGGGGGCTGTATGAACACTTTATTTTAATAATAAGAAACGTTTTTATAAATTGCCATTAAATTCACAGAGCAAATGCTTCTCTTACTTACTTTCTGTAGTTTTACAGCAAGAATTATTGATCGTGTGCATAGAATGAGAGATGTTAAACACGTCAGGATCACAAATCCATCAAACACTAAAACATAGTGAGAGTTCTTCTGTGCTGTGGGGAGAAACATATAAAACGGTCATAAAAACAGAATTAAAACCCCACCAAATATCCCCCAAGGATCCACCCGGGAGCCCACCAAATATCTCCCAAGGATCCACCCGGGAGCCCACCAAATATCCCCCAAGGATCCACCCGGGAGC
>OW240919.1:2531183-2556255 GCA_933207985.1 Pelobates cultripes
TGGACGTATCATGGATCGTGCGGATTCTCGCCGGTGTATAGTGCCAGCGTGTTATGCGGTTAAAATTACTCTCTTGTGCTGTCAACGATATAGTGGTCTTATGCGTCGCATTAAGGATGGATTGCCACTGTGGGCGTGTGAACTCTAATCTGAGTTCCTCTGACCATTTAGTTGTAAAGTTTGGGAGGTTAGGTGCTTGTGATTCCCTGATTAGTGTGTACATAGTAGATAAAACTTTCTTAGAGAATGGGTGGGAGGAGCACAACTGTTCGAACTTCGTCAAGGGCCTGTCTCCTCCGGGTAGTAGGTTGTGCGTCTTGATAAAGTGTGTCAGTTGGTGGTAATGTAGTCGTTGTAGTACTGTCGGGGCGTCAGTCTGCAAGATGTGGTTCAGGGTTTTAACCCTACCATCCTGGACCACGTCATTCAGTTTTAGTATCGAGCTTTTGTGAGAGAGCTCGAACGATTTGCCTGAGCTCCCTCGTTGGAAGTGAGGATTATGTGTAATTGGGTATTGTGGGGATGGGATTGGAGAAAAGGCCAGGGTTTGTCTAAGCCTATGCCAAATTTTAAGAGTTGTGCCAATTGTTGGGTGTCCGTGGTGGAGTTCCTTTCTTGAAGGAGTAGAGTCGGGATTCATCCAGACTCGGCTAGTTAATGGGATCCTAGAGAAGGCGGTCTCCAGCATCGCCCATTGATGGGTGTGTTCATGTCTTGTCCATTCATAAACCCTCTGTAGGTGTATTGCCTGATGGTAGAGTTCAATATCGGGGAGATTTACTCCTCCTCTTTCCTTACTCCTAGTCAGGGTGTTGTAGGCTAAACGTGGTGATAAGTGTGCCCAGATATATTTCGTGAACATGGACCTAATCGTGTTGAAGAAAGTGCGAGGGATTGCGATAGGGAGAGTCTGTAAGAGATACATAATACGAGGTAGAATGTTCATTTTAAGTATATTGTTCCTGCATAGCCAGCCGAAGCAGGGCCTGTGCCATGTCTGGAGATCTTTGGTAATATCTGCCATGAGCGGAGGAAAGTTTAGTGTATAAATCGTCCCTAATCTGTTTGGGATGTGGACCCCTAAATACTTAATTGATCGCGGTGCCCAATTGAAATTGAATTTAGACTGTAGTATTGAGTCTGTGGTTTTTGCGGTGTGTATTGGTAAAAGGTCTGCTATTACATGGGGCAGTGTCAAGAGCGGGTTCGCAATTGTGAACAAAAGATCATCGGCAAACGCCGAGACTTTGTACTCTTGCTTGTCTACCATAAAGCCCTGTATGTTGTTATTGTCTCTAATGCCCTGGAGGAACGGTTCTAGGACTAGTATGAAAAGAATAGGGGAGAGAGGACAGCCCTGTCTCGTCCCATTGGTGATGGTTACTGGATGCGATAACTGACCATTGACCCTCAGTCTGGCAGTCGGTGAGGAGTAGATTGCGTCCAGCCACTCTTGTCAGCGAGGGCCAAAGCCTAATTGCCTCATTGTTTGTTGTAAGAGTGCCCAGCTAACTCTATCGAATGCTTTCTCCGCATCGATAGCCAGTAGGATGCTGTCAATTTTGTGTGTTTGTGCCCAATGCACCAGGTTAATTATTTTAGTTGTGTTATGTTTTGCTTCTCTACACGGAACAAAACCCGCCTGATCTTGGTGAATGAGGCCAGGCAGGTAAGGCTTCAGCCTGGTAGCCATGATTTTTGTGAGAATTTTTAGATCTGCATTTATCAACGAGATGGGTCTGTAATTGCCACAGGACGAGGGATCTTTCCCCGGTTTGGGTATTAAAGTGATGGTTGCTTCTAGAGCTGACTTGGGTATATTAGTCGATAGTTTATGGTCATTAAATGCATTCACAAAGGGCTGCGCCAGGGTTTGGGCTAATAATTTGTAGTATTTCCCAGTGAATCCGTCCGGGCCTGGGCTTTTACCTACAGGGATGGTCTTGACTACCTGTTGGAATTCTTCAACCGTTATGGGTTCATCAAGGAAAGCCCTGTCTATAGGTGGCAGAGTGTGTTTTATTCTGGGCATCAAGAAGTCTATTATGTCTTGTGTGGTTGGTTGGGTGGATTTCAGGTTATATAGATGAGTGTAAAATTTATGGAATGCTTTAAGTATGTCTGGCATGTGGCATGTGGTAGTACCGTCTTCTGTTTTGATTTCGGAGATGAAGCTGGATTGCCTGTCTGCCTGTAGTGTTTGCGCGAGAAGTTTTCCCGCTTTACCTCCCTGCGCGTAGTAGGAGCTTTTTGTGAGCGAGAGTTTCCATTTAGCATGTAATGTCAGGAGTGTCGTGAGTTCCGACCTTTTATTGAGTAGGAGATTATAGTTTTCAAGAGAGGAGGTACCCTGATGGGAAGTTTCCATAGCTTTTATGTCTTTAGTTAGTTGGATGATTGTGTGTTCCCTCTTACGTTTGAGTGTCGATGCTATTCGAATCAATTCACCTCTAAGGACTGCCTTATGGGCCTCCCATGTCATAATCGGAGTCGTGTCCGGGGTGGAGTTTTCTTTAAAGTAATTTGTAGCAGTATCTTTAATTTGGTTGATAACCTCCTTATTATTTAATATCAGGTCATTGAGTTTCCATTGAGCTGTGGGATTAGGGATGGAGGGTATGGTCAGTCTAAGTGTGAGTGGCGCGTGGTCTGACCACGTGATTGGACCATAAGAGGCCATGTTAATCAGGGGTAAATGTCTGTGATGTAGGAAGATTGTGTCGATACGTGAGTAGGTACCTGTGGGTGAGGAGTAGAATGAATAATCTTTTTTCGTTGGGTTGACCGCTCTCCAGCTATCCTATAGTTGGGCATTGTACAGTGTGTTTTTCATTTGTAATCTTGACTGTGTTAGATAACCCTGTGAGGTAGAGGTAGTGTCTAGGTCTACATCTAATGAGATGTTGATGTCTCCCCCTATTATAAGGATCCCCTCATAGAAGTTATTTAATTTGCGCATTATCTTATTGAGGGCGTGGGATTGTTTCTTGTTGGGCAAATAGATATTCGCCAGGGTGATTTGGGTGTTCCCTATTTTCCCTTTCACGAAAATAAACCTGCCTGCATCGTCTAACTGTTGGTCCTGGTGTGTGAATTGCGTCTGTCGGCTCACTAGTATGGCTACCCCCCTTGCCTTAACTTCTTTGTAGTGGCTGAAGTACCCTCTCGGGTAATCCCTGTTTTGGAGCCTAGGGGGGGCGTCCTTACGGAAGTGTGTTTCCTGTACGAAAACAAAGTTCGCCTTATGTCGTTGGAAGTCAGTTAGGGCTATCGACCTTTTCTCTGGGATATTTAGCCCTTTAGCATTTTGCGAGACGATTATTATGGTGGACATTACTGCCGTGTGGTTGACACGCTTGGGCTGAAATTAGGCTGAGCGCTGTGTTAATTATGTTCAATGAGATGTAGTGTATAGGTGAGCTGGAGCCTCTGTCAGACCTACCCCGGGGAAATTTCAGGTAGTGCGTGGGGCAATTGGTAGTACCTGTTACCTCATATAGGGACGTGTCAGCAGAGAGAGTGTGGGTTCTCCCAGACCCACCCCGGGCGCCCGGTTGCGCAGCTAGCCCAGTCGTTCCAGTTGTAGTCCGGTCTTAGTCTTAGAGGAGTCCGTGCTTGGTTTAAGCGTTCGGTTTGGGTCCCTCGTCTGGTATCACTTAATTCTTAATGCATATACAATTCAAGATATAAGTTAAAATAAAAGTACAAAACAGTGTCAATAACAAGGTAAATGTAACAATGCAACTAGAGTAATCCCTTGACTTGCTATATCAGTAGTGTTGTATTAGTCCTATACTTCCACTCGAGAGGATTATATTATTACAAGGTATGTGTCTACGTGATTTGTGTGATGTCTATCTAGGGGAGTAAACCCCGTATTGTTCAATACTATTATGGGTGACGTGAAATGTTTCCCTTAAGGGGAATTTAGTCCTGTCTCGTCTCTGGAGACCGTACCGTACGTAGAATGGGGTTGTGTGCTTCGGGTATTTACCTAGGACCCGGGACTTATTGATCCTATTCACTTAGTTTACCTTTAGGAGAGAAGGTCAGGAGACCTATATCTAGGGGCGTAAACGGCATGTGGGTAAGGTGGAGCAGAACTAGGGGAGTCGGTCACCAGGCCGATTCCAGTTTGAGGGGGGTGTACCAGCTGCCCAGGAGCCCTCCTTTCGTGTTTGTGTTACATCTCAGCCTTATCATTGCGTAGTGGTCAGTGGTCACTTAGTTAACTATGTACACACAAAAAAAGAAAAAATTGTTTTTCTTTTTTTTTTTTTTCCTTTTCTTTTTTTTCTTTTGTTGCTTAACTAGTAGAGAGATCCTTTCTGATTGCTATCTAATCTAGACTCTAAGTCCTGGGGCCGTCTCTTGTGTCCAGATATTTTAGTTCCTTTGGGATTGACTGTGGTTAGACCTTATCTATCTTTGGTGGATAACCCTGGCTACAAATGACAGCTCTATGGTTATGTCTCAGGGTTACTTCTGATATCAGAATATGCAGTAATCACTTTTAAGATCCCTGGATAAGGAGCATACCGGAGTCATCGCTTAAGTGCTAGGCTCGACCTGACAGCTCTCAGCATAGGAAATAGACAGTTATATGAAACATAAGTAAAACCATGCTACGTGTGTCATTAGACTTGAGAAGCTCAGTTCATTATCTACATTGTCTTTGAGTATACGACCTGCGAGTGAGATAGCAGTCTCTTTTCCGAGTTGGGATGTCAAACACCGTGTCTCCCCAGTCAGCTCTTAACTTGCTGTGGTGGAAGCTGCTAGGGTCCTGGCATGTATGCAGGTTGAGGAGTCTCGTATGCTGGTTGACTCGGTGGAAGGAAGAGGTTGAAGTTGCAGTGCCGCGTGATAGTGGACAAAACTCCTGGAGAAGCTGGAAACACCTTCTGTCACTTTAAGTGTCGGGTTGCATGTAGGAAATCAACTTGTGTAACCGCTTTAGTTGGTGGGGTTTGTTCTCTATTGCTTTTGGGCGACGTGATGTCTTTCCCGGCGGTGATGAGGTGAGAGGAGTCTGTTCTCCACCCTCCTTGTCTTCGCAGGGGTGGTCCATTTCTGCCTTTGGGAAGGTTGAGTGTTGTCATGGTTCGGTATGGGGTAGTTCCAATCCATTATAGCTGTATCTGGCAAGTCCAGTGCCCTGAGGAAGGGGGAGACATCCAAGATTGAGGCAATTTGATGGATGTTACCCTTGTTATTCACTATTAGGGCGAACGGAAAACCCCATCTGTATCTGATATTTCTATTTCGTAGAATCTCAGTGATTGGCTTTAGTGCCCTTCTCGCCTGTAATGTGTACCAGGAGAGGTCTGGGTAGATCTGAATTGGGTTCCCGTGGAATAGGAGCGGTTGTGAGGTGTCTCTCAGTGCTCTCAACACCAGGTCCTTGGTTGTATAGTAGTGTAGCCTGCAAATGACATCTCTGGGGGATTCTTGCGGTAGCCCCTTAGGTCGGAGTGAGCGATGAGCCCTGTCTATGAGCATTTGGCTGGTGCCAGAGTCCCCTATTACAAGAGTAAAGAGCTCTGTTAAAATGGCTGTTAAATCCTCATTTTGGGCCTCTGGGATCCCCCTTATGCATAGGTTATTTCTTCTCCCGCGGTTATCTAGATCATCTATATGTCTTTGGGTGGCAGACATAAAATGGATATGTGATTCTAAGGTAGATGAGATATTTAAGATTTGTGCTTGCATTGCATCTTTCTCCTCTTCTAGGTCTGTGACCTTTAAATTCATTTGTTGAATTTCGGTGCCCATTTCTGTTAATTTTGTGTGGAGGGTTGCCTCTAATTTCCCCATCATAGTCTGGAGGTCAGCTTTGGATGGGAGATTCCTCAGCATTTCTTTTATGTCTAAATCCCCACTGTTATCTAATGATTTTAGTGAGTAATCAGACATGTGGGGGCTTTGTGGCTGTATTTCCTCTATGGGATCGGCATCCGCCATCTTGGAGGTCGCGGCCGCGGCCTCCAACTCCCGATCGATATTATCTTTGAAGTAACGGGTGAGGGAGCCCGATTTAGGTATGGGGGTTCTCCCCTGTTGCCCCTGTACCTGTGTTTGCCTCTTGGGATTGCCCATCACGTTTGTGTTTCTCCGATGGCGGCGGATCATGCCCGGGTCCGGAGGAGCTGAATCAGCAGACGTCCATTAGGCTTCCCGGCTAGCCACGCCCCCCGGGGGTAATTCTTATCCCTGGGCTACCATACTGTCTCAAAGGCAACATAACCAACCTGGCGAATTTTAATGTGAAAAAACTGAAAAGCAAGCCTTATATTTGACTCTGTAACTTTTGAAAACACTATAAAACACTATAAAACCTGTACATGGGGGGTACTGTTATACTCGGGGAAACGTCACTGAACACATATTAGTGTTTCAAAACAGTAAAACGTATCGTAACAATTATATCGTCCGTGTAAGTGCCATTTGTGTGTGAAAAATGCAAAAAATTTCACTTTCATTGATGATATTATCATTGTAATATGTTTTACTGTTTTAAAACACTAATAACTGTGTTCAGCGACATCCCCCGAGTAGAACAGTACCCCCCCCATGTACAGGTTTTATGGTGTCTTGGAAAGTTAGAGGCTTAAATATAGTGCTAGCAAATTAAATTCTCTGGACTTTTTGCCTGGGTTATCAGGCAGGTCCCGCAAATTGAAATGAGTAAAAATGACATAATAATGTAAATTATATATATATATATATATATATATATATATATATATATGTGTATGTATGTGTGTGTGTGTGTGTATGTATCTAAATTTTTACAATTATAGGACCTCGCTATCACATGGCTCAGGAGGGCTGGAGAGGAAGGAGGGGGACTCCCTCCCGTGGCATTGCCGGTGACCGGGTAAGTATAAAGAACGGCGGGACGTGCTATGCCGCCCCCGGTGGTTAGAGCCTGGTCCCCAAGGATGGCATAGCACGCCCGCCATCCTTAAGGGGTTAATCTTACATCACTGGGGAAGAGTTATAAAAAGTATTAACCCTTTAAGGATCCACTTCTAAACCGGGTGGTTCTTTAAAAGTTAAGCGTTTCACAATGGTAGCTCCGGACAGTTCTGCACTTTTAACAGATTGGGGTCAGTCCATCGTGGAAAGTTTGCCCTTAAGAACCATTAAAGGTCACGTCACCTTCATAAGGTATCGCAATGAAGTGGCCTGGGCGCAGTGGTCCTGTATTAGCCCTTCACGGTAACCTGTTGCCATTTTTCACTGGTGGTTACAATGACAGACACGCAAGGCACTTCCTCTGCAATGGCAGACTAAACCATCATCATGTGACGCGGAGACCCCCAAAGGAAAATATTGATTTAATGCTCTACTATGGAGGAGCTTAGAGCTCATGCGTAACTTGCCCTGCATGCGCATCACATCCTAAATGCGAAGTGATGGATTGGACCATCGCAAAGGCAACAGTCCATTGGATTGGACTACCGTATTGGCTTATACTTCTAAGGGGTTCGTGTTCATTTCAGAATAGACTGTTACAGCACCCACCATCATTGGACATTAAAGGGTTACTCCTAGCACCAGGACCACTTCAGTTATTTGAAGTAGTCATGGCGCCTGGAATCTGTGTGTGCAATGAAACCTATGCAGAGATTAACCCCTCTGCTGCCTGCTGCATAACTCCCCTTCGAGCAGCTTCATCAGGGCATCATAGCCAGCACGGAACAAGTCTGGCCGGCTAGCCATCTGGCTAATGTCAATTCTGAGCATCTTTCTAGACAAACAATTCTAATAATTAATTGAGAGCGGTGATCCAATGAATGACCTGCAAGATTGACATCTGGTTCCTGCAGCCATATAGGAGACGCAAGACCAGATAAAAAGACAAACTGGTGGAAAATGGCTTTCCTCATTACCGTAACCGTATAACCACTGCAGCGAGATGTGAAGTTGGCGGTGAGTTGTTATGCGTGGGGTTGGTGACCCTTAAGGGGTTAACAGACAAATAATTCAGACTAGTTTAATTCACTATATGAATCCTACACACAGATACAGGGAGCAGGGCTTATTTTGATAAATATTTTCACTTTGTTGGTTTTGTGTTTGATTTTCACTGTTAGCCTGAGTAACGTGCGTGTTCTAAGACTTGTATGGACGTAGCGGGAAATGTGATGCAAATAAGAATAACGAAGCCTACCCCAAATTTCCCCCAATAACGACAGACACCCGAATTTGGATGGAACAGGCCACAGCATTTATTAATTTAAGACTATAGGACTCATCCGAACTTTATTAACTTTACCATTTAATTATAACACATCAGCTCAAATACATACAGAAAAAAACTAAAGAAAAATTACCATGTGTCCTTAAGTGGTTAAACAAATGGAGGTTTTTAGTTACCTCCAATGGTCATGAGAGGGTATGCCCACCTGCCACGTTAAGGCAGACCTCTTAGGTGGGTCTAACCATTCACCTTGCTTCCTTGAGCTTCTGGCAAATATATCTCTAATGAGACAGAAAGGGGTGGATCCTTGGGGGATATTTGGTGGGCTCCCGGGTGGATCCTTGGGGGATATTTGGTGGCTCCCGGGTGGATCCTTGGGGGATATTTGGTGGGCTCCCGGGTGGATCCTTGGGGGATATTTGGTGGGCTCCCGGGTGGATCCTTGGGGGATATTTGGTGGCTCCCGGGTGGATCCTTGGGGGATATTTGGTGGGCTCCCGGGTGGATCCTTGGGTGGATCCTTGGGGGATATTTGGTGGGCTCGGGTGGATCCGGGTGGATCCTTGGAGGATATTTGGTGGGCTCCCGTGGTGGATCCTTGGAGGATATTTGGTGGCTCCCGGGTGGATCCTTGGGGGATATTTGGTGGCTCCCGGGTGGATCCTTGGGGGATATTTGGTGGGCTCCCGGGTGGATCCTTGGGGGATATTTGGTGGGCTCCCGGGTGGATCCTTGGGGGATATTTGGTGGGGTTTTAATTCTGTTTTTATGACCGTTTTATGTTTCTCCCCACAGCACAGAAGAACTCTCACTATGTTTTAGTGTTTGATGGATTTGTGATCCTGACGTGTTTAACATCTCTCATTCTATGCACACGATCAATAATTCTTGCTGTAAAACTACAGAAAGTAAGTAAGAGAAGCATTTGCTCTGTGAATTTAATGGCAATTTATAAAAAAGTTTCTTATTATTAAAATAAAGTGTTCATACAGCCCCCTCTAGTGGTTTCGTGGTTCTGGTGCTAGCATTGTCCTACAGGTCTGTGTCAATCATTTTTGTATCAAACACACATTGGAAACCTTACTCCTATTCTGGGGCTGGCTACACCCACTCCAACAGTAAAACAAATATATGGTCCAGGTGCTCAAGGATCACTTGTTCAGCCGATTTTTTTTTTTTTTGTAATAACATTTTTGAGCATTTTGTCACAAGTCTCCCCCCCCCTCCCTGGTGCCCAATGCTCAACCCATTGGTTGTTATACTGCTGATGTGAATTACAGTTTAGTAATATCCACTTAGTACAAAAGTGATGGTTGATTGGCCAAGGATGAGAAAAGGAAATATCTAGAGCAAAAAAACTATCCGTTGGATGCATCCATGGCCTGACTCGGGCCTCCGCTGTGGACTAAGGGTTTCATGATAACATCCCAGCAATGCACTGCTTTTGGAGGTTGCTTCTTTCTTCCGGGATGATAGCCAATGCCTGAAGGAAAGCTTTAGAGTCCACATTTAAGTGAGCTTGTAGTCCCCTCCATCTTTGCTAATTTTAATGATGGTTATTGCACAAAGAGAGTGCTGTCATAGAAGGGAGGGCTGAGACTCTTTGCAAAGAATGATCGTGTTCGTAATTTCAAACTCACAAATTGAGGGGCCCTTCACAACAGATAGAACCACCATTCTGTCCAGGTAATAAGATCCCGCTGGTTTGAGTTGGGGTGTCTGGCCAATCTAGAAATGGGTAATGGCCATCCAACACAATTGCTTTCGCCCTCTTTGGTGGAAGTAGTTGGGGAAGGAGTGAAGGGGATAGTGGGACAGATAGTCCGCATCAATTTCTTCAGGTACACCTCATATTTTGAAAATAGAAAATGATAGAGCCTCAGTAGAGTGAGACTCAAAAACTGGTTTTAAATACAATAGGAATACTTAAAACGTATTGTGACTTAAGTAAAACAGCACTGAACATTAATGGAAAAGATGATCCATTGATCTATAATATGATATATTCTATATTGATTCCAAAAAAGTGCCACAGAAATAAATAAATACTTTTATTGTGATTCTATAAAGAAAGACACGAGAGGGCACTATAGATGGACTATCAAAAATTCAAAATGAAAATAGAAAAAAATGGATCAAATATCTATAGAGGGACCAAAACCTAAAATAGGAATATTATATCTAACCTCAAAGAAATGAGGTGAAAATAAATAGCCATAGAGACAGGCAGTCAAAGCATAAAGGAAAGGGATATATATATAACAATTGGTACAAATGCCCTATTAATCCTATAATGAACACCTTCAAGGGTGTTCTATGCTGGCTCCTGATAGTGTATAGCGAGGCACAAAACCCCCCCAAATGAAAAAATGTTTAACAGAGCAGCATATATGTAAGAGCAGAAAGGTATATATTCCCTGTGACTCCTAAGAACAAACACCTTCAAGGGTGTTCTATACTGTCCCTACAAAAAAGGAGGAAAAGTAAAGAGGATATGGCTGCCTGTCCCCCCTCTAATACAGTAGCTCAGTGCTGGATACAAACTAAAAATAAAATAAAGTGCTTAACAAGCTAGTGCCACCATTAGTGATGTGAACCCGACGCGCTTTTCGGTGCTTCTGATTCACCTTTTCAGGGGCTAAAAGATACCTCGTAGAAAGGATGGACTTTTAAATCCTTGAATGGCCAATCCCGTTTGTTCCGAAATTTCCCGGTAAAACTCAGCCGGTGTTTGAAAGAGGCGTGGTGTAGGTGGAAATTTAACGCCTCCATAGAGGTGGGCGGGGACGCCTATACGTTTGTCCGATCCCACGTAATTCTTAGGAGGGGGGCGGGGTCCAAAGTACTGCCGTGTGATGCGTAAGTCACATGGGACAGGGAAACTCCTCCCTTGCTCCCTCCTGCGTATTAGTAGTGGGCGGAGATAAAAGCGGGGAAAAGGGGTGCCGAGCAAATTATGGCTATTGACCCATGGCCAGAAAATATAAATGTATCGGATGCATTATAGTAATATAAAGGTTCAATAAATTATATTATAATGAATATCAAGTCAGGAGGGGCAATGTTGGGACTTAATAAATATGCACAATACATATGTGTATGTCTATTAATAATATATATGTTTATGTCTATTGATGATATCTTTATATACATATAGGTTGTCGGCATAGACCTATATCTCAAAAGGTATATAGAAGCCGGATACTATATAAAATAGAATAGTTATCTGTATGTCATTTAGAGACAGACTATAGACTATATGCAAAATCCCAAAAATACGGTAAATGACCAGCTACAAATGCTACCTCTTTTTAGAGGGGTTGGGTGGTGACTTCTCCAATTAAGTAGGCTATTGGTAGCCGTACTTTTTCTGAAGAGGTCAGTTTTAATTTCACCCTTTGTGTTAGGGATTAAAGTACGATCCAAGAAATTAAGATTGGGTGTACCCATTTCTGATGTAAATCTCAAATTAAGGGTATTGTCATTGAGTAACTGTACAAACAGAGTAAATTCTTCCATGGTGCCTTTCCACACAATCATAATATCATCGATATACCTCTTCCAAGAGAGGATCTATCGGGTGAATTGATTGGAACAGGCTGTGAACACTATTTTCTTTCTTCCCACCACCCCAGGTGCAGGTTGGCATATGAGCGCGCACAAGACGTCTCCATCGCCATACCCTGCACCTGGTGGTAGTATATGCTATCGAATAAGAAGAAATTATGAGTTAAAACAAAGTGTAGTAACTCGATGACAAAATCACTATGTTGGTATAGGTGTAAGCCCCTCTGTAAGAGGAAGTACTGTACATGTTCGAGCCCTATAGAGTGGGGGATCGAACTGTAAAGTGCCTCCACATCCAAACTGCAAAGCATAGAACCCATGGGCATATTCACGGTATTGAAGTGTGCCAAGGCTTGTTTGGTATCCCTCAAATACGAGGGAAGCTTGGCCACTAGAGGGCTTAAAATATGATCCACGTATATACTAACATTCTGTGTCAGGTTATTGTTTCCTGACACTATAGGTCAACCCGTTAAATCTTGATATTTTTTATGAATTTTGGGTAGACTGTAAAATGTAGATATACATGGATTAGTGTTAAGCATAAACTCATATTCATTTATTTTTTTTTTTAAATCAAGTTATCATCAAGTTCCCGTTGTAAAATTTGTTTTTAATTTGCTCAAAAATGCTTTTGTCGGATCTGCTTTTAATACTTTGTATGTTGTAGTATCAGAGAGAATTTTCTTAGTAATTGTAACATAGTGAGTGGTGTCTAAGATAACGATATTTCCCCCTTTATCCGAGGGTTTGATAGTTCTCTTCCCTTGCTTGGAGATTTTTTAGAGCTTTTAATTCCGCATGAGATAAATTGGAATGAGGCTTCAACATAAATTTCGAGGGGGATAGGGTGTCAATTTCCTTACAGACCATTTCCAAAAAAGTCTCTATGTATTTTGAATGACCCATCCTTGGACAATATTCGCTTTTACGACAAAGATCTGTAAGAGGGCCTTGCCTTCTTTCAAGGGAATCACTTTCTTCTAAAAGCTCTGCTAGAAGTAAAATGAGCTGGTAATCTTTGAGAGCAAGGCCCAATGTTTTAGCCTTTTTTTCATTATTTTGGACATGTGTTTTGTGAAGTAAAAGTTTTTGGGCAAATAGATGAATATCTTTAACCCACACCTCATATTTTTATGTTCTTGTATCGTTGTTTGTCTTCCTGTTCTGCTAGTTTTTGAGAGATCTCCATGTGAGCTTGAAGCACTGTGTAGCAGACATTAATGCCTGCTGAGCCTCCGTGGCACTCAACCCATAAAGGTGTGTATTTCTTCTATGATAATAGAGAATACAAAAAAGGGCCACCTGTGTGTGTGTGTGTATGTGATGATGATAATAATAATAATAATAACAACGACAAAGTGTTTAACTAGGAAAGGTACATTCAGATTGCTCTGGTTTTCAAGTACATCCTGGGAATGTTACTTTTACCCAACATCGAGGGGATGTTGCGATTACCCAATTCAATGGTACTCATTTTATCTACCTCGGAAGGATGAAGGGCTGAGTTGATAGGCTGAGCCTGAAGTTACCTGGCCTATAAATACACAGGCCTCCCCTTCCTCTGGTCCGATACTGCCTGGTTCAGTACAGAACCATCTACTTCCATTTTGAAGGTCTTCAACACAAACTTTTACAGTTGCCTCAGGCTAGCTGACAGTTGGACCGCTTGGATGTCCTTGTCCCCGATCCTGGAGAGCGGTTAGAAGTTCCAATTCAGCACCTAACGATCTTTCTGCAAGTGTTAAGTATTCCTGGAGCTCTGAGCAGAGCTAGTGATTAGCATTTCCCTACAACACGAGTCGAGGCTGCGAGTTGAGGGTAAGAAGTCAGATTTATTGAGCAGACAGGCATTGCTTATATACACATTTTCAGGCCAGGGGCACACCCCTCTGGACCTGATGGAACACAGTGTGACAAGAGATAAACCAATAAGAACAAAGTGCATCTTTCTGAACCCTCCCCTCTATCCTGGAGATAATTAGCTTAAATGGTTACAGTAACTTAATTATCTCCAGGTACAGGAAATATTCTGGAGTTGAAATTATAACAAAAACCACATAAAAATACATAACTCATATAATACAGTATTTAACTTGTATGTCCAACATATCCCTAGATAGCTTGGATCTGAGCGCCAAAGGTGTCCAAAAAGCACTCAGATCTCACAAATATAGTGGGAACGCCATGGGGATAAATTTGTCTCCAGGAGTGTAGCAGAGCTGCAATATTAAATCCCAATATCTCCGCTGGTACAGAAAGTAATCCAAGAAAAGCGCTGAAGGAAGGCAATATCCCAAATCCCCCAGACGAAACACAGTTCTGGGAGTCAACTCAGGGCTTTATTGAAACAGCACCAGATTTATGTGATTTTCACTGTACAGGGTTTCCAGACTGGGACAGCAGGGGTTTTAATAAAACGGACCGTGTGGGAAACTGACCATGCAGGGTCATTTCCCAGCATCCCCTGCTGTCCAGGAACAAAGATGACATCAGCAGGCATGGATAATTACATTAACAGTGGTTACAGTAAAATCTGGTATTTTACATTAAAATATATAACTTTGGTAATTTTCAACAGATTTACCCGAATGACCCTTCATTAGATTGCAGGGATCTAAGTGTATAATCTCACGAATTACCGCTCCCTGCAGGAATAGGCGAATGCCACACAGAAAACCATTTTTAGTGAACCTGGTCTAGACATGGAAAACTCATGAACGGTTTTAATTTACCGAAAGAGCGAGGTTCCTAAACGCTATGGAAGTCCAGCGGTGTTTGGAAATCAAGTAACCGATTTGAGTTCCAGGCGCTCGACGACCAAACACCGCTGAACTCTTAGCGAACAAAGATGGCCGCCACCACGTGTTTGGTACACGGATGGCGGCCCCACACACGAAGTCAATTAAACACTTGCAACAATGTTGCAACTGGGCTAATGGGAGACTCACAACCTCACCGGGGTGGTCTCCCGTTCGGTAGTTAGGTCGTTTCCCGAACAGGATTGCAGATCACTGTTCGGGAAATGAATGCTGGATCCCCATAGACAAACCATAGTGCATACGGCCATTTTAAAGTCCTGAACACAATTTGTGATAGTCTTTTCAGTACAAATATTACAGCCATTCCATACACATACCCTTGACTAGAGTGGCGGTTCTGCCACAAGGGGCGTTTGGCAAAAGTCAACCCAGAAATAGATCCACAATATTCACGCATAGAGTTGGTCTAGCTATCAGAGTCTCAAAGTACCGAATGGCACAGTGTTCGTTTGTTTAGACACAAATGGACGGAGGTCTGGGAATTCCAGCGGGATTTGTGAATAATAGTGTCCGAAAACTGTACCAGGCGGTCGACGGCCAAGTCCCGCTGGGTGTTCAGCAGTTAACCACAAACCGCAGCTTATGGGCGGCTAATAAGGGGCACACTCCTCATGCAGGGTGGTCGGTCATTCGGCAGTTTGTTCGGTAATTGGGGTGGTGAACGGGGTAAAAAGCCAAAACCGCAGCTTCTGGGTGGTTAGTAGGTGGCACACTCCATATGCCAGGTGGTTGGTCATTCGTTCAGACAAATGAGCGGGTGAATGGTTTTCATGGTTTTATTCGGGGAAAACAAACAAACAGTGTAGCAAAAAGTGGCAGACAGAGGGTACTTTGTAACACAAACGATTTAAACTCCAAACAAGCTGGTCTTGGCCTTGTGCGGCCCAGGGAAGTATTAATTTTAACTCACTCTAGTAAACAGCCACCTCCCTTGAATCTCATGGGGCACCGCCGCGTCCAGCCAAGCCGTGGCTTTTCCTGTTGCTGTTCGCGTGTTTATTACAACAAAACTGCAAGTTTTTTAACCATATTGTAATTTATGCTGGGTTCCACCCCAATAGTACCCTTTAGGTTATTTTATATTTCATTATATTTCCAATAAATTGTTTTTTAACCTACTCCAAGTCCATCTTACATCATTGAAATTGGAATCGTTAGCCAGTATTGGCACCCCTGAGCCTGCTATACAGAGCCTGGTACGGCTCTGGGAAATGTGAGTGGTAGTCCTTCGTTTAACTACTATTTTGATCTTTTATACAGTTCACACTTTGTTGTATTTTTTGTTTTAGGCATTATCCTACTGTATTTTAGCATATGGTGGTATTATCCCATTTATTTATTTTCTGCACTGGGTTTGGTGTATATGCTAGTATATTATATATATTGTTGAAAACTGCAAGTTTATTCGTTCAGCCCACGTTGGGCCGCACTATCATTCAACATGTTTTCACACCACATTCAGCCTTTCACTAACTAGGGAGGCATTTGCAGTTCAGTCCATATTCAAATATGGCAAATTTTACTACTAACGCAAATTTGGCCTATTTAAATCCTACATAGCGTCACAGTGATACCTAAATTAGTTTCATGTATTCTACTTAATGTATTCGGACCTCATTCGGCTATATCTATTGTATCATATGCAATTAATTTAGTCACCCTACAGTTTAAAGGGACACTATAGTCACCAGAACAACTACAGCTTATTGAATTTGTTCTGGTTAGTAGAATCATTACCTTCAGGCTTTTTGCTGTAAACACTGTCTTTTCAGAGAAAATGCAGTGTTAACATTACAGCCTAGTGATAACTTCACTGGCCACTCCTCAGATGGCTGTTAGAGATCCATGGCTGCCTAAAATGCATCTAAACATTCAGTATCTCCTCCCTCTCCATGCAGATACTGAACTTTACTCATAGAGATTCATTGATTCAGTGTATCTCTATGAGGAGATGCTGATTGGCCAGGGCTGTGTTTGAATCATGCTGGCTCTGCCCCTGATCTGCCTCTTTGTCAGTCTCAGCCAATCCTATGGGGAAGCATTGTGATTGGATCGGGACACCACTTCTGATGATGTCAGCAGGCAGTGGGCAGGTCTACAGGAAACAGCGACAAAGCCTGCAGCTCCAGACTTGAATACAAGTAAGATTTTACTATTTTTAGGGATGCATGAGGGGACATGTGCTTTCAGTGTATCTTATTTTTTCACATCATCTCATACAGCCTATTATGCATCCAGCGGCTCAAGGCTTACATTTGGCACTATCGGCATTCTGCTTTAAAACCGTTACATGTGGCCCTCACTAGGACTTCACTCCATACGTTGCATACAGCCCTCCATGGGCAATGAACTACGACACAATTTCGGCCCCTCATTTGGGCAATTATGACATTTCCAGCTTTACAAGGGTCTACCACAACTCTATCATACTAAAGTTGACTATTCCTCTCTGCTTTGTTAGGCCCACAAAATTCCTTTAGACCCTCTCTCTGCACTCCCAAGAACCTAGAATCCCTCATTACACATTTAACCATATTCAGGCCTCCTCGGTCTATCACAGTTTTACCTAAGCCAAGTATAATCCACAACTTCTGTCACAGGCACTTACTAGATCTCACATATTCTGCTTCCAGTTAGTAAACTAGAGATGTTCCGATCTTTCTCGTACATACTTCAGGTCATTCTTGTGGAAGGACGCACAGTGGGAACTCCTAATTAGATACCTCACTACCAGGTATCTCTCTTTCATATCCATATTGATTTGGCCTAGGTTTATGCTCATAATTATACATTCCATTATTTTTAGGTTTCTACTATCCCTACTTATCATCCTGCTCTTGATGTTTTAATCCTTAACCACAACACAGGTACGTTATACCCTTATCTCAATTAGCATTTACACCATCCTGGACATATTCCCATTAGCGTTCCCATGGTGTCTTTAGGCTCCTCTCTATGATATTCCTTTCTCAAGCTCAACCACACACTAGTTGGGCAAGATACGTACGTTCCAACATACTTTCTATCAATTCATTACATTTCTATTCCCCCTACATTAGTTCATGGAATAGATCAACTGGCTGTAAATGGTATTGGTGAGTTTAATGGTAGTCGCCATCACCTGGGGTTTCATACATACACGTTATGTAGGACCCTGGACTATGTCTAAGTCACCCTGTATGCATTATAGGGGCAGGGTGCATATTGTTGTATGTTTTGTGTGATCTCCTGTCCTGATGCTTGCTACCAAGTAGGTGGATTTGGTTGTGTAGCCTGTACAGCGCCACCTATTGGTAGCAGCAGCAATATGCACTACCTAAAGAGCGAGGCTTGTTAATTTGCATATCCAGGTAGCTTTGCATAGTGCGAATTCTGCAGGCAGTAGAGATATTTTGTGTTGGTTATTGTCTTCCCCATCCCTTTATAAATATATTATTTTATTATTTTCTGTATATATTGTGAAATGTTTTGGTTATTTGAATTTTATAATGTTTGTTACACCAAGGTTTATGTAATGCGCATATGGGCTAGTCCCGAGTTAAAATAAAGCTATGTACGTCCGTTCCTTTTGGATTTTTAGAGATCCCAGTAACAGTCTTCGGACCTGTTGGCTGGTGACCTGTTGGCTGGCTGCACGACCCCTCTAGCCCTGGGATAATGCAAGAGAGCTAGGCCTGAGAGCCGCAAGTGCCTTTGTAAAGGCAATAGAAATCACATTGCAGGCAGAAGTAGATATCTGCCTGGAAGAAGGCCTGCAGAAGGGACGATACCTGCCTGGAAGGAAAGCTGCAGAGGAATAGGCAGAGGGGACAATACGGGCCTGAAAGGACAGCAGCAGCCTGGTTGGGTGGAAATGCTCCAGAGAGACCCCAGTCATACCTCGGCTTCCAGGCTCTCTCCCCAATGGCAAGGAAGCTGATTGGGTGGAGGTACTAGGTCGGAGTACAGGAGCTTCGTCACAGTGCGTACTATATTCATCTGTCCCTGCCACTCATATAAATCTCTGACTCGTCACCAAGAGGCCAACATTCCGACACTTCGTTCAGTGGCCGCAATCCCTCCCAATTTATTGCTAGAGGCTCTCACAGCTATTTGGCACATAGTTGGGTCTCTCCTTCCCCTCATTTAGGTAATTTCTTTGCCATTTGGCACTGTGCAAGCCGCCAGCTAATACAGGGTTACAATATCACCTTCATGGCCGTCACATTTACTATTTATCGTAGTATGTCTCACACCTTGGGAAATATGATAACTACAAACTGGAGAATTTAGAATCCCCTAACTCAGGAATTCCTAACCCTCCCACATAATACCCTACTTCATATCCCTTACTTCCATCCTCTTAGGGTAACCTCACCAGTTACAATCCAGCACATGTTCCCTTTTCTCACATTATTACACCAACACATTTAGTTCCCCTGTCAATTAGGAAGGACATACTGGAACGCTAAGACATCAGTTTGATCTCCTTGTTGATTGCTTCCCAAGACCTAATAGAGAACAATGCATACTGCTACGGAGACTTGGCAATAGGTTTGATAGCTAGGGACTGCAGACTGAACAAAACGGACTGTACCCAAATTCATTGTGGCCTTTGGTCTATATAAAGATGTCAATTGTTACACATCCCTGACACTGTAGGGAAGACCTAGATCTCTATTTTACATAAAATGGTGGACCTGGGACACATTATGGTGGTTATACATTCTATGACCATCGCTAATCTTTTCAGGAAAAATAGGCTGCAGCTTTCCCTCAATTCAACACCCCTTCAGATCGAAGCCCATTAGAGACACAACTGTTCTGCAGTAATCTCTCAGTCATTAAACCATCGTCTTCTGGTTTGGGCCCTCCAACTCCCACTCCACAGATTTATGTTCTGTCGAACTCCGTACACCCACTAAGAGTGGTGCCACCTCCAGTTCCAACAGTCGAATACAAGGGCTTAAAGGCAAATTGGGCAGACCTATTGTGGTTTTAGGTAAGGTGCAATCTGCAACACTTTCAATACTGGTAGTTGTCCTGTAAGTAACTAACAGGCAACAGTGATAAGTTATCTAGACGATTTTCTATCAGTAGAGGAACTGAATAATCTATCCCAAAGTATGGGAAAACAACTGCAGTTTCAACCCTTTAATTTGTCACTTACAGAGGGAATTCTAAGAAGAACATAATTTCCTAGTTAGTTGTAGTGAATTAGTATCTCTAAGGTTTCTGCTTAAGATGTATCTTCACTTTAAATAAATGAAGATTTGTATAATTTAACTTTATATTTCTTGAGGCTGAACATAAAAGATAACAATTTTTAATAGATATACCATTTAGACAACTTGAAAAGATAATTAGGAATTTGAAACCATTACAATATCTAAATTATTTTAAGGAGTTGGACTTTATTTTGGTAGATTCTCAGTATGTTAACGGTCTCCAGTAAATTTAGAATGATTGGAAAGGAAGACCGTCTCTTTAATGGAAATTAAATATCACTTTAAATCGGTTCAGGAGTTATAGTTGAGCGAACCTGAACTGTAAAGTTCAGGTTCGTACCGAACATTGCGTTTTTGGACCCCGGACCAGAACACGGACATATCACTGTATGTTCGGGTTGGAGTTTGGTGTTCAGCGATTTAATGGCGCGTTTTCAAAGGCTGCAGGCAGCCAATCAACAAGCGTTTGACTTGTGTGCCCTTAGAAGCCATCACAGCCATGCCTACTAATGGCATGGCTGTGATTGGCCAGTGCAGCATGTGACCCAGCCTCTATATATAAGCTGGAGTCGCGTTGCGCCGCACGCACATGAGTTCTTATTAGTGTAGGGAGAGGATGCTGCAGCTGTGAGGGACAGATTAGGAAAGAATTCTGCTAAATAGTACATTAGTGGGGTGCACTTCATATCTGAGAGTCAAATAGAAGCGTCAAATGCTGCAGTCACATTGCAGTTTTAAAACGTATAATTTTTTGGGTGCTAAACTGCTAAATAGTACATTTGCAGCCTGCGGTACACTTCATTTCTGAGAGTCAAATAGAACCGTCAAATAGTGTGCTTACAGCGCAGTGGTAAACATTCTTATTGTTTTTAATGGGGTTCCAGGAGTAATAAAGAAATAATATCTAGTGATGTCCCGAACGGTTCGCCCTGCACCCGGCGGTTAAGCGTAGGAGGACTCATCATTGGTAAGCTTTTGACCCTGTACCTCGCAGTCAGCAGACACATTCAAACCAATCAACCTTGGACCCTCCCTCCGGACCTCACACTCACCGGACATCCATTGTGAAGCTGCATTCTTAGTGAGGCTGGCCAGGAGGTGGAAGGCTGGAGAAGTCTGCCGCTGACTACGCTTGATCCTCAACTCTTGACTGATGCAAGTCCACTACTCAATAATTCATGTAAACTACGTCCTGAGGACATCACTAATAATATCACATGAAGTAAAACTTGACAAAATATACTTAAGGAGCAATCGTAATAAAACAGAAAATACTATTATGTATTCAGATTCTGAGTTGGTCACACTATATGCAACCCTATGCAGTATAAATATTTGAATAACTGGTAAAACAAACAAAATACAGTTAGTAATTCAATGTTCTAAAAATCAATATAAAAAATGATGAAAAAAGTGCTAAATAAAAATGCACAATTGTAGTAGTTGATACAGTTTTATCTAGAAATAATCATATAGTTGGTTCATTTGAGTCACTGGTTAGTGGAATAAATCCAGTTTAAAATTGAATATTTAAAATTTCGGTATAAAGAGAGCTGCGTGAAAGTCCACAATAATGGCAGCTAACAACGTCCTTGTTGGATACAATTGTATAAGTGTTAGGTTCCAATTTAAGCTCGTTGCAGTTAGTTTCAGTTATTGAATTAACTTGGGTATATCTGTTAAACAAAATAATCAACGTTTCAGCTCCCCTAAGGAGCTTTCATCAGGACAGCTGGGGTATATCTGCTAAACAAGCCTTATTTATATAGTACAAAACATGATATATTTCTTCTTTAAAAGATGTGTGTATGTATATAAAGCACTATGGATTCGTAATTTATCTTCCCATGTATCGGAAGAATATTTAACACTCAAGATCTTTGCCTATAATCTTGGAGCCTATAGCAGATACCAGCATATATATATATACACACACATCTTTTAAAGAAGAAACATATGTGTTTTGCCCTATATAATAAGAGCTTCTTCTTGAGAATCCACTACTATCTTTTCAGAGAACTTCATCGAACCATTTTGAACTCATTCTATCAATCCCTTGCAGTGCGGTATCTTTTTCCATATGTACTATCTAGCATCAGGAGTTGAGCTCAGTTTGAACAATGAAAGGGAATACCCTGCACTCCAACCCTCTCTCAAATGGATAATTCTGGTGATCCTCCTGACAGCCATGCTTTAGATTTTGATTTATGTTCTTCCAAAGCTAAAATCAAAGATTCCATCTAGTGCTATTTTATGGCTCAGCTGTATTTTTAACTTTTAGGTATTTTATTTATTTTAAGTGATTTCCCTATCCACATTTGTTTGCAGGGCACTTGTCCTACTCTTACCCCCATTTTACTTCCTTTTGCAGCTCTCTAACCCTTTCACTTTTTTAGAGGCATTTTTGTGGTCAAAAGTTCGGGTCCCCATTGACTTCAATGGGGTTCGGATTCGGGGTCAAGTTCGAGCCCGGACCGGGACTTTTTTTCAAAGTTCGGCCGAACCCGCCGGACCCAGGACCCAGGTTTCCGCACAACTCTATTCAGGAGATATAGACACAATACAGCCTCCTTAAATAGTAATAAAGTCCCTTTTAAACAAAAGTATCCTGGCATCTTTAATTCCAAGAAATAATAATCCGAACTAAGCCTTTTTATATTGTTGGAGCTCTGTGTCCAGAAGGAGAACCAATAAACGTGCACTTAGTCCTTAGTCACCTAATTCAGGATTTGGATAAATGAAAGCTTTCCGTTTACCTTAGAGCAAGATTTTATAGGTTTTATAAGCAATAAGTGTCTTGTAGTCTGAGGTCAGGATTAGAGAATTCGACAGAAACAAGGTCACAAGAAGAGGTTTGGTACACAGGCAAAAATAGTAAGAAATTAGCTCTAATGAATTGCTGGAAACAAATGGATTAAGTGATTCAATAGTGCAACTGACGCGGAGGCGTGGTGTTCGTCAATACCTGGAAAGGTGGCAAAGGTATCGCTGATCGTGGTATCTGACAAAGAGAGATGAATTATAGCCACTAAATGTTTATTGATAATCAAACAATAGAGGGAGAATAATATAGCAATATATATTATTATTATTATAAGTTATTTTTTTTTACATTTCTGCTCCTCCTATTTTCCTCTTTATTGGTTACTTTTTCTCACTTGATCTGCGAACCATTGGGACAATGCTCGTGTCCATGTACTGCAAAATGTGCACATAATATATCGTCCATATAGCTTACCGCACACTGGCCCATATTCTTACCTTTCTGGTTTGCTCTTCTGTTCCGGCTTTCGAAGCAACATTAGGGCCGAACCAAACCGACATCTGCTCGAATTTCGGATGTCCTGAAACATTTTCTAATTTTGGAAAAATGATATTCTGCAGAACCGAAATTTCTTTCAGTGCTCGAGTCTAGTACCGTTTTACTTCTTGCCCCAAAGGCCGATTTCACCAACTTTGAAAGTATCTTGTAATTCACATAGAGCAGAAAATGGCGGTTTGTTCTGGAATCCTAATGAAATAACCTGCTTTGTATTATGATGTCGTTTCGGTGAGGCAGTTGATTTATTAGCATGTTTCCCTGTAAGTCCCTGGATATTTTTTAATTTGATTTTTACATTTTGTTCGGGGTTTTTATTTGTCTAGAGATTTGAGCGTTTCTTTTTGGAAAGACGGAGTCGCCGTATCTGTTCTTCAGATCGGTTGGAGTTTATAAATGGGTGGTACATTCTGGTTATCATAAGCGATTTGATGACCATAATTGGATCAATAATGAAGATGGAAATCAAAGCCAAGGTAGGTCTAGATTGTTTGCTTTTTTTTTTTTAGCACGTTAAGAAATATATTACTTTGTGAATTTTTCTTTCTTTTTTATTTTTTTATACACGGGTTAATGATTCCCATGTCTAGAAGTCATTGTGCGTTATTAAACAAAGCATTTATTTAATTTTCTGATGGTTTATTTCCTTTATCTAGAACCTGGCCTCGTATGATGTTTGCAGTCTCTTATTGGGAACGTCAACCTTACTCGTCTGGGTTGGGGTGATCCGATACTTGGGATATTTCCAAAAGTATAATGTGAGTATGTATTCTCTCCCTAAAATAAACCTTTTGGTACGCCATGGTACAATGAATCTCATCCCAGATACCACCAACCATCCGATAGTTTGTGCATCTCGATTCGCTTTATGTTGTGTTTGGGTTAAGAACGTGTTCAGTGATGATGGTTCTTATCTTACTTTAATGTGTAAATATGTTTTCCATGGACTGTGCAGGTAAACATTAAAATTATCTCATTAGACCTAGTATTTTCTATTTTTTTCCTTCCAGGTCCTGATACTGACCATGCAGGCGTCCGTACCCAAAGTGTTAAGATTCTGCTGCTGCGCCGGGATGATCTATCTCGGATACACGTTCTGTGGATGGATTGTGCTGGGTCCTTACCATGAAAAGGTATCAGGTTCCCTGTAATTCCCACAAAACATAGGGCCAGAGTGCGTGTTGAGGGTTCAGTCACCCAGTGCTGAGACATGACTGGAGAATGCTGTGACTGGGCAGGTACCTCCTCCTCTTATCTCCTCCCAATTTATAAAACAAGGGCAATATCTGTGACTGGCGCAGTGCGGGGGGAGGGTTCGGTCACGCTGTGACTGGCGCAGTGCGGGGGGAGGGTTCGGTCACTCAGTGCTGAGACTGGCGCGGTGCGGGGGGGTTCGGTCACTCAGTGCTGTGATGGGCGCAGTACGGGGGGAGGGTTTGGTCTCTCTGTGCTGTGAATGGCGCAGTGCTGGGGGAGGGTTCGGTCACTCTGTGCTGTGACTGGCGCAGTGCGGGGGGGATTCGGTCACTCTGTGCTGTGACTGGCGCGGTGCGGGGAGGGTTCGGTCACTCTTTGTTGTGACTGGCGCAGTACGGGGGAGGATTTGATCACTCAGTGCTGTGACTGGCGCAGTGCGGGGGGGAGGATTTGATCACTCAGTGCTGTGATTGGCGCGGTGCGGGGGGATGGTTCGGTCACTCTTTGCTGTGATTGGCGCAGTGCGGGGGGTTCGGTCACTCAGTGCTGTGACTGGCGCGGTACAGGGGGGAGGATTTGATCACTCTGAGACACTGCTCTATATAGATTTATGGCCGATAAATCCATGTTCTTTTGTCCTATTTTCTCTCTCTGTGACTGATCAATGAACACATTGCTTGTGATTTCCATGTGGTCACATGACACAGCCCACTAAAAGTATTAATTGTTTTCTAAAATAACGTTTTTGGGT
>OW240919.1:2564449-2607373 GCA_933207985.1 Pelobates cultripes
CGACATGCTCAAGTTAGGGGTAATAGTACCGAAGCGTGACGGCACCACACGCTTCTGTGTCGACTACCGGAGGCTCAACGACCGCACCATAACCGATGCATACCCCATGCCCAGAATAGATGAGTTACTGGACCGTATGGCTGGGGGTAATTACTTGACCACTCTGGATTTGTGCAAAGGATACTGGCAGATCCCCTTGGAGTCTACAGCCATCCCCAAGTCGGCATTTGTCACTCCCTTCGGGCTTTACCAATTCAAGGTTATGCCCTTTGGGATGAAGAATGCCCTGGCTACTTTTCAGCGGATGGCTGACAGACTCCTGAAGGGACTCCAGGACTTCGCATGTGCGTATTTAGACGATATTGCTGTCTACAGCCGCACATGGGGAGACCACCTAGGCCATGTGTCCAGGGTGCTCGAGAGAATTCACCAATTACGTTAAAACCGGACAAATGTCACGTTGGTATGGCGGAGGTACAGTACCTCGGCCACAGGGTAGGGTCAGGTAAACAGCGGCCTGAGCCTGCCAAAATAGAGGCCATAGATAATTAGCCCCAACCCTGGACTAAGACCCAGGTCTTAGCCTTCTTAGGAACAGCAGGCTATTACCGGAAATTTGTCCCAGACTATAGCGCCCTGGCCAAACCCCTCACTGACCTCACCAAAAAGGCCCTTTCCAAACAGGTTACCTGGACCCCAGAGTGCGTGGCAGCCTTCCAGAAAGCAGCATTGAGTGAGGCTCCTGTGTTGGCAGCACCCGACTACTCTAAACAATTTCTTGTCCACACAGATGCCTCCATGTTTGGGCTGGGAGCCGTGTTAAGCCAGGTGGGAGACGACGGCATGGGACACCCGGTGGCCTATCTCAGCCATAAACTTTTGCCCCGGGAGGTCAGCTATGCCACTGTGGAGAAGGAGTGCCTAGCCCTGGTGTGGGCACTTAAGAAACTCCAACCTTATTTGTACAGCCGGCCATTTACTCTGATGACCGACCACAACCCGTTGGTGTGGTTAAACCGGGTGGCTGGCGACAACCCCAGACTCTTACGATGGAGCCTAGCCCTTCAACCGTACAACTTCACCATGCAGTACCGTCCGGGCAAACAAAATGGTAATGCAGACGGTTTGTCCCGCCAAACGGAATTGGATGTTTAACTTGGACCGTTTCTTTTTTCCTCTCGGACATCCCCAAGCCAACCCGTCGGGGTTTTGGCGGGTATGCCGACCTATGGACTTATAGGGGGGCAGTGTGAAGAAATGCCCCTCTTATGCTCTAAATTGACAATTTGTATTCCCTTCTTTGATAGTAATTTTCCCTATGGCATTCGGTAGGTAAAACTACCGAATCAAGACCACCCTGTTGCCCATTATACATACTTTACCTCCCTGCTTGCTGGATTACGTTAGACAGAAGTCCTGCACGAACGGCATGCCCCGCCGCCATTTCCAGACTTCCACGTGTTCGTGGCCATTTTAGCTCCCGAACAGCGGTGTTTGCCGTCGAGGGTCTGGAACTGAAAACGGACACTCAGATAGGCGAACACCGCTGAATCCTCCATACCTTCGGTAAAACCCCTTTAAAACTACCGAACGACCGGGCGTTCGGTAGAAAGACTCACTAACAGATGGGGAATCAAGCGAACCAAGGATGGTAGCTGGATGGCCGGACGTTCGGGAGGTTTTTCATGCGACCTAAGACCGACTGCAGGGCCAGAATTCATGGAACTGTTTTCGGCTACTTTGCCCGTGCAGTCGGTCAAAACTTCTAAGTCCCATGTCTCCCGAACGGCTGAACCGAATGGACTGATTTTTTTATATGTTGGTCCCCCAGAGAACAAGTCCTTGGGGTACATCCAAACTTTGGGGAAATTCTGTTACGTTTTAATTATGTTTAATGGTTATCTGAGGGGAGGAGATGTACAGTATGTATATTGTTAGGATTGGTTGTACAGTTAATTATATGGGAGGCTCCCTTGCATGGGCAGAATCCCATAAAAAGAGCATGCCTGTCAATAAATCCTTAGTTCATCTTTGTACCCTTCTTCTGACTACGTATGCTGTTTGGAGTTTGTGTGTTTTACTGAGGGAATTATCCAGGGACACTATTGGAATTACACTGGGATTTGTCTACCATAACTACCGAACAGAGGGCTATATTCACTGGGCTCTGGCGGTTCGGGAGGAAACTACCGATTGAGGTTTAAATATACTTGGTTTCCTTACAGAGACTGACTGACTGAGAGAGAGACTGACTGACTGAGAGAGAGAGAGACTGACTGAGAGAGAGACTGAGAGAGAGACTGAGAGAGGGACTAACTGACAGAGAGAGAGACTGAGAGAGAGAGATACAGACAGAGAGAGACTGACTGAGAGAGAGACTGACTGACAGAGAGAGATACAGACTCTGAGAGAGACTGAGAGGGAGACAGACTGACTGAGAGAGAGACTGACTGACAGAGAGAGACTGACTGACTGACAGAGAGACTGACTGACAGAGAGAGAGACAGACTGACTGACTGACAGAGAGAGACTGACTGAGAGAGAGAGATTGAGAGACTGACTGAGAGAGCGAGACAGAGAGACTGACTGAGAGAGAGACTGACTGAGAGACTGAGAGAGACTGACAGAGAGAGAGACTGAGAAAGACTGACTGACAGAGAGAGGAACTAGGAGAGAGAGACTGACTGACAGAGAGAGAGACTGAGAGAGAGACTGACTGAGAGAGACTGACAGAGATTGACTGAGAGAGAGATAGAGATTGACTGAGAGAGAGATAAAGAGAGACTGAGAGAGAGACTGACTGACAGAGAGACAGAGAGAGACTGACAGAGAGACTGACAGAGAGAGAGAGGGAGACACACACAAACTGAGATAGACAGAGAGAGACACACACACAGACTGAGAGAGACTGGGAGAGAGACAGAGAGAGGGAGACACACACAGACTGAGAGAGAGAGGGAGAGACAGTGACAGACTGAGAGAGATAGAGGGAGAGACAGAGAGAAATGGAGAGAGAGAGAGCTCACCTGGAGCAAACTGACTGAGAGACAGACAGAGAGAGAGACAGACAGACTGAGATACACAGAGACTGAGAGACAGACAGACTGACTGAGAGACAGACATACAGACTGAGAGACTGACAGACAGACAGACTGAGAGACAGACTGACTCAGAAACAGTGACAGACTGACTGAGAGACAGA
The DNA here is from genome assembly GCA_933207985.1 of Pelobates cultripes. NCBI lineage: Eukaryota > Metazoa > Chordata > Amphibia > Anura > Pelobatidae > Pelobates > Pelobates cultripes. The sequence continues at coordinate 2,567,652 of OW240919.1, forward strand.
CAAACTGAGACACTGACTGAGAGACAGTGACAGACAGACTGACTGAGAGACAGTGAGAGACTGACTGAGAGTGAGAGACTGAGTGAGAGACAGAAACATTGAGAGACAGTGAGAGACAGACTGAGAGTGAGAGACAGACAGAGTGAGAGACTGACTGTGAGAGAGAGACAGACAGACTGAGAGTGAGAGACTGACTGTGAGAGAGAGACAGACTGAGAGTGAGAGAGAGACTGACTGAGAGACAGACAGACTGAGAGTGAGAGACTGACTGAGTGAGAGACTGACTGGGAGTGAGAGACAGACAGTGTCTGACTGTGAGAGAGTGACAGACTGAGACAGACTGACTGAGAGAGATACCGAGAGACACACTGTGAGAGAGAGACATACAGGGAGTGCAGAATTATTAGGCAAATGAGTATTTTGACCACATCATCCTCTTTATGCATGTTGTCTTACTCCAAGCTGTATAGGCTCGAAAGCCTACTACCAATTAAGCATATTAGGTGATGTGCATCTCTGTAATGAGAAGGGGTGTGGTCTAATGACATCAACACCCTATATCAGGTGTGCATAATTATTAGGCAACTTCCTTTCCTTTGGCAAAATGGGTCAAAAGAAGGACTTGACAGGCTCAGAAAAGTCAAAAATAGTGAGATATCTTGCAGAAGGATGCAGCACTCTTAAAATTGCAAAGCTTCTGAAGCGTGATCATCGAACAATCAAGCGTTTCATTCAAAATAGTCAACAGGGTCGCAAGAAGCGTGTGGAAAAACCAAGGCGCAAAATGACTGCCCACTGGAGCGAAGCAGCGATACGCGCTGCCCGCGATGCCACTTACCCAGTTTGGCCATATTTCAGAGCTGCAACATCACTGCAAGGTGCCAAAGCACAAGGTGTGCAATTCTCAGAGACATGGCCAAGGTAAGGAAGGCTGAAAGACGACCACCACTGAACAAGACACACAAGCTGAAACGTCAAGACTGGGCCAAGAAATATCTCAAGACTGATTTCTCTAAGGTTTTATGGACTGATGAAATGAGAGTGAGTCTTGATGGGCCAGATGGATGGGCCCGTGGCTGGATTGGTAAAGGGCAGAGAGCTCCAGTCCGACTCAGGCGCCAGCAAGGTGGAGGTGGAGTACTGGTTTGGGCTGGTATCATCAAAGATGAGCTTGTGGGGCCTTTTCGGGTTGAGGATGGAGTCAGCTCAACTCCCAGTCCTACTGCCAGTTCCTGGAAGACACCTTCTTCAAGCAGTGGTACAGGAAGAAGTCTGCATCCTTCAAGAAAAACATGATTTTCATGCAGGACAATGCTCCATCACACGCGTTCAAGTACTCCACAGTGTGGCTGGCAAGAAAGGGTATAAAAGAAGAAAATCTAATGACATGGCCTCGTTGTTCACCTGATCTGAACCCCATTGAGAACCTGTGGTCCATCATCAAATGTGAGATTTACAAGGAGGGAAAACAGTACACCTCTCTGAACAGTGTCTGGGAGGCTGTGGTTGATGCTGCACGCAATGTTGATGGTGAACAGATCAAAACACTGACAGAATCCATGGATGGCAGGCTTTTGAGTGTCCTTGCAAAGAAAGGTAGCTATATTGGTCACTGATTTGTTTTTGTTTTGTTTTTGAATGTCAGAAATGTATATTTGTGAATGTTGAGATGTTATATTAGTTTCACTGGTAATAATAAATAATTGAAATGGGTATATATTTGTTTTTTGTTAAGTTGCCTAATAATTATGCACAGTAATAGTCACCTGCACACACAGATATCCCCCTAACATAGCTAAAACTAAAAACAAACTAAAAACTACTTCAAAAAATATTCAGCTTTGATATTAATGAGTTTTTTGGGTTCATTGAGAACATGGTTGTTGTTCAATAATAAAATTAATCCTCAAAAATACAACTTGCCTAATAATTCTGCACTCCCTGTATAACTCATATTTCAAATCACTAAACTCCCACATTTGACCTATCCCCAGATAGCTTGGACGGCGGGGGAGGAGCGTGGGCGGACCCTGGACCAGCACAGAGGGACATCGGCGCTGGACTCCGTTAAGTCACTGAAGGGGTTTAAACCTCTTCAGCAACCTGGGATGGGAGGGAGAGGGGACCTGCAGAGCCAGGAAAACTGATTGTTTTCCTGGCACTGGAGTGTCCCTTTAAATGAAATGAACAGACACATTGTAACAACACAGCAGACAGAGGGTACTTGTAACAGCCAGTATCACCTCCTTCACCCGAATATAGTCTGTGCTTTCCTCGTCACGGACGGCTCTGTAAGCTACTGCTGCTCTGCCAGAAAGCTTACCAGCCAGGATTCATACCCAATCTGTTGATGGTACTTGATACAGGCCCTCAAAGTCTTGTAGGAAGCCCTTTATATCTTCTTCCATTTCCACAAATTTTTTAAAGGCATCACGAGAAATCTTGGTCTTTACCTCTGCAATGGTTGTGGTAGTTCTTCCAGGATGCACTGTTCGGCTAACTGAAGCTGGTTCTCTCGTTCCGCATGTGTCTCTCGTTCCTACCTGTGTCAGAGTTGCTGCGATGATTTCTATCGGGGGGTTTTCTGCTGACATTTGGGGGTGTGGGGAAACCAACCTCGCCACTGTACACTGGAGAAGCCTGGTTGCTCGTCTGCTCCCTTTAGACTATGGCCCTGCAGTTCAGACCTGTTATTTTCCCTGCTGAAAGGTTTATTCATGCCTTTCTGCCAGGGTGTTCGGTAGATTCAACCTACCGAACGATGGACCACCTGGGAACTGGAGTGTGCCGTCAATTGACCGCCCAGAAGCTGCGGTTAACCACAGCTTAATTGATGAACGCTGGGAGGACTTTGTTCGGTTGCCGAACACGTGGCAGCGGCTATTTTACCTCCCAAACGGCCAGCGATGTTCAGCGCCTAAACTATGGAACTGAAAACGGACACTTAATTGCGCGAACACCGCTGAGCTGCCAGCCTCCTTCCCTTCCCATTCGAGAGCGGAACCGAATGACTGTTCATTTGGTAGTTTAACCGGATGAACAGCATCACCCAGATAGCTAAGCCATGGTGCCTGTTCATGTAACGAAAAGACTATGTGAAGGACTTTGGCTCCATGGCGATTGAACTGTATGTATGTGATCTGAGCACCATTCGGTAATAAAGTGCGCTCAGATCTGAGCTATCTGGGGATATGTAGAACGTATATGTTTTATGTACTGAATGTAACTGTAGGTAATTTTATGTCTTTTACTGTTTGTTTTCTGCCATGTGGTTAATGGAGTTTTGCCTCTGTCTTTGGAGATAATTGAATTACTTCCAATTATCTCCAGGGCAGAGAGGAGGGATTGTGATGCATTGTGGGATGGTTAAAATGTGTATGTCTGTGGTTGGCCCTTTTACCCTTTGTGTCCCAGTCTCCCATTTGGTCCCCTAGGGGAGTGTCCACCAGGTGGGAGACCTGCATAAAAGCCGGGCAGTTAGCCCCAGTAAATCAGTTCCTGCTTAACCCTCAAAGTGAAGTGTCGTCTCATTATTGGGGGAGGATTTACTGTATGCTGTTAGAGACTGATTGCCAGGAGTGTAAGCCGCTTGGTGGCTTTTCCTGGTCGTCTGCTAGCAGCTATTCGTGTGTCTCCAGTTCGGGAGTTTGGAGTGCTAGTTGGTATGCAGTTCGGGAGTTTCGAGTATTCCCTTGGTTGCAGTTCGGGAGTTGGGGAATTCGTGGGTTTGCAGTTCGGGAGATTGGTGCTTGCAGTAGCTGTCTGTGCAGCTGAGAAAGGGGAATATCGCCTAAACGGTGTTTATCCTCTTATAGGCAAAATGGTCCGTTACAGTGGGGATCCAAGGGGGGGCACAGCATGATTTAGGGGGGGCCATGGCCCCCTCTGCCCCCCCCCCCTAGTGACGCCACTGGACCTTAAGTATTATTGTAGGACGTGTGACATATGTCAAAGAATAGGGAAGAGAGGTCACCACCAGAAAACCAAACTCCACCCTTTACCCATTATAGAGGAACCCTTCCACCGAGTAGCAGTGGACTTAATAGGATCTTTCAGCCGACCCAGTCAGTCCGGCAAGAAATTCATTTTAACTGTAGTGGACTAAGCCACTAGATACCCGGAAGCAGTAGCCCTCGCAAACATAGAGGCCGAGACCGTGGCCGAGGCCCTAGTTAAAATATTCTCCCGGGTAGGTTTTCCCCAGGAGATCCTGTCCAATCGAGGGACTCAGTTCACAGCCCTCCTGACCCAGCAATTGTGGCAGAGCTGAGTAAAAGCCCTATTCAGCGCCCCCTATAACCCCCAGACCAATGGCACGCTTAACCAGATGCTGAAAACCTTTGCAGAGTCCTGCAGGAATTGGGAAAAGTATCTACCCCATCTTCTGTTTGCCTACCGCGAAGTGCCCCAGGCATCCACCTGGTTCTCCCCCTTCGAACTCCTGTTCGGGAGAAAAGTTCGGGGCCCCCTGGATCTCGTACGGGAGCACTGGGAGGGCAACATGGATGAGGGAGGGATTCCCATTGTCCAGTACGTTCTGGAGTTCCGGGACCGCCTACGGGCTCTCACCGAAACTGTACGGGAGAACCTGCGGATGGCCCAGGAATGCCAGAAGAAGTGGTACGATAGGGGCGCCAGAGATAGGGTATTAGAAATAGGACAGAAAGTGTTGGCCCTGAGACCCGCCAAGAAGGACAAGCTGCAGGCGGCCTGGCAGGGACCTTTTAAGGTGGTAGAGCGCATAAGTGATACCACCTATATTGTGAGCAAATGTTCAGATGAAAGGCTGACCAAAGCCTTTCATGTAAATATGTTCAAGACCTATTTCTAAAGGACGGAAGACGTGGGCGCTGTATGTGCCCCCTCGTCAGAAGATAGTGATGGTACAAAATGTAACAATTTATTTATAAATAAGTTGCACTTACAATGTTGCAAATTAAAACCAGCGTGTCTCCACACTAGGTGGTATCCACAAGCAGCAGCTGATCCAATAGCAGTACAGGATATCAAACAGCAGCAGAAAGATCAGGAAAAAATAAAAAGTTGAAACGAGCAATAAAAACAATAAATAAAAGGTTCCAACGCGTTTCGTCCGTCTCAGGACTTCCTCAGGGATGTGTAGTGATGATAGGAATAAGGATCCTCTTTTATATCCACCATTGGATTGGCAAATCGTTCGCCGGTGTCGGCGTGCGTTCCACTGTGGAACGCATTCTGTTTCCGTATGACGTCACTTCCGGTTTCACGGACCCAATGTGAAACAGTGATTCTTAAATGTTGCTGGCAATCACAGCCGAAAAAACTCTTCTCATTCACACAATAACTCCATAATAGTTCAATAGAAGACCAGAATAATACCAAAAGTCTACATAATATACTGCTCATTATAGAGGTGAAGAATGTCAACATTGAAAATATTATAAATAATATACAATATAAGAACTGAAAAATGTTTCTCATAGCCTATTATATATCAATTTAGATTGTTAAAATATAATATTTTTAACAATAAAATTTATGATGAAAAACTTATTTTTTAAAGACTTATTTTTTTAAAATATAAAAAAATATAAAAAATATAAAAAATAATAATAAAAGATATATTTATCAAATCCATTTGTTGTCATACTCCATCTCTTTACAAAAATATATATTGTTTTTTTTATTATTTTTTAAGATCTATGGTACACAATACTGTATATGAATAACAGACACTTTTTATATATTATTGGACTTTATGTTTAAATTGAAAAAAATCATATAAGAAGTTTCTGAAATTAGAAAACAAGTGTTAATAATCAAGTATGGACCAATCAAAAAAATTATGATAATAAAAAATATATTAAATGTAATAAAAAATAATACTAATAATAAAAAATAATATAATAAAAAATATCTAATAAAAAAATATATAATAAAAAATAAAAAATAAATAATAAAAAATAATTAAAAAAAAATATAAAAAAATATATAATAAAAAATAAAAAATAAATAACTAAATAAAAAAAAAATTAAAATGTAAATGAAAAAATAATAATTAAATGAAAAAATAATATAAATAAATAATATAAAAAAAATAATAATAATAATGAAAATAATGAAAATAAAATTTAATCAGTCCAACTAGATCTATTTCTTGATTTAAACAAATTTAAAAGTTTTTAATTTGAAAATCCATTGTGCTTCTTTTGTGTTTAGTGACATTTCTGTATTTCCACCTCTCCAGTGTTTATCTATTTTGTCTATCCCAATTGCAATAAAGGTATTCTACTGAAAAAGTGGACAATGGGCACAGTGTTTGGATACACTATGTTCTAGTTTTTTATTTTTTATATTTTGAAAGTGTTCCAGTAATCTGACATGCAGTTTTCGAATGGTACGACCAATATACTGTGCTCCACAGCCACATTGCAGTAGATAAACCACATAAGTGGTAGAGCATTGAATAAATTTTTTAATTTGATAAGTCTGTTGAGTATAAGTACCTGTAAATGTATTAGTGCTCTTTTTTTGAAATGTACATGTGGAACACTTTCCACATCGGAAGAAGCCTTTTAATATTTGGTTAGAAAAAATATGTGTATGTTGAGTAGGAATAGTTTTTTTGGTGGGTAGAACACTAGGAGCTAATTTGTTCTTTAAATGATCTGCCTTTTTATAGATTATAATAGGTTTTTTTGGTAAGATGTACAAGAAAACAGAGAAAAGGCTGCGCCAAGATACTAAACAAATAAAATAATACGTAATAAAAAAAGGTCCCAGTGTAAAATAGTAAAAAGTAATATGAAATAGTTCAATATAAAAAGTAGTCCAAACTGGTATGGTGTCTTCTTTGTTAGCAGTCGTCCGTCTCACGATATGAAAGACACAATGGGAAAAGAACCAGTCGTGCAGATTGTATGAATAAATGATAGTGAAATTAAAATATAAATTGCGCACTCACATTTCCATGAGCTAGGACTAGCTCTAGTATGATGGGCATACAGCGGATAACCCTCCGCTTATAGGGATGCTTGTCCTCCTGGGGAGTGCTGATGTCCAGTTCTCAAAAGAAGGGAAAAACAGCAAATAGTGCTCTCTGATGAGGTAGTAATAAAAGGTTTAAAAATAAATAAAATATACTCACAAGTAGAGTGCAGTCCTTTCTGCACTCTGTATATCGCGTGGGTGGTATAATCCCCACCTTAGGATATGCCAGGAACAGTAAATGAAGATAAGATAATAAAAAGGATAAATAATATAAAGAGATTTATTAATATAGAATATTAAAACCAATAACGCGTTTCGCCTTGGAGGCTTTATCAAATTGGGGTAGTGTTAGTACCTGGCACATAGGAAGTATATATAACTTGTGCATAGATTCAAAATTGGCGCCAAAATTGATCACCAATTGGGGCTATGCAAATTTTAAATAAAACATTTACAGTCAAAAGTAAAAAAATAATGTACAGCATTGGTATATATGAACATACAATGATATTTATGTGCATATAGTATAAAAGTATTTACACCCAAAATAAATAGTTCGCGTGCGTCACGTGATCCGCTAAGCACTATGGGATATGTAGTGCCTGGGTCACGTGACCGCACGTAGTAGGCAAGTTGTAAGCAGTCCGTGCAGCCAGTACAGAGGGAGGCGGCACGCACGGACAGCAGGGTGGGATCGGGCTACGTCACGTGACCCGCGACGTCACATAGCTCTAATCCCCGCGGGTCACGTGACCGGAGCCGAGAGAATTGTGGGATTTGTAGTAATAAGCACATAAATTAAAAAATGCATAAAATATAATACAAAATAAATAAAGATTAAAAGCAATTAATTCAAAATATACCGTGTATACTCAAAAAAGACATAAAAAAATCTGCCTTAAGAGAGAACATAAGTACAGCCAATATTAAATGTATTGCAAAGATAAATAAATGAATGATAAAAGATCAGCTAAAATAAATGAGTCTGTATAATAAAACCACTACATAAGAGAATAAATAAAATCCAGAAAAAATGTTATAAATAAATAAATAATAAAAGATCAACTAACTTAGATAGATGGGTATGTATAGTAAAACCACTTCATAAAGGCAAACAGATAGATAGAATCCAGAAAAAAAATGTTATGGGTAAAAAAGCAAAACAGTACAGATATAAAAGTTATAAAAAATTATAAAAAATTAAATAAGTCAAAATCTACATTTAGACCGAGGGGCGTTAAGGTCTGTAAATTAAATACCCATTCCATCTCTGATCTATCAAGAATATTTTTTATATTTCCACCTCTCCAAGGTATTTGGCATTTTTGGATTCCTAAACATTTGAGAAATTTTGGGTCTTGATTATGATTAATAAAGTGTTTAGATACAGAATGATTCAAATACCCATTTCTTATGTTCCTACAATGTTCTGCTAGTCTTATCTTTAGGCATCTGGTGGTCATACCCACGTATTGGAGGCCACAAGGGCACTCCAATAGGTAAATAACATTGGTAGTATTACACCCAATAACATTTTTTATAGTATAACTTTTATTGGTTTGATTAGATTTAAAAATAGTAGTTTTTGATTTGGTTGTTGGATCAGTATTTTTACATACAGTACAGCGATTGCATTTATAAAAGCCTTTAGCCCCATCTAAAAAAGTGTAATTAGTATTTTTAATTTCTTTGGTGTAGTTGTTAGTTAAGATGGATCTAAAATTGGGTGCCCCTCTAAAAACAATTTTCGGCTGAATTGGTAAAATTTCTTTGAGAAGATCGTCTTGTCTTAAAAGATGCCAATGTTTTTTAACTGTTTTTTTAATAAAACCACTTTTATTGTTATAATTAAAAATTATAGGTAGATTAGGGGCTTCTAGACTATTTTTATCCTTATACATTAGAAGGCTTTCTCTAGGTTTATTTCTAACTGTTTCTATAGTATTGTCCAAAAGAGTACAAGAATAATTCTTTTCAATAAATTGCTTCTTTAAAATCAATGATTGATCATTAAAATCATTTATTTGGGAGCAATTACGGCGTATTCTCAAGAATTGGCTTTTGGGAGCGCTTTCAAGCCATGGTTTATAATGGCAACTAGTTTTGTCAATTGCAGTGTTTGTACATACTTTTTTGAAAAAAGTTTTCGTATGTATTTTGCCATCTTTGATAAAAATATTTAGATCTAAGAAATTTATTGAATTTTTGCTATATTCGCAGGTTAAAATAATACCTCTATTATTGGAATTAAGATGAGATATAAAAGAGTTCAAACATTCTTCAGAGCCCTTCCATATAAAAAACAGATCATCAATATACCTGAAATAGGAGACCAGGTTTTGCTCCCAGGCATGCCGTCCCCAAATGGCGGTGGTTTCCCAATCCGCCATAAAGAGGTTGGCATAACTAGGAGCAAACCTGGTCCCCATAGCTGTCCCTCTCTTTTGGAGATAAAAAGAATCATAAAACCAGAAATAGTTGTTATTTAAAATAATATTAATACCATCTACAATAAAATCAATCTGAGCGACTGGAATTTTGTTTTCATTTGATAAAATGGTTTTAACTGCATTGTATCCAAGTTGATGAGGGATGATGGTGTACAAGGACGTGACATCACAGGATACAAGTATAAAATCTGACTCCCATTTAAAACTATTTAAAAATCTCAATAGTGACATAGAGTCCTTTAGGTAAGACCTCATTAATTTAACCGATGGCTGAAGCAAAATGTCAATGTACTGGGATAAATTACACAAAGGAGAACTTATCCCAGATACTATCGGTCTTCCTGGAGGGTGTTTTGCATCTTTATGTATTTTGGGTAGGAAATAAATGACCGGAATTTTAGGGTTCTGAATAAGTAAGTAATCAAATTCTTTTTTGCTCAAGATATTGTCATTTAAACCCTTTTGTAGGAAAGTAATTAATTTCTGCTGTATGTTAGAGGTAGGGTCTTTAGTTAATTTTTCATATACATCAGTGTCATTTAGTTGTTTATAAGCTTCTTTGATGTACATGTCAGTTGACTGGATTACAACACCTCCACCTTTGTCAGCCGGTTTAATTACTATTTCTTTGTCCTCTTGAAGTTGTTTAATAGCTGTTTTTTCCAATATATTTAGATTTTGAGTGTCGTATTTATTAAATTTAATCTTGTTAAGATCTCTCAGAACAGATTTTTCGAACATCACCAAAGGGGCTGATTTAAAATGATATGGATAAAACGTAGATTTGGGTTTAAGATTTGTATTAATAAAAGTAGATTGATCCGTGGACTGGGAAAGGGGAGGGTTAGTGTCTGAGGTCTGTGCTTTAAAAAATCTTTTTAACGTAGCCTTTCGTACAAACTTATTTACATCTAAAAATGCTTCAAAGGGTTTAAAAGAATTAGTTAAACAAAAGGGTTTAAATGACAATATCTTGAGCAAAAAAGAATTTGATTACTTACTTATTCAGAACCCTAAAATTCCGGTCATTTATTTCCTACCCAAAATACATAAAGATGCAAAACACCCTCCAGGAAGACCGATAGTATCTGGGATAAGTTCTCCTTTGTGTAATTTATCCCAGTACATTGACATTTTGCTTCAGCCATCGGTTAAATTAATGAGGTCTTACCTAAAGGACTCTATGTCACTATTGAGATTTTTAAATAGTTTTAAATGGGAGTCAGATTTTATACTTGTATCCTGTGATGTCACGTCCTTGTACACCATCATCCCTCATCAACTTGGATACAATGCAGTTAAAACCATTTTATCAAATGAAAACAAAATTCCAGTCGCTCAGATTGATTTTATTGTAGATGGTATTAATATTATTTTAAATAACAACTATTTCTGGTTTTATGATTCTTTTTATCTCCAAAAGAGAGGGACAGCTATGGGGACCAGGTTTGCTCCTAGTTATGCCAACCTCTTTATGGCGGATTGGGAAACCACCGCCATTTGGGGACGGCATGCTTGGGAGCAAAACCTGGTCTCCTATTTCAGGTATATTGATGATCTGTTTTTTATATGGAAGGGCTCTGAAGAATGTTTGAACTCTTTTATATCTCATCTTAATTCCAATTTTAACCTGCGAATATAGCAAAAATTCAATAAATTTCTTAGATCTAAATATTTTTATCAAAGATGGCAAAATACATCCGAAAACTTTTTTCAAAAAAGTATGTACAAACACTGCAATTGACAAAACTAGTTGCCATTATAAACCATGGCTTGAAAGCGCTCCCAAAAGCCAATTCTTGAGAATATGCCGTAATTGCTCCCAAATAAATGATTTTAATGATCAATCATTGATTTTAAAGAAGCAATTTATTGAAAAGAATTATTCTTGTACTCTTTTGGACAATACTATAGAAACAATTAGAAATAAACCTAGGGAAAGCCTTCTAATGTATAAGGATAAAAATAGTCTAGAAGCCCCTAATCTACCTATAATTTTTAATTATAACAATGAAAGTGGTTTTATTAAAAAAACAGTTAAAAAACATTGGCATCTTTTAAGACAAGACGATCTGCTCAAAGAAATTTTACCAATTCAGCCGAAAATTGTTTTTAGAGGGGCACCCAATTTTAGATCCATCTTAACTAACAACTACACCAAAGAAATTAAAAATACTAATTACACTTTTTTAGATGGGGCTAAAGGCTTTTATAAATGCAATCGCTGTACTGTATGTAAAAATACTGATCCAACAACCAAATCAAAAACAACTATTTTTAAATCTAATCAAACCAATAAAAGTTATACTATAAAAAATGTTATTGGGTGTAATACTACCAATGTTATTTACCTATTGGAGTGCCCTTGTGGCCTCCAATACGTGGGTATGACCACCAGATGCCTAAAGATAAGACTAGCAGAACATTGTAGGAACATAAGAAATGGGTATTTGAATCATTCTGTATCTAAACACTTTATTAATCATAATCAAGACCCAAAATTTCTCAAATGTTTAGGAATCCAAAAATGCCAAATACCTTGGAGAGGTGGAAATATAAAAAATATTCTTGATAGATCAGAGATGGAATGGGTATTTAATTTACAGACCTTAACGCCCCTCGGTCTAAATGTAGATTTTGACTTATTTAATTTTTTATAATTTTTTATAACTTTTATATCTGTACTGTTTTGCTTTTTTACCCATAACATTTTTTTTCTGGATTCTATCTATCTGTTTGCCTTTATGAAGTGGTTTTACTATACATACCCATCTATCTAAGTTAGTTGATCTTTTATTATTTATTTATTTATAACATTTTTTCTGGATTTTATTTATTCTCTTATGTAGTGGTTTTATTATACAGACTCATTTATTTTAGCTGATCTTTTATCATTCATTTATTTATCTTTGCAATACATTTAATATTGGCTGTACTTATGTTCTCTCTTAAGGCATATTTTTTTATGTCTTTTTTGAGTATACACGGTATATTTTATATTAATTGCTTTTAATCTTTATTTATTTTGTATTATATTTTATGCATTTTTTAATTTATGTGCTTATTACTACAAATCCCACAATTCTCTCGGCTCCGGTCACGTGACCCGCGGGGATTAGAGCTATGTGACGTCGCGGGTCACGTGACGTAGCCCGATCCCACCCTGCTGTCCGTGCGTGCCGCCTCCCTCTGTACTGGCTGCACGGACTGCTTACAACTTGCCTACTACGTGCGGTCACGTGACCCAGGCACTACATATCCCATAGTGCTTAGCGGATCACGTGACGCACGCAAACTATTTATTTTGGGTGTAAATACTTTTATACTATATGCACATAAATATCATTGTATGTTCATATATACCAATGCTGTACATTATTTTTTTACTTTTGACTGTAAATGTTTTATTTAAAATTTGCATAGCCCCAATTGGTGATCAATTTTGGCGCCAATTTTGAATCTATGCACAAGTTATATATACTCCCTATGTGCCAGGTACTAACACTACCCCAATTTGATAAAGCCTGCAAAGGCGAAACGCGTTATTGGTTTTAATATTCTATATTAATAAATCTCTTTATATTATTTATCCTTTTTATTATCTTATCTTCATTTACTGTTCCTGGCATATCCTAAGGTGGGGATTATACCACCCACGCGATATACAGAGTGCAGAAAGGACTGCACTCTACTTGTGAGTATATTTTATTTATTTTTAAACCTTTTATTACTAACTCATCAGAGAGCACTATTTGCTGTTTTTCCCTTCTTTTGAGAACTGGACATCAGCACTCCCCAGGAGGACAAGCATCCCTATAAGCGGAGGGTTATCCGCTGTATGCCCATCATACTAGAGCTAGTCCTAGCTCATGGAAATGTGAGTGCGCAATTTATATTTTAATTTCACTATCATTTATTCATACAATCTGCACGACTGGTTCTTTTCCCATTGTGTCTTTCATATCGTGAGACGGACGACTGCTAACAAAGAAGACACCATACCAGTTTGGACTACTTTTAATATTGAACTATTTCATATTACTTTTTACTATTTTACACTGGGACCTTTTTTTATTACGTATTATTTTATTTGTTTAGTATCTTGGCGCAGCCTTTTCTCTGTTTTCTTGTACATCTTCATTATAGAGGGTTAGAGGGTGACCCCCCATTTGGCTGCTGCCTCTTTATCCATTTTTTCTTTTATTAGCGCTAACCTTTTTAACTTTTTTTGGTAAGATATTATTTTAAAAAGTGTCTTTTTTTAATATATGCCAATGGCGGTTAATTATGCTTTGGATTTCTCGAGCTTGTGAATGATATTTTGTTATAAAAGCAAAGTCAAACTTATTTCCATTTTTCTTTTTATTTTTGTTGTCATTTGAAGTGAGTAATTTACTACGATCTGTATTAACTAAAGATGTTTCAGCTTCTTCAATCAATCCTAAGTCATATCCCTTTTCAATATATCTTTGTTTTATGACTTTGGATTGGGTTTTAAAGGTATCTATATCTGAACAGTTACGTCTTAAACGTGTTAATTGTCCTTTTGGGACATTTCTTAACCATGAAGGATGATGTGAGCTTGAATGCTCTATAGCCGTATTACAGTCAGTATTTTTAAAAAAAGTTTTTGTTTTTAAAATATCATTCTCTATGTAGATAGTTAAATCCAAACAATCTATTTGAGTAGTATGACAAGTGGAAGTGAAACTTAAATTATATTCATTATTGTTTACATGTAAAATAAAATTATCCAAACTTGTTTGATCGCCTTCCCATATAATAAGCACATCATCTATGTAGCGTCGCCAAAGAACGAGGTTCCCCCCCAGCGTCTGACCCAAAGAAATACATCTAGATTCCCAATGGGAGACATATAAATTGGCGAAGCTGGGGGCGAACCTCGTCCCCATGGCGACACCACATAGCTGCAAAAAATACTGATCGTCAAACCAAAAAAAATTTCTTGATAAGACAAAAAGCATACAATCAATCAGAAAAACAATCTGTTTCCTCGCAATAGAGGAGTGTTGTTGCAACCAATCCTCTATTGCCCATAAACCTTTTTGATGGGGGATACTGGTGTAGAGAGAAACTACATCTACTGAAGCTAAAATGTAGTTAGGTTTCCATTCTATTGATTGTAAATCATTTAGAAGATGTTTAGAATCTTTAATATATGAGGGTATCTTAGATACATATGGTTGTAGAAAGAAATCTATGTAAGCTGAAAGGTTACATGAAAGTGAATCAATGCCACTTATAATGGGGCGACCTGGTGGTTGTGAAATAGATTTGTGTATCTTAGGTAAGAAATAAAAACAAGCGGTTTTACAATATGGGTTATATAAAATATTATATTCGTCTTTGGTAATTATGTTATTTTCCAATCCAATATTTAAAAGAGTATCTAATTCTTTTAGAAAAGGTTCAGTTGGATCCTTATCTAGATATTTATAAGTATTCCCATCATTTAAAATTCTATAAGCTTCTTGCATATAATAAGATTTGGATAGGATTACTATACCTCCTCCTTTATCCGCCTCTTTAATAACCAGTTCATGATCCTTCTGTAATAGCTGTAAAGCCTTTTTTTCTCCTATAGTTAAATTACAAGGTAAATATTTACTTTTTTTATGAGTTTTTTCTATAAGTCTATCAAAGTCCTCCTGTACGGATTCATTAAAGACCTCTAGATATTTGTTTTGATCAGACCATGGATAGAAATTCGATTTAGGTTTTAAATTAGAATGCTGTATAGATATATTCGAATTAATAGAGTTATCCATGCTCTGTTCCGAATGTGGATTTTTTATTATTGAATATTCTTTCAAAGTATTTTCATATTTTATTCTTTCAAAGAATCTTTTTCTTGTCAATTTTTTAAGAAAAATTTGATTATCCAAAAACAGTTGAAATGAATTGGGTATACTAGTCGGGGCGAATTTTAAACCGTTATGTAACAAAGACAATTGATTTTCATTTAAAGGAACATCTGATAAGTTAAAAATACCTTCAATTTTATTTTTATTTAATGTGGTCTGCGAGGCAGAGCCTGGTATGATGTTTCTCCCTGATCCTCTACCTCTATATGTGGTCACTTCTTTATAGGAGATCTTAGACTTGAGAAGCGATTCTGTGTAGGAATGGTGTATGCCGCCCGGTGTTCTTTTTGGCCTAGCTCCTTCTCTAAAAAATCTTTCTGTTGTGTATGTGTACGTGTAGAATTACGAGAAAAAGATGTTCGTCCATATGGAGAACTTTTTGGATATTGATTATAAGATGTAGTACGTTTAATATTAGGAGTCCTATTATTATAAGTGTTATTCTGTTGTCGAGTATCAAAAGGTCTTCGTACAAAGGAATTTTTTGAAAAACCTTTATGTTGATTGTATATATATATTTTTTATTATCATAATTTTTTTGATTGGTCCATACTTGATTATTAACACTTGTTTTCTAATTTCAGAAATTTCTTATATGATTTTTTTCAATTTAAACATAAAGTCCAATAATATATAAAAAGTGTCTGTTATTCATATACAGTATTGTGTACCATAGATCTTAAAAATTAATAAAAAACAATATATATTTTTGTAAAGAGATGGAGTATGACAACAAATGGATTTGATAAATATATCTTTTATTATTATTTTTTATATTTCTTTTAATTTTTTTATATTTTTAAAAAATAAGTCTTTAAAAAATAAGTTTTTCATCCTCATAAATTTTATTGTTAAAAATATTATATTTTAACAATCTAAATTGATATATAATAGGCTATGAGAAACATTTTTCAGTTCTTATATTGTATATTATTTATAATATTTTCAATGTTGACATTCTTCATCTCTATAATGAGCAGTATATTATGTAGACTTTTGGTATTATTCTGGTCTTCTATTGAACTATTATGGAGTTATTGTGTGAATGAGAAGAGTTTTTTCGGCTGTGATTGCCAGCAACATTTAAGAATCACTGTTTCACATTGGGTCCGTGAAACCGGAAGTGACGTCATACGGAAACAGAATGCGTTCCAATGGTGGATATAAAAGAGGATCCTTATTCCTATCATCACTACACATCCCTGAGGAAGTCCTGAGACGGACGAAACGCGTTGGAACCTTTTATTTATTGTTTTTATTGCTCGTTTGTGTCACGATTCTCACCGCGACATCCCGACGGCCAGACGAGGTCGCCCCAGAAGTGCCCGGTGACGGACTTGAACCAGGGTACTTTGCAGTCCTGGGGCTGCTATTTTGCCTCTGAGCCACCATATCAGCTCAAGAGATAGCCAGAAGTCTATATTGCCTTGTACCCAGCACTGGGGGCTGGACGTTATTCTGTGGCTGCTCCAATGATCTCAGCACACCTGTGGCTGATCACCTATTAGCCAGGTATAAGACACTGCCTCTCCCTGAGGGCAGTGTCAGTTCATTGACTCTGGTTCCCTTGTTTGGTTCCTGTTACTCTGTACCTGCGTTCCAGTGATTATGTCTAATTCCGGCTTCTGACCTTGGCTTTCCTCCTGGACTACTCTGACCTCTGGCTTCCCTGATTTTGGCTTCCCTTGACCACGCTTCTGCTAATCCCTGCTGTACTGAGACTTGGCGCACTTTTTCCTGGAAAGCCCCCGTGCACAGACTCACAGATCAGGTGGCGTCTTACCTGGTCACCCTGGTCTGTGTCTACTTTGCAAGGGTGAACGTATAACTCTGCGAGCCGGACTCCCCATCAGGTAAGATCCTGACATAATGAACTGACCATATGGAGTCTGCAGAGTTATACAAATTACTCACCTCCCTGGCTGAACAAGTCTCCAACCTGTCCCAGAATGTTATGGATTTACAGAGATGTTCATTGGCATTTAAAGGAGCAGTACATCCAATCCCGGAACATACGTACCCGGAACCCTATGTCATTATGCCTGACAGGTTTGACGGTTCCCGTTCTGCTTTCCCGATGTTCAAGAAGGATTGTGAGCTACTGTTTGCCCTGAAACCTAGAACCTACGCCACCGACCATATCAGAGTCCGCTCCGCTATTAACCTGTGTACTGGGCGGATTAAGGCGTGGGCACACCTGAAGCTGCAGGAGAGAAGTACTGTCTTGGACTCCTGGGAGTTGTTCATGTCCGCAATGGACTCTCAGTGCTTTGCATCAAGGAAAGCAACTCCCAAGCCTACTTCAGGTTCTCGCAGAACCCGGTTGCCTAGAGAAGAGGAATTATTTTATGAATACAAAAATCCCATCTCGCTACAGTCTAAACCTACCTCCAAGGACCTGCCTTGTCATCATAATGTTACCCATGTGGAACTTGGCACTCTAGAGGACAAGGAGGAACCCATGGAGATCGGCTTCATCCGCACTAGAACAAGACTGCCATCTAGTGAAAGAGACCGAAGGAGGGCTTGTTGTCTCTGTTTCTATTGTGGAGAAGGAGGGCACTTTATCTCCCACTGCCCTATTCGCCCAACTCGGCCTAAGCCTCTTCAAGTAGGTACTACTCACCTTCATCCTGTTATCCCGGCAACACAGCCAGAAAAATGTCAAGGATACTGTCAGAAGTTTCAACGTTCCGTGACACAGAAGAGTACCCAGACTAAGATGGCTACTGATGCCAGTGTCTCTCAAGAACACATAATCGGTGATCATGAGAATTCACTACCTCCAGAAGACTCTCCTGTTAAAACTGGTACCATCACCACTTCCTGCCTGCCCAAAGGAGTACTACCTGTGGATTGCACCTATGGTACCAAGGTCCACAGAACAGATCTGGAAACGTTTGAAAGGGCTTTGAAAGCCGTGAGCTCTGCTCCTGGTGACTCACCTAAGAAAAAAAGCTCAGAGAAACTGACTCCTGGGATCAAGGTACTTACTGCCTGCACCAAATCCTTGAATAACCTTGACCTCTTCCCATTAGCACCCGAAACTGGTACCATAAAGTCCCAGTCTGTAGACTTTGATTACAAAGACTATCTTAGTGATCTTGAGACCGAAGATGAGGAGTACTATTTCCGAGAAGAACCTGTTCACGCCCGGAGGGCGTTCTTGAAGGGAGGGTACTGTCACGATTCTCACCGCGACATCCCGACGGCCAGACGAGGTCGCCCCAGAAGTGCCCGGTGACGGACTTGAACCAGGGTACTTTGCAGTCCTGGGGCTGCTATTTTGCCTCTGAGCCACCATATCAGCTCAAGAGATAGCCAGAAGTCTATATTGCCTTGTACCCAGCACTGGGGGCTGGACGTTATTCTGTGGCTGCTCCAATGATCTCAGCACACCTGTGGCTGATCACCTATTAGCCAGGTATAAGACACTGCCTCTCCCTGAGGGCAGTGTCAGTTCATTGACTCTGGTTCCCTTGTTTGTTTCCTGTTACTCTGTACCTGCGTTCCAGTGATTATTGTCTAATTCCGGCTTCTGACCTTGGCTTTCCTCCTGGACTACTCTGACCTCTGGCTTCCCTGATTTTGGCTTCCCTTGACCACGCTTCTGCTAATCCCTGCTGTACTGAGACTTGGCGCACTTTTCCTGGAAAGCCCCCGTGCACAGACTCACAGATCAGGTGGCGTCTTACCTGGTCACCCTGGTCTGTGTCTACTTTGCAAGGGTGAGCGTATAACTCTGCGAGCCGGACTCCCCATCAGGTAAGATCCTGACAGTTTGAACTTTTTATTTTTTCCTGATCTTTCTGCTGCTGTTTGATATCCTGTACTGCTATTGGATCATCTGCTGCTTGTGGATACCACCTAGTGTGGAGACACGCTGGCTTTAATGTGCAACATTGTAAGTGAAACTTATTTATAAATAAATTGTTACATTTTGTACCATCTACACTATCTATCTCTCTCTTTACTTTGGAGTGAATAAGAAGATCCACAATCATATCTATAGGATCACCGCTGGAGGTCCTCTATATTGCTGCAGTTCCCTATTCATTGTGGGAGATACGCCTGATTTCATCTTAATTTTGTGAGTTCTCTACCATTCTGCTTCTATTTAGATGTAACAATATTACACTATATAGTTTTTATGTATTTTCAGATATATTTCTGAGACAGAATATCTCTACATACCCAGTTTGTATATATTTATTATTATTTGTCACTTTGGTGATTCACATTGTTCTGTACCTTTGTTTTTTTTTTGTTTTTTTCACTACTGTGTTTTAAGTGTTTGTAAGGGTACACTTTAAAACCTTGGGTACTCTTTACAGTATAGCACGAACAGTTAACTTCCTTTCTTTTTCACTTTATATATACCTCAACCGCACGAACTGCAGCCAGGGGAATGCGCCAATTTCCCGAACTGGATCCGTACGAGTTCTCCAAACTCCCGAACAATAAATCCACGAATTGCGGCTAACCGCCGAACAAATATATCCTCCAAGTGGCTTACGTTTCCAGCAATCAATTGCTAACCATGTGTAGTAAATCCCCCCCAATAACGAGACCAAGCTCCGCATTGAGGGTACAACAAGAACTGAGTTTACTGTGGGCTACCCGCCCGTATTTATGCAGGTGTCCCACTTGGTGGACACTCCCCTAGGGGACCAAATGGGAGACTGTAGTTACAGACAGACATGTAGCACTTTAGGACATCCAGGCACAGAATATTCCCACAATGCATCCTGGTTTCCTCCCCTCTGCCCTGGGGATAATTGAGAAGTAATTCAATCATCTCCCAGGACAGAGACAAATCGCCATTTTAAATGAAACATTAAAAAACACATAAAAATTAATAAATATACAAATACCGAATATATTACGTTCGTGTAACGTATCCCCAGATAGCCTGGATCTGAGTGCATATTCCTACCGAATAGCGCTCAGATCCCGTACGCACAGTTCAATCGCCATGGAGTCAAAGTCTTTTACAGGTCTTTCGGTATGCGATTGACTCCATGGGATGGCTATCTGGGTTAAGTCCATTCGTATAATCCAAACTCCCGAACGGAACGGTGTTCGCATGCCTTGACGAATGAGAAGGGCGGTCGGTAGTGTCAGCAGTGTTCGGTAGAAAAAGTGTCCGTTTTTAGTTCCATAGAATCTGCGCCGAACACAGCTGGTCTTTCACATGGTTTAAAATGGCCACCGCCTCGTGGTCGGCATACGAACGACGACCACCCTGCATTCGGTTATAATTAAGATGTGTCTGCGGTTAACCTCAATGTTCTAATTGAGGCCAAGAGGTTAACCAGCAGCACACTTTTCTTCTGGGTGGCTGTCCGTTCGGTAGTTTCATTCTGTTATAAGTCCAAAAAGACGAATAGGGGCATACGGACAGGCAATTCCGCGAAAGGAGGCAAACTATACGAATCAGCCACACAAGTCTTACAGATGGATCTGTCACAACTACCGATTGCAGCAATGTTGCAATCGGTTAATGAGTGCCACACGACCCTCTGTGTGTGGGCTACTGGGTGGTAGCTCATTCGTTTCACGAACAGCCGGTAAAGTCTCTGTTCGTGAAACGAAACACATGAATGCTAGCGGCTTTTGGCTGCTAGCACACGAATGCTCTAAACATATCAGCACAGACAGACATTATAATATACAATCCAGCAGCTATTACAGACAACCTTTTGCACATATAGTCCAGTAACCTAAAAGTGGCTAGGTTTGCCACAAATGGCATACCCTGCACAAAACTGACCCGGTGCAGGCTGCTACTGACAACCATCAACACCATCGCCAGTCTGTGTAGCTGAACAGAAAGCCAGCTCAAGGGATTCAAAACACAGGCGCCACCCTCACATTGGTCAAGCGTCACCTGTTACCAGGTGCTGACCGAACCGAAAGGTTCAGTAGCTGTGCGGGTAGCCAGGGGAGCAGTACACTGCGAGGGGTCCACCTGAATTAGGGTGCTGGGTCGGGGCTCATTAATGTGGGACTGATGCAGGTACTCCCCGCTGATGTCTTGCTGGGGAACGATCTTGGCCAGTTGACATCAGCATTCCTGCCGTCCCAGGTCACCAATGAGACTTACCCAGTCACCACCAGATCCCAGGCTTACACCACGGAGAACCGCTTGCACTCTGAGGTCCAGGTAGGAAAACCTCCCCAAACCAATTTTCCCCTCCCCTGGGATACCCCCACAGAATTTGGGCAGGAAACCCTTAGTGACCCTACCCTGCAGGTATATAGGGATAAAGTGACCCATTCACAGGCAGGATTAGAGGGGGGAGAGAAATTCCTGGCACCAAGGGTTATTGTACTGTGACTCAGAGAGAAACTCAGCCGGTTCCATACCTGTCCCTACCGACAACTGGTCTTACCCCAGAAGTATAGGAAAGAGTTACTTCAGATAGCGCACGATATTCCCCTGTCCGTCCACTTAGGGGTCAGCCGCACTAGATATCGGCTCACCCACATTTTCTTTTGGCTTGGCATCTCCAAAGAGTTTCAGCAGTATTGCCAAACCTGTGGCATATGTCAAAGAGTAGGGAAACTGGGAGATCACCACAAGGCCAAATTGGAACCCTTACCCATCATAGAGGAACCATTCGAACGGGTAAAAGTAGATCTTATAGGACCCCTATCAAAACCCAGCCCATTCAGCAAAACGTATATCCTGACCGTAGTCGACTATGCGACCCGGTACCCAAAAGCTGTGGTTCTGGCGAACATACACGCAGAGACAGTTGCTGAGGCTCTGATGCAAGTCTTCTCCCGGATTGGTTTTCCCAGGGAGATAGTCTTGGATCAGGGTACTCAGTTCACTGTGGAAGTCACCCAACAGCTCTAGAGACTGTGGCATTAAGACGATTATCAGTTCTCCCTACTACCCCAGACAAATGGCCTATGTGAAAGGTTCAATGAAACATTAAAGCAAATGCTCTGGACTTTCATGGGCACGAGTCGGGGCTGGGAGAGGGGCCTGATTGCCAGCCTTTTGCCCCAGGACTATGGCCCATGTCTAAAACTTTGTCCCATGACCGTGAAAAGGCTTGTTTGTGCCTTTTCCCTATGTGGTTCGGTAAATGGAGTTTACCGAACGAACTGTTGAACAGTCAGACCACCTGCAAGTGGAGTGTGCTGCTTGTTTACCCCCCAGAAGCTGTAGTTAACCGCAGCCAATTGAAGAATGGCTGGGTGGACGCCGTTTGTATAATCGAACACGTGGCGGCGGGCATCTTGTTTAGTCGAACGCATTCAGCGGTGTTTGGTCGTCGAGTTCATGGAACTCAAATCGAACACGCGACGGCATGAACACCGCTGAACTTTACCTTCTCTGGAACTTCGGGAGTCGAACAGAGTTTGACAATACCAATGACACTTTAACATTGACTAGGTGCACGAACGGTTCCCGTTCGACTATTTGAACTATTGGAAATAGACCGGCCGCACAGCCAAATTCTCTGGAACTGTTTTGGGCATGAAATCATGCGTGCGGTCAGTCAAAAGTGACTTCCAGAAAACTGTTGAACCCCTGCTCTGATCTGGGTGATTTTTGGATATGTTGTTCACCCAGATCAGGGCTATCGGGGATATAGGATTTATGGGGATATGTTGGAGTTTTGGGGTGTTTCTACACTTTGGGTAAAACTGGATACTTTCTGCCTGTGGATAATTAAGTTATTCCATAAGCTATCTTAATTATATCACAGGTAGAGGGAGGGCTTGCTGACTGTATGTAGGAGTGTTACAGTAATAATTATTGTTCCCATTGGTTTATGTTCCTTGTGTCCCTGTTTTCCATCAGGTCCAGGGGGTGTGCTTCTGGCCTGAAAATCTGAATAAAAGAAATGCAAGCTGCTCAATAAACTAGACCTTCTTACACTCAACTCGCAACCTCGTCTCGTGTTGTAGGGTACTGCTATATCACACTGGGGATTGCTATACTCTGTATACTCCTCTGGCTGCTAATCACTAGCTCTTGTAAGAGCTCTGCAGCTGATCCTGCTTTACTCTCAGAAGGATGAGAGGTTCACCCACTGTAGCCTGGAGCCTTGTCGTAGGTTCAGGGTGGGTAGGAGACGGCGAGACCCCAACCAAGCTGCGGCGATTCGTGGGGTCTGCAGTGCTTATGGTTTCTGGTGCGGTGCTGATGGTCCTTGGAAAGCGCTAGGAGCATCCGTCGGTGGTCCAACCCTCAGCTAGCCTGGGGCAACCTTAACAATCCAAAAGAAGGCAAGAAAACCTAGTCTGAAGCGCTTCCAATTTTGCAACAAACAAGGAAATAATTCCTTCTTGACTCCAAAATGGCAATTAGATGTCTCCTTGGATCAGGCAGGTATTATCCCACTAATTAGAAATTATATCCCTGTATGTTATGTTTTGGCAAGTATTTATCCAATTGCTGTTTAAACATCTGTAATGACTCTGATAAAACCACCTCTTCAGGCAGATAATTCCATATCCTTATTGCTCTTACTGTAAAAAAACCTTTCTTTTGCCTTAGATGAAACCTCCTTTCTTCCAGCCTGAATGTGTGACCTTGTGTCCTATGTATAGCCCTGTTTATGAATAGATTTCCAGATAATGGTTTGTACTGGCCCCGAATATATTTCTATAATGTTATCATATCCCCTCTGAGGCGCCGTTTTTCCAAACTAAATAGATTTACATTTTTTAATCTTTCTTTGTAACTAATATGCTCCATTCCTTTTATCATTTTTGTAGCTCGTCTCTGCACTTTTTCTAGTGCTATGATATCCTTCTTTAGAACAGGTGCCCGAAATTGCACTGTATATTCAAGGTATGGTCTTACCAGTGATTTATAAAGAGGCAAAATTATATTTTCATCTTGAGAATTTATGCCCCTATTTATACATGACAAAACCTCACTGGCCTTAGCAACTGCAGATTGACATTGCATATTGCTGCCTAATTTGCTGTCTATAACAATTCCCAAATACTTCTCGTGTATGGTTACCCCTAATTTACTACGATTTAGGGTGTAAGTTGCTTGGACATTCTTTTTTTTTTTTACATTTTTATTGAGGTAATTGCAATATTACATCCATTGTATGTGAGTACGAAATTGACAACAAAGTTATAATATACGAACATGAAAGCTCAGTACACATTGAATGCATTGCATTTTTGCACCTCTATTCTATTGTCTTTAATCATTGTGTGTTTCTGTGGGCCGGCTGTGGGTTATGGCTCCGCAGGATTTGGACTCCGTTGTTCACAGCTAGCCTTTTGTTGTACGAACTGCTGTTACCTTTGATCAACCTCGTGAACGTTTACCCTAGTGTTGGGGAGGTGGGGGAAGGGGCAGGGGGCAGGAGGGTGTCAGTTATGCTCCTGTATGTCGGATACCCGTGAGTTACGTGGTGTCGTTTTTAAGGTATGTGCTCCATGGTTCCCAGGTGGCCGTGTATAAGTGGTATTTGTCTGATATAGAGTGACAGGTCTCCTCCAGGCCCCTAATGGTCTCAACCCTTTGTATCCATTCCCGTATGGATGGGGGGTTTGGATGTTTCCAGTACACGGGAATGAGTTGATTTGCTGCCGAGATCAGGTGTAGTAGCAATGTCGCCTTCGGTTTGGGTAGTGGATGGGGGGGCATGAGGAAGATGAACGTGTCAGGGGTTAGCGGGAGATGAATGGATAGTATTGTTTGAATCAGGCATTGTATACGTTTCCAGTATTCTTGTATTGTTGGGCATGACCACCATATGTGTGCCGAGTTACCTTCCGTGGCATGGCACCTCCAGCAGTGGTTAGGAAGTGATGGGAAGAGTGATTTTAATTTGGTTGGAGTGTAGTGCCACCGCACAATTCTTTTGTAGTTCCCTTCTTGTGAATTGTGGATTTGTCGAAATATGTAGCGCCATGTGTCTGGAGTGAGGGCCATATTGAGTTCTATTTCCCAGGATGTGGTGAAGGCTGGTGGGTTTTGGGGTTGGGTGGCTAAGATTGTGTTGTACATTTCCGATATGAGCTTTTTCTTTATGGTTTGTTCGTGGAAGTGTTGTTCGAATCTACAGGGAGTGCAGAATTATTAGGCAAGTTGTATTTTTGAGGATTAATTTTATTATTGAACAACAACCATGTTCTCAATGAACCCAAAAAACTCATTAATATCAAAGCTGAATATTTTTGGAAGTAGTTTTTAGTTTGTTTTTAGTTTTAGCTATGTTAGGGGGATATCTGTGTGTGCAGGTGACTATTACTGTGCATAATTATTAGGCAACTTAACAAAAAACAAATATATACCCATTTCAATTATTTATTATTACCAGTGAAACCAATATAACATCTCAACATTCACAAATATACATTTCTGACATTCAAAAACAAAACAAAAACAAATCAGTGACCAATATAGCCACCTTTCTTTGCAAGGACACTCAAAAGCCTGCCATCCATGGATTCTGTCAGTGTTTTGATCTGTTCACCATCAACATTGCGTGCAGCAGCAACCACAGCCTCCCAGACACTGTTCAGAGAGGTGTACTGTTTTCCCTCCTTGTAAATCTCACATTTGATGATGGACCACAGGTTCTCAATGGGGTTCAGATCAGGTGAACAAGGAGGCCATGTCATTAGATTTTCTTCTTTTATACCCTTTCTTGCCAGCCACGCTGTGGAGTACTTGGACGCGTGTGATGGAGCATTGTCCTGCATGAAAATCATGTTTTTCTTGAAGGATGCAGACTTCTTCCTGTACCACTGCTTGAAGAAGGTGTCTTCCAGGAACTGGCAGTAGGACTGGGAGTTGAGCTTGACTCCATCCTCAACCCGAAAAGGCCCCACAAGCTCATCTTTGATGATACCAGCCCAAACCAGTACTCCACCTCCACCTTGCTGGCGTCTGAGTCGGACTGGAGCTCTCTGCCCTTTACCAATCCAGCCACGGGCCCATCCATCTGGCCCATCAAGACTCACTCTCATTTCATCAGTCCATAAAACCTTAGAAAAATCAGTCTTGAGATATTTCTTGGCCCAGTCTTGACGTTTCAGCTTGTGTGTCTTGTTCAGTGGTGGTCGTCTTTCAGCCTTTCTTACCTTGGCCATGTCTCTGAGTATTGCACACCTTGTGCTTTTGGGCACTCCAGTGATGTTGCAGCTCTGAAATATGGCCAAACTGGTGGCAAGTGGCATCGTGGCAGCTGCACGCTTGACTTTTCTCAGTTCATGGGCAGTTATTTTGCGCCTTGGTTTTTCCACACGCTTCTTGCGACCCTGTTGACTATTTTGAATGAAACGCTTGATTGTTCGATGATCACGCTTCAGAAGCTTTGCAATTTTAAGAGTGCTGCATCCCTCTGCAAGATATCTCACTATTTTTGACTTTTCTGAGCCTGTCAAGTCCTTCTTTTGACCCATTTTGCCAAAGGAAAGGAAGTTGCCTAATAATTATGCACACCTGATATAGGGTGTTGATGTCATTAGACCACACCCCTTCTCATTACAGAGATGCACATCACCTAATATGCTTAATTGGTAGTAGGCTTTTGAGCCTATACAGCTTGGAGTAAGACAACATGCATAAAGAGGATGATGTGGTCAAAATACTCATTTGCCTAATAATTCTGCACTCCCTGTAGTGTGTGCTCGGTGTGGGTTGTGTGCAAGAGGTCCTGTTAGAATAAAATGGGTGAGTTGATTGTATTGGAACTTATGTATTAACGTTTGTGGTTCTATGAGGGAGTCAAAGGGTTTTATCTTTCGACCCCCTGTATCCTCCATGAGGTCCCCTAGTTTTAGGTAGGCTGAGTTGTGATATGTTTTAAATGCTTTACCGTTTTCTCCTGGTTGAAATAGGGGGTTGTGTGTGATCGGGTATAGCGGGGACGGATGAGGGGATATTTTGTGGTGTTGCCGTAGTCTAGCCCACATACGTAGTGTGGGAGATATAGTGGGGTGTGGGGCTTGAAGAAGGGGAGTGTGGCCCGATTTTGGCCATGGTATTGTGAAGATTGGCGCTCTAAAGAATGTGTACCACCCATTGTTTGGTGGTACATGTGGATGTCCAGTCGTAGAGTCTAGTTAGGAGAATTGCGTTGTGGTATTTTTCGATATCTGGAAGTCTGATGCCTCCCTCCCCCCTTGATCTCGTAAGAAGAGAGTGTGAGAGCCGAGGGTTTTTATGGGCCCATATATACGTTGAGAGGGTCTTGCGTACCAATATGAACCAGTTTTAAGGGATCATAATAGGTAGGACCTGTAGGAGGTACAGGAGTCTGGGCAGTATGTTCATTTTTAAAATGTTCAGTCTGCAAAACCAGCTAAAGTGTGGTTTGTTCCAGGTGTTGAGGTCTGCTATTATGTTTTTCATCAGTTGTGGGAAGTTACTGTCAAATAGGAGGGTCGCGTCTTTGGTGATGTGAATTCCTAAATACTTGATGTTGTGGGCAGCCCATGTGAATTGGTGTTCCTTTTGTAGTTTGAGTTTTTCCTGGGGGTTTATGTGTATGGGTAGGATTTCACATTTGCTGAGGTTTGCCTTGAAGTTGGATAGTTCACTATATGTTTTCAATTCCGCCATCAGAGGAGGTATTGAGGTGATAGGGTCAGAGATAGTAAAGAGCATATCGTCGGCAAATGCTGCTATTTTATATTCCTCTCCGCCGGCTGTGATTCCCTTAATTCGTGCGTTATCTCTAATCCCCTGCAGGAAGGGTTCTAAGACTAATACGAAAAGTAGAGGAGAGAGGGGGCATCCCTGCCTAGTGCCATTTGTTATTGTTACTGGTTCTGAGAGTTGTCCGTTTACTCAGATATTTGCTGTAGGGTGCGAGTATAAAGCATTGAACCATTTCTGCCAGTGTGGGCCAAAGCCCATGTATTGTAGGGTGGATAATATTAGGTTCCAGTCTACCCTGTCAAACACCTTTTCGGCGTCGATTGACAGGAGGAGGCTGGAGCATCGCGTTCGTACGACCTGGTGTATAAGGCTGAGCAGTTTTGTTGTCTTATGTTTAGCCTCTCTGCCTGGGATGAAGCCCGATTGATCTGCGTATATGAGCCCTGGGAGCAGTGGACGTAGCCGATTTGCCAATATTTTCTGAAAAGTTTCAGGTCTACGTTTATCAACGAGATTGGTCTGTAGCTTCCGCATTGGGTCAGATTTTTACCTTGTTTGGGGAGGAGGGTAATTGTGGCATTCAATGCTTAAGGGGGAAGAGTATCCGATTTAAGTAATGAGTTAAATGTGTTCTGGAAGTGGGGTGCGAGTATCGTGGCAAATGTTTTATAGTATTTTGCTGTGAATCCGTCTGGGCCTGGACTTTTCCCCAATGGTAGGTGTTTTATCGCTGTTAGACATTCATCTGTTGAAATGGGGTTATCTAAGGCGTCTCAAACGTTTCGTGGAATGGTGGAATGTATTCTCTGTGAAAGGAATTCCTGTATGTCGGGGGGTTTGGGGAGGGGTTTGTCTCAAGTTGTAGAGTGAAGAGTAGTAGTCCTTGAACGTCTTTAGAATGTCTGTCATTGAGTGTGAGATGTGTCCCTCTGAGTTTTGAGTGGCTGCTATGAATGTATGCTCCCTTTGCTTTTTGAGGGTATATGCTAACATTTACCCCCTTGTGCATAGTAGTTGCTCCTCTTTTTGGCCAGAGCATGTTTTGTGCGTACATTCAAGATAATGTTAAGTTCCGTCCTTTTGTCAACAAGTATTTTGTACGTGGCAAGGTCTAGGCCCTGTTTGTGAGTGTTTTCTAGTTCCCTAATTTCCCTAGTTAAGCGGGAGGTTTGTGACTCCCTTTGCTTCTTGAGTCTCGAGGCTTCTTTGATGATTGTACCTCTCATTGTGCTTTTGTGTGCTTCCCACACCGCTGGGTAGGGTGTGTCTGGGTGGACATTTAACTCGAAGTATTGTGTTAAAGAGTCCCCTATTCTGTGGTGTATCTCCGGGTGATTTAACAGTGTGTCATTGAGTTTCCATTGCGTCCTGGTGGGGTGTAATGAAGGGATTGCTATATTCATGGAGATTGGTGCGTGGTCTGACCACGTAATCGCAGCATATTTGCATGTATTGACTAGGTATGGAATCTATGTGGAAGAAGGAATGTGTCAATCCTGGAGTATGAGCCGGCAGAGTGTGAATAGTAAGAGTAGTCGCGGTCTGGTGGGTGTGTGGTGCGCCAGCAGTCGTATAGTTGGTGTGAGTCTAGGAGTTTTTGGATATTTGCTCTTGTGGATGTTTGATATGATTGGACCTGTGAAGTGGTGTCTAGTGCCCCATCTAGGGATACATTTAGGTCCCCCCCTAAGATCAATAGTCCCTCTAGAAATGTTTCCAATTTTTTAATTATGGTTCGGAAGGCCTGAAATTGTTTTCTGTTAGGTAGGTAGATATTGGCCAGGGTGACTTGAGTCGAGCCTATCAGACCCTTTAGGAAGATAAATCTGCCTGTGTCGTCTATCAAGAAGTCTTTGTATGTGAACGGGAGGTGTGGGGAGAGCAGAATTGCCACTCCCCTGGATTTTGAGCCGGTGTAGTTACTGAAGTAGCCTTTTGTGAAGTATCTCGACTTGAGGGAGGGTGCTGAGTCTTTGCGGAAGTGTGTTTCCTGTATGAAAATTATTTCAGCTTTATGTTTATGATAATCTGTGAGCGCCATGTGGCGTTTTTCAGGGGTGTTCAGTCCCCTGGCATTGTGTGATAGGATCGTCACTGTTGTCATCCTGGGGTACTGGAGAGGTTGGCGTGAGGGGTACGGGGGAGTTTGGTCTTTAGGTGTATTGGATATTCTATTTGGTGTCTACCAAGTTGAACAAAGTGTATGAGCGGGTGCGGATTTGTACTGAGTAAGTTGTTTCAGGACTTACAATACATGTAAAAAATAGAGGAGAAGAGAGGAGAGAAAAGATAATCCAAAATTAACTATTTACAAGGGATCTAATCTGTTGTTAGGTCCGGTCTTCAATTTCTGTGTGGGTCACTTTGTTGCTCTCTGACAACTGCGTGAAAACTGGGGTCAGCCCCTGAGAGGTCCTGTTGTCTGCAGCGGGCTAGGGTTTGATGACCCTGTTTGTGGTAAGGTGGGGGGGTCGTGTGGTGAGTCAAGGCTGTTGTGATCCTTACTGTTGGATGTTAGTGTCTTGTGTGTAGTGGGAGTGTGTTGAGCTTTGCGAAGCAGAATCGCTTGTGTCTTGTATTTTTGCTTCTTGGAGGTAGTGAGTAGTTTTTTATTGTAGTAGGGGAGGTGGGGGGTTGGGGTTGTGGAGAACCCGGGTGTACCCCAGATAGCAGGGCGTAGCTTCACATCAGTCCTCTCTCTTTTTTTTTTTTTTAACTGTAGATTCTCCGTCTAGACCTTTTGGTGTCATGGGATAGGGCTATATATCTCCCGTTCTCTGTCATGTTTCGTCCGGTCCCGTCCTTCCCATCTAACCTGTATCGTTCCCTGTGTGAGTCACCCTATGTACCCTTTGGCATCAGCCCTGTCTGAGGGTGGTACATTGTCGCTCGTCACGTGGGGATAACCTGGTACATATTTTTGCTCTTAAACATATGTAGGTCGTTCTCAACAAATAATATATCAGTACTGTGGTCTGGGAGGGGCATGTGCATATGAAAGGCAAAAAGATACATCAATCAGTAGTACATTCCCATATGGGCATAGACATGTATGGGCATACGACCTGATGGGCTGGGGTTTATCACAGTCTTTTGGGTGGGCGATGTGAGGCTCTGTCCTGACGAGGTTTTCGGCCTCGGGAAAGTCCAAGATATGGCAGGTTTTTTGGTTTGTGCACGGAGTCCAGTGCTGAGTATTGGATAAGAGGGTCTATGTGGTTTGTTAAGGTGGAAGTCCATCTGGAGGGGATCTCCACAGACACCGTTACTCCGTCCAGGTCTCCGCTCTTTGGAGCGTTGTCCCTTGCGTCGTCTTCTGCCGCTTAGCCGGGGATCTCCATTTCGGTGCTTGCTGTGTTGTAGAGGTGGACAATGCCGGATCCGGTGCGTACCAGTCCCCAATTGGCGTTTCTATCAGGCCCAGTGCTTTGCAAAATGCAGGTATATCCTGGTGGGTGGCAATGGTATGTGTGGATCCTCTGGTGTTGACTATGAGGGCGAGTGGAAAGCCCCATCTGTAGCGCATGTTGCGCGCTCGTAGCTGGTCTGTAATCGGCTTTAAAGCCCGTCTAGCTTGCAAGGTGTGCCATGATAGGTCTTGGTAGATCGATATTTCATGACCATGGAATAGCAAGGGGGTGGATGTATCTCTCAGTTTTCTGATTATGTCTTCTTTTAGTGCGTAGTAGTGGATGCGGCATATAACATCCCTTGGTGTGCTTCCTTGCCCCATTCTGGCTTTCAGGGAGCGATGTGCTCTGTCCAGGACCGCTGGACTGTCAGGTTTGCGACCTAGGATCAGGTTGAACAGCAAAGAGAGCGTGGTGTATAAGTTCTCCCCTTCTGTTTCTGGAATGCCTTTTATTCGGAGATTATTTCTACGGCCCCTATTATCAATGTCGTCCAATGACCTTTGCATCATGGACATGTGTCTTTCCTGGGCTCTCACTTTGGCAGACAGGGTCTGGATGTGGGTGTAATAAGACCCCCTTTCATCCTCAAGCTCTTGCACTCTGCGGCCTACCTGCATAATCTCTGTGCTGAGGCCCTCCATCTTGGTTTGGAAGGTGGTTTCCAGTTTACCTAGCATTTGTGCTAGGTCTGTTCTGGATGGCCAATTTTTTAATATCTCTTTGATATCCAAGTCCGCCGAGGTTATGGAGATGTCAGAGGTAGTGGGACTCGGTGGGTTCGAGTTCCCCGCCATCGGCGCCATGTTGGAATCGCTGAGGTCGGACCCGCGGTCTACGTAGTCCTTAAAAAGACGGGTGACCATTCCGGTTTTGCCTGCCGGTGTTTTCCCGGTGTGATGGGGGTTTGATTGGGCTTTTTTGGTATTCCCCATTGTGTTTGTAACCTCCGGTAGCCGCGATTGTCGCTCCGTTTCGCTCAGAGCTCCGTCAGTGTGCTGCCATGCTGCTCGGCTGCTAGACACGCCCCCTTGCTTGGACATTCTTGACCCTGAAGTGCAAAACTTTGCATTTCTCTACATTAAATTTAATCTGCCATTTTAGTGCCCAGTCCCCCAATCTATCCAAATCCCTCTGCAGCAAAGCAATATCCTGCTCACATTTTATTACTTTACAAAGTTTTGTGTCATCTGCAAACACTGATACATGGCTTTCAATGCCTATATCAAGATCATTTATAAATATGTTAAATAGTGGTCCCAAAACAGAACCCTGAGGGACACGACTTACCACTTTTGTCCAGCCTGAAAATTTACCATTAATTACAACTCGTTGTACTCTATCCTTAAGCCAATGTTCTACCCAAGAACAAGAATATTCATCTAGACCAATTTATTTTAGTTTGAAGACTAACCTATTGTGAGGAACCGTATCAAATGCCTTGGCAAAATCCAAGCAGATCACATCCACTGCAACACCCTGATCTGTACTTCCACTTACTTCTTCGTAGAATGCAATTAGGTTAGTTTGACATGACCTGTGTTTCATAAAACCGTGCTGATTATTGCTAATAACAAAGTTCTTCCCAATGAATTCCTGAATATTATCCCTCAATAGCCCTTCAAATATTTTCCCAATCATAGAAGTTAAGCTCACAGGTCTATAATTTCCAGGCAAGGATTTTGAACCCTTTTTAAATATAGAACAAAAATGAGGAGATGGAAGCTTAGGGAATACACTCATAAAGGGGTTAACCCATCAAAAAATACCCAAGTAGTAAGAAAAAAAAAGGGGGGGAGAAGGAAAAACTGAGTGCCCTAATGAAATAAAATATAACCTTTAATAATTATGTTAAAAGAGATAAATAAGTGTTGTTACAAAAGACTCGAAATGACTCCATTATTGTTACCCCATGTTGTTACTGTTGCAGCCCTATACTTTTAACACGGAGAAACACTAATGGACTATACGAATCCTTATAAAGAACCATTCGTGATACGAACAAGAGACTCCCCAAATGCTGGCGTGTGCCGCCAATTAACCTCCTC
Source organism: Pelobates cultripes (assembly GCA_933207985.1). Taxonomy (NCBI): domain Eukaryota; kingdom Metazoa; phylum Chordata; class Amphibia; order Anura; family Pelobatidae; genus Pelobates; species Pelobates cultripes. Next base: position 2,601,015 of record OW240919.1, read on the forward strand.
ACCCCGCAAAGTACCGAATGACCGACCACCCGACAAGCGGAGTGTGGCGCCCATTAACCACCCAGGCGGCTGCGGTCTGCGGTTAACCACAAACTAATTGATGGGCAAGGAGGATCGACATTCGCCCACAAATCACCGAATGGGAACTACCGAACAACCTCGCGAACGGAGACCTCCTGCAGTGGGTCGTGTGTCAGCAATTAGCCTGCGGTTTCTGCGGTTAACTGCAACTCAAGTACTGTGCTCCCAGGCGGTCCTAATTCGTATACCGAACGATTTCCACTACCAGACAGACAACGGGGATTTGCATGAACCTATACCCGAGTTCAGTTCCATAAGTTGGAGGCGAGGTCCCGCTGCTCGTTAAACCGTCTAAAAACATGGCCGCCATCAGGGACTCACGACCCAAAATACCGAACAGACTTTATACGGCAGAAACTGCTCATTCTGTTCGCGGGATCGGAGCGCCATTCGTATATTTAATGTACCCGAACGCGAGCTATTGAATGAGTGGTAGAATGAACCGTTTTCCCCTATTAATGTTGAAGTTATGTATTTTTATACAGTTTTATGAGGCATAATAAAACGTGGTCTTTTGTGCACTTGGAGATAATTAGATTGTATAACCGTTGGCCTCATTATCTCCAAGCTGGGCGGGTACTAATTCAAATGATACACTGTACTGTGATTGGTTACCTGTTTGTACTGTACCTGTATTCCATCAGGTCCACAGGGGGCTGTCCTTGGACCTGAGGAATTGCATAAATTGCAAGTTAAGTTAGTTTTGACCCTCAACTTGCAGCCTCGACTCATGTTTTAGGGATCCGGGATATTGATGATTACACCGCTTTTGGGATACTCTACACTTGCAGCTTGCACCGAAGGAACTCCGTTCGACTCTCTACTGCGGGAACAAGGACATCCAAGCGATCAACCCCCCTGCTAGACCGGGGGCAATCGTAACAAGTGTCCATAAATTAATAGCCGATTTTGGTATTTTGCAGCACTCTGTAAATAATTTGTCAGTGGGTATTTACTCATTTATGGACACTTATTTAACTCTTTTAACATTATTAAATGTTATATTTTAGTTCATTAGGGCACTCAGTGTTTTCTTCTCCCCCTTTTTAAATATAGGAACGACGTCACCCTTCCTCCAATCTTCCGGTACAATACCTGAAACAAAAGAATCTTTAAAGATTAAATACAGAGGTTCACTTAATTCCCCACTTGGCTCCTTAAGTACGTGGGTGAATACCTTCAGGAGCTTTATTTACATAAACTTTCTTTAACTGCTGTAGCACCTTGTTTCAATCACAAGTTTTTTGCAGCAAGCATTTGCATATCTCTTGCCATAGGATCCTCATATATACTGATGAAAAAGTTATTAAAATTTCTGCCTTTTCCTGGTCTTCATTAACTAACAGACCCATCTCTGTTTCTTTCCAGTGTACCTTATTTTTTTTTAAATTTTTTTTAGAATTGATGTACTTGAAATACATTTTGGGGTTGGTTTTGCATTCTTTAGCTATCAATTTGCCTCTGATTTGTCCGATTTAAATGCCCTTTTCTTATTTTTAATCTCTTGTTTTACTTCTCTACTAAGCCACATTGGTTTCAGTTTGTTTCTTTTATATTTATTACCCAATGGTACATACTAAGAAATGTACCTTTCTAATATTTGTTTGAATAGTTTCCATTTATCCTCAGTGCGTTTTTCACTTTTTAAAGGAGTTTATCCCAGTCAATATGTTGTAGAGCTGCCCTAGTCTTATTTAATTTCGCTTTTTTTAAAATCATACGTTTTAGTATACCCCATGTGCTTTTGCTTTTTTGAGTTTATTTAAAAAATTACCATATTGTGATTACTATTTCCCAAATTCTTGAATGTTGGTCAAAAGATCAACATTGTTTGTACGAACGAGATCCAGACAAGCATCCTTTCTAGTTGGTGTTTGTACCAGTTGTGACATGGCTGTAATGTAAACACTCCCATGACACAGTGCTTGCAGTCTCTCCCATGACACAGTGATGTCATGGTAGTGTACCCCAACTCGCAAGATTTAGTCCAACAAGAGACAAGATAAAGAATATACCTCTCACCGTGCCTTAGAATGGCCGGACTCAACATAGTACAGAGAAGTGACAGAGCCAGGAACGAGCCGAGGTCAAGAGAACAGAGAGACAGCGAAAACAAGAACTAGCCAAGGTCTGGTACACAGGAGTCAGGAAGCCGGAAAACAAGACAACAAGACAAAGCAGGGATAAACAGAAAAACGGAGTCAGGTACAAAGCCAAGGTCAAGCATGAAAAAAATCACTACTGAACGATACAAGCACTAAAGGGAACTGGGACTTAAGGATAGAGTACAACGAGTTGTAATTAATGGTAAATTTTCAGGCTGGACAAAAGTGGTAAGTGATGTCCCTCAAGTTTCTGTTTTGGGACTGCTTCTATTTAACATACTTATAAATGATCTTGACATAGGCATTGAAAGCCATGTATCAGTGTTTGCAGATGACACAACATTTTGTAAAGTAATAAAATGTGAGCAGGATATTGCTTTGCTGCAGAGGGATTTGGATATATTGGGGGACTGGGCACTAAAATGGCAGATGAAATTTAACGTAGAGAAATGCAATGTTATGCACTTTGGGGTTAAGAATGCTCAAGCAACTTACACACTAAATGGTAGTGAATTAGGGATAACCACACACGAGAAGGATTTGGGAATTGTTATAGAATACAAATTAGGCAGCAATATGCGATGTCAATCTGCAGTTGCTAAGGCCAGTGAGGTTTTGTTATGTATAAATAGGGGCATAAATTCTCGGGATGAAAATATAATTTTGCCTCTTTATAAATCGCTGGTAAGACCACACTTTGAATATGCTGTGCAATTTTGGGCGCCTGTTCTAAAGAAAGATTTCATGGCACTGGAGAGGGTCCAGAGACGAGCTACAAAATTGATAAAAGGAATGGAGCATTTTAGTTATGAAGAAAGGTTAAAAAAATTAAATCTGTTTAGTTTGGAAAAACAGCGCCTGAGAGGGGATATGATAACATTATACAAATATATTCGGGGGCCAGTACAAACCTTTATCTGGAAATCTATTCATAAACAGGGCTATACATAGGAAATGAGGGGGGGGCGGGGCCGGGCCGCCGAGCGGGATGGCAGCCATCTCCGCGGGCTCCTGCATCGGGCCGCTAAAAAAGGCATATTTCTCACCTCCAACGCCCAACAGAACCCGGGAAAACGTGAGGTGAACAAGGAGGAACCCACCGGAGGACGGATGGGGCGGGTTCCCGACGGATCGCGGCGCGCTGCGGATACCGCGATGAGACATACACCCAGGCCTAGCCGGAGACCCGCGCGACGGAGGTCAAACGGGAAACAGGCACACACAAACCGAGCAACAGAAGCACGGGAGGCAGCAGTACCAGGTGCACATGATGGGGGGAGGACCCGGCCCCGCTCCCCCCCCTCGAGCCGGTGGGGGTTATTCCGGCCCATGAGTCCCTGCTTCGACAACACCCTGAGGGAGCAGAAGGCGTCAGGAGTGTCACCCTGCTGTCGGAATCCCGCCTTATAAACGGGACAACTACAAGAATTCATTGCTGCATGGCGGTGCTAACAAGGGAGTGGTGACTCATCACCATAGAGCGACTTCCACGCATTGCTTCAGTGGGCTTGACAGCTGCTGCCCCGCAGAGGGATATTCTGGGCGGCCTGCCCCATGGAGAAGTACCAGCCTCTACCTTTGGGTTTCGGGGGGAGACCCGGGGCAGATTGTCCCTGCCGCAGTGAGTCCTGTGGGACAGGTATGCACAGACCTTTCCGGTGTACCGGTGGCCGTGAGGGAGGTGCCCCAGTCCTAAGTATGTGGCCGGCGCCAGGTGAGACATGAGGATCTAGGTGCTTCACAGAGGCTGAAGTGGTGCTGGGGAGGTGCAGAAGACGGTCGGAACCTGGACTCTTGGTGTGGGGGGTCTGGGGGACGGATTTGGACTTTGAGTGCCCACGGCACCACGGAATGCTATACCAGCGGGACAGGTCAGACCCGGGGAGGACCAATGGGGGACAGGCGTGCTTGAAGGCCTATGGAGGCAACCATGGAGGCAAGACACTTACAATGTAATCGATACTGTTCTCCACAACCTGCTGTATGCAACGACACAGCGCGGCATTTCCCCACTCCCCACGAAGCGACTCACCTCAGTTTTCCAGCACTGTTAGCAGCAACTGCATTATAACACGTTTGCAACCTAGGCTCAGGATACAAACACCCTGACTCTAATTGCCAGCATAGCATAACAAACCATGGTTTATATCAGTCCTCCTTTGGAATTGCAATCGCCTGTTTATGCAATTTTTCACGTATATGACATGCTTCTACTAGCTTAGCTCTCATGATGTTATAGTCCTTTCAATTGTTTTTTATTTCCTTTGCATTCATTGTTGTTGCAGGCCTATGCCATAATTCATTAGACGTAGTTCAGAGACAAACGGCTATGATCACACACAGCCTTATGATGTTTACTTAATATATCGTATTAGCCGTGGAAACGCTGTTTATGCTGCAGGGCCCATATGACCCACAGTCTAGGGGCGTAAACTATTGCATACATAGCCTTTCCCAAAATGGCAGCAAGCATTATGAAAACTCACCACTGCCTCTAAATACCTCCTTATAGCAACACGGCATTTTGTTAAGGATTTGTTGAAGATTAACCTAAACAGTTACCTACCTTGCTTAAGTTAAACATGTTACTGCAACAGCAAAGGTACCCCGATTAAAACTTAGTCCATAACCATACTTTATCTACGCACAGATTGCTATACGATACATGTTCCTGAAAGGAAAACATGCATCAGTAACCGAGACCGAACAATTAGCCAAACACTTGCCATTAACGGTATTTCATACCGAGCCAGAACACAACCGCTATATATACGTTTTAAGCTTAAATATACGTAACATATGCTTATATACTTAAACTTTTCCATATTATGCTTGATGGTTAATGCCTATGACATATGTTAACTATGATTTGCTTACCTCCCCTGCGTGGGATGATCGCTTATTGAATGAACCAATAAAACAGATTTAAAACATAGGAAACGAGGTCACACATTTAGGCTGGAAGAAAGGAGATTTCATCTAAGGCATATCCTTATTGATCTCCTTACAGTAAGATCAATAAGGATATGGAATTCTCTGCCTGAAGAGTCACTACAGAGGTTTAAACTGCAATTGGATAAATACTTACAAAAACATAACATACAGGGATATAATTTCTAATTAGTGGGGTAATAGCTGCTTGATCCAAGGAGACATCTGACTGCTATTTTGGGGTCAAGAAGGAATTTTTTCCTAGTTTGTGGCAAAATTGGAAGCGCTTCTGTGACGGACCGCTGGCACTCCGACTGAGTACCTCCGCCAATCGATGCTCCTAGTGCTCGCTGAGGACTCCAAGCACTCCAACGACACCATCAGCACTGCAGACCCCACTTCCAGCGATGCAGCTGCGCCGGGGTCTCGCTGTCTCCACCCACCCTGGACCCAAGGCTAGGATCCAGCTTCCAGTGGGTGAACCTCTCTTTCCCCAGAGAGCAGGAACAGGAACAGGAACAAGCTCTTAGCAGAGCTTAGTGATCATACCCTGGGGAGTATAGTGATTATAGCAATCCCCAGAGTGTAGTTCTCCAATCCCCCAAACATGAGCCAAGGCTTCAAGAAAGGTACAAGATGATCTGATTTTAATGACCACACACTGGCTTTTATGCAAGTCCCCATGCAAGGGGAAATCCCACAGGGCGGGACACAGTACAACCATTCGCTTACAGGAAAACCGTAAAACACACCCAGCACCTATCCCCTCCCCTCTGCCTGTGATATAATTACTGAACACAATGAGTTAATGTAATTTATCACAGGCATGAAAAATACACTTTTTACACATATACTGTAACTTTAAAAATATGCATCATATTCACGTAAAACATACATATTCAGAATTAGCATACTTAAATATAAACATAACCAAAAATCATGCAAATCCTTAGTTCAAAAGTTAGTCAGAAGTCCTTTGTGACCAAATGAAGCATGGCTTTTCTGCCCAAAACCAGTTCCACAGAGTCTTCTATCCTGGAGATAATTGGAAAGTAATCCAATTATCTCCAAGGACAGAGGCAAAACTCAATTGAACACATGGCAGCAAAAGACAATAAAACACATAAAAATATATAACTGTGCAGCCATTGCACAAAACAGTTACATTCAACATATCCCCAGATAACTCAGATCTGAGCGCACATTATTACTGAATGGCGTTCAGATCACACACATACAGTT
>OW240919.1:2607473-2622268 GCA_933207985.1 Pelobates cultripes
CAATTGCCATGGAGCCAAAGTCTTTCCCATAGTCTTTCATTATACGAATGGGCTCCATGGCATAGCTATCTGGGGTATCACCACTCAAACAGGGCAAGCGCCGAATGACCCAGCTTTTGTGTCTTTGCAGGGGAAAATCAAGCATTTCAACATGGGGCCATAGTCTAAAGGCAAGAGGCTGGCAAGTAGTCCTCTCCAGGCACAAGTGGCAAGGTTAATTTCGCCACAGCTTCAGACTAGGTTTTTTTCCCTCTTTTGGATCAACAGCAACAACATATGTGAGGAAGGCTGAACTTGATGGACACAAGTCTTTTTTCAGCTATGTAACTATGTTAGGGCAGGGAGCTAAGGGAAAGGTGAGTATAAATACCCTAGTGTTCAATTTGATTGGCCCCTGTCATATCCACGCCCCCAAAACGTGAGTGTATGGGGAATGTGGAATGACATGGGCCAATGGGAGATCGTTTCACATTTCGGCTCCCACTGAGCGTGCCCAAGACGCGCAGTGCGCTCTTAGAGCCAGACGAGTCACGTGACCGCATCTCGCGATCAGTGCCCGCCTTCCTGATAACTCCGTCGGACCGCACGCGGCGGGAACAGAGGACCTCGGCCGGCCCCCGGAGAGGGTAAGTACCGCTACATTACCCCCCGAAGACACGCCCACCGGGTGAGGTGGACCAGGCCTGGCAGGAAAATGAGCATGAACAGCATCAGTGGAAATCCAACTGCGTTCCTCATGCCCATACCCCTTCCAATACACCAGGTACTGGAGGCGACCCTGGAGAAAACAAGAGTCAAGCACAGCAGCCACCTCGAATTCCTCATGTCCTTCCACAGAAACAGGAGGAGAAGGAGGAACATGTCGGGTATAACGGTTACATAGGAGTGGCTTCAACAAGGAGGTGTGAAAGACATTAGGAATACACAGGTTCCTAGGAAGATCTAGGGCATATGAAACAGGATTAACTTTATGTAAGATACGAAAAGGACCGATAAAACGGGGTGACAGCTTCATAGAAGGCACACGAAGGCGGATATTTTGAATGGAAAGCCAAACCCTATCCCCCACAACATAGGATGGAGCCGCCCTGCAATGTTTGTCAGCTTGAACCTTTTGTCGAGCAGCAGAGTCCACCAAAGAACGCTGAACCTGCTCCCAGGTAGTACGTAAACCAACCAAATGCTCATCCAGAACTGGCATGCCCTGTAAGGAGAATGCAGCTGGAAGAACAACAGGATGCCAACCATAACCAACATAGAAAGGGCTTTTACCGAGCAGAGTTATTACGAGCAAACTCAGCCCAAGGAAGCAGGTCAGCCCAATTGTTCTGATGGTGGGATACGAAACAATGAAGATACTGCTCTAGGAATTGGTTGGCACGTTCAGCAGCTCCATTAGACTGGGGGTGGTAAGCGGAGGAAAACGAGAGAGAAATACCCATCTCCGAACAAAAGGATTTCCAGAACCTGGAAATAAACTGGCTACCCCTATCGGACACTATAGACTCTGGTATACCGTGTAACCTAAACACCTCTCTGGCAAAGATAGAAGCAAGTTCATTGGATGAGGGCAATTTGACAAGAGACACAAAATTAGCTATCTTAGAAAATCTATCCACTATCATCAAGATGACTGTTTTACCATTTGTAACGGAGCTCCTTGTACTCCGACTGAGTACCCTCCGTTGACGGATGCTCCTAGTGCTTCCTGAGGACTCCAAGCGCTGCAGCAGACACCACAACCACCGCAGACTCCGCAACCGCCGTATCTTGACTGGAGTCTCGCCGTCTTCCTTCCACCCTGGATCTGCTTCTGTCCTCCAGGAATATGCAAATGAACCAGTCTTGCAATTCAGGTAGTGCATATTGCTGTTGCTACCAACAGAGGGCACTAGACAAGCTCCATAGCCAAATCCACCTAGTTGGTAGCATACCTCAGCAATACAAGAGAGCAGGCAATACATTACATAGTACACACACACACACACTATAAACAATTACATTACACACACCCTGCACCTATAATGGGTACAGGGTGACTAAAACATAAGATAAATAAAGCAGCCTACATAAATAAAGCCAGATACATGAAAGAGTCATAGTCACAGGGGAGGAGGCTGGCAAGTAGGCCTCTCCAGGACCAAGTGGCGAAGGGCACTTCGTCACACCATTCAAAAGAGGCAACTCAACAATAAAATCCATGGACTGGACAGATTGGACCAAGGCCTCTCGGGTATGGGTAACGGGTGCAACAACCCACAAGGAACTCTATGAGAAGACTTCATACTGGCACAAGTAACAAATGCCGTACGTAATCGGTGATGTCCTTGCGTAAGGAAGCCCACCAGAAATATCTAGAAACTGCTGTTAAGGTTTTAGTGATACCAGGATGCCCAGCAATTTTGGTGTCATGATAGAGTGACATAATTTCCTGTCTTTCAGGAACATTGACGAACAATTTATATCTAGGTGCCTTGTTTTGTTTAGCCTGTATGACTTGCAAGAGGGATAAAGAAATAGAGAGAACAGTAGTAGCTATTATTCTGTCCGGGGGAATGACAGGGGTATCATCAAACTCCTGTTTGTTGGTATTTTCGAATTGTCTGGACAGAGCGTCAGCTTTAGTATTACGATCACCTGGTCTTTAGGTGATGATATAATTGAAACGAGATAAAAACAGTGACCACCTGGCCTGCCGAGAAGACAATCTCTTGGCTTCACTAAGGTAGGAAAGGTTTTTATGATCAGTAAGTATAAGGATGGGATCCTTAGTACCCTCCAAAAGATGTCTCAATTCCTTAAGTACTACAACAATTGCAAGGAGTTCTCGATTGCCTATGTCATAATTATTTTTGGCCTTGGACATCTGCTTGGAAAAGAAACCACAAGGATGTAATTAATTCTCTGGTGATTCCCTTTGAGACAAGACAGCACCCACCCCAATATCTGAAGCATCAACTTCAAGAATAAAAGGCAAAGAAGGGACAGGATGCTGTAAAATAGGAGCAGAAGCGAACGCAGCCTTAAGAAATTCAAAAGCCTCAAATGCTTCCTAGGTCCAGACATGAGTATTACCATCCTTTTTAGTCATTCGGGTTATAGGCGCCACAATGGAAGAAAAACCTTTAATAAAGCGTCTATAATAGTTAGAAAAACCAAGAAAATGCTGAATGGCTTTCAAACCCTGAGGTAGAGGCCATAATATGACAGCAAAAAGCTTCTTGGGATCCATACGAAAACCCTTAGCAGAAATTAGATACCCCAAGAACTGGACTTCGGATTGATCAAACAAACATTTTTCGAGTTTACAATAGAGACCATTAACAAGAAGGGTTTTCAAAACTAATTTAACATGTATGTGATGAGTATGCAAATCGGGTGAATATATTAATATGTCGTCCAAGTACACTATTACAAATGTGTGTATGTACTCTCGTAAGACATCATTAATAAACTCTTGAAACACTGCTGGGGCATTACAAAGACCAAAGGGCATCACAGTGTATTCGTAATGACCACTCCTAGTATTGAATGCACTTTTCAATTCATGGTCCTTTTTTATACGTATGAGATTGTATGCACCCCTAAGGTCCAGTTTAGTAAACATAGTAGCTTGTTTAAGTCTGTCAAATAATTCAGTGATTAAAGGTAAGCATTTTTGATGGTGATTTTATTAAGGCCCCTATAGTCTATACAGGGTCTTAAATCACCCTCCTTCTTCGACACAAAGAAGAAACCAGCCCCTGCCGGAGAAGAGGATTGTGGCGGAACTAGCCTCACCACTGGGCATTGGAGAAGACTCCTGCCATGTGACTATGGCCCCTGGGATGTATTGCCCTTTAAAGACAACAACAGTAACAACAATAATAAGATCTTTTAAGAGCTCGTTCCTGCTTCACTCTGAAGGAAGAGAGGTTCGGCCTGCGGTGGTTGTGGTGTCAGCTAGAGTGCTTGGAATGCTCAAGAAGTGCTAGGAGCACCCATCAACGGAGGTACCCAGTCGGGGTGCCAGGTGATCCGTTACAAGTATCTCCTTATAAACCCCTTTTGTAAAGATTCTTTGATATATTCCTCCATGACAAGGTTTTCTTGAGGAGACAAAGGATACACCCTCCCTCTGGGAGGCATATGCCAGGTAGCAAATCAATAGCACAGTCGAAGGGTCTGTGAGGCGGTAACTTTTCAGCCTCCCTTTTATCAAAGACAGACTTAAGAGATATGTACTGAGGTGGTATAACAGTAGACAAAGGAGGAGTAGTAGGAACGTTAATATAATTTAAAGGGGTGATTTTAACGATGCAAGACTTTTGGCAAGCATCACTCCAAGATACTATTTGTCCTGACTCCCAGTCAATAGTGGCATTATGAGAATGCTACCATGGGTACCCTAACACGAGGTGAGAGGAAGGAGAAGTGATGATCTGAAACCGAATGGTTTCTGAGTGCAACAACCCTGTAGACATATGCAACGGTTCAGTTTCATGTGTGATAACTGGGGAGCATAATGGTCTACCATCTATGGCCTCAACGGCCAAGGGTGTCTTCTTCTCTCTAATGGGTATGTTGTGTTTTTTAGCAAAGCCAGAATCTATGAAGTTCTCAGCCACACCGGAATCAACCAGGGCTAGTATGTTCCCTGCTATGCTATTTTTCTCAAGATGCAAGGAGACAGGGAGAAGCAATCTGTTAAGAGGCAAATGTAGGGACTCAGATGTCACACCCAAGGCCGGTCCCCTATGCGGTCTTAGGTGCGATAGTTTTCCGGACACACAGGACATTCCTGTCGCATATGGCCCTTCCTACCACAGTACAGGCAAAGTCCCTCTTTTCTCCTATACAATTTTTCAGCATCACTTTATCAACCCCTAACTGCATGGGTTCCTCCTCTGATACTTTAGAACCCTCAAGATTTACAGCTCTAGGACTATTAAGTGTAACAAGGTGTCTATTCCTAATTTTGGTATATAGCCTGTCACGAATCCTATTGTCTATATCGATGAGATAGTCGATAAGATCTTCTAATGGTACAGGAAGATCCCTGGCCGCTACCTCATCCAATATAGTTTCAGATAGACCTTCTATGAATTGTTGGTCCAATCTACCTGTGAAGCAAGGGTACGGAACTGAATAGCACAATCGGCAACAGACTTAGATCCCTGTTTAATTCTCATTAACGCCCTGGCGGCATTCTTCGACCTTTTAGTTGTGTCAAAGGTTCTACAAAAAGCCATAAGGAAGCTATTGAAATAATGCACCATAGGTCCATTAGCCTCCCAAATAGGATTTTCCCACTCAAGTATCTGTAAGTTGGTGCATAAGGAAACCAACCTTAGATCTATCAGTGGGAAATGAACGTGGATACATTTCTAAGTGGAATTCCACTTGATTAAGGAATCACCTGCATGTCTTAGCATCCCCTCCATACCTAGGTGGAGGGGTTAGATGTGCAGAAGCATTAGGCATGGTAGATGTGTCTGGTACAAGGGGTGCAGGAGGAGCTGGTACAGATATCGGAGCCGTTCTGGATAAGAGTGTCTGGATGGCCTGAGCCATCTGATCCATATGGTGATCCTGCTCTACAAATCTAGCCTCTAGCCTCTTAGAACCAGGCGAGTCATGTGACCGCATCTCTCGGTCAATGCCCGCCTCCTGATAACTCCGTCAGACGAGCCGCGTGCGGCTCGTGCAGATGCAGGACCGCGCGCGGTAGGAACAGAGGACCTCAGCCGTCCCCTGAAGAGGGTAATTATCGCTAAAAGTGATTGCAGTCTCTCCATTGACATAATGAGTGCAGTCTCCCCATGACACAATGTGTAGAGTCTCCCCATGACACAGTGCTTGCAGTCTCCCCATGACACAATGAGTGCAGTCTCCCCATGACACAGTGGTTGCAGTCTCCTCTATTAAACAAACATCGCAGTCTCCACATGACACAATGCTTGAATATTGCTTTAAATATTAGCTCAATCTAATAAAAGTTATGTTTTATTGCTTTGTGCATCCACATGCTCAACTAAAATTGAATATGTCCTTTATCCACATTTCTTACAAATTATTCATTTATTTGATGTATAACGTACGTTGTATTAAGCATGTGATGTAGAATTATTAAAATCTTTATTAGAACCTGTATTGAATTATTGTACTAACTCCATTTTAATCTCACACTGTGACAGAACTCTCCATTTTGTTCACCTTACATGACAGTATTCAATATAATGAATAAGAGATTGTATTTTCTCTCTCTAAGGACATAACTAGCCCCGGAGTTAGCGGATCTCCGTTGACTTGCAACATAGTATAATCCAAGGCCAGGAGAACAGCGACTAAATGAAATGTTCTATTCATAAAAGAACCTTGGACCAGACCACGAGACTGACATCACTAACTACGTAAAATGATGCCCAAGCCCCCCCTTTCCACCGAGTAAGCCTCGTGCTAAAGAGCAATGGCGACGACATCCCATGATGGGAGGGTGCCTCACTAGTCACTCAAATCTCTGAGCCAATTAATAATATTAATGGGTGGACACTGACATAGCCACTTAACATTTAACCCAATTAATGATGTTTATTTGTTATTATCTGATATTCAATGATGATGTCATTTTGCATATAAAAAGGCCTGCGTGCCCGCTTTTTAACTAGATGCTAATAAATTTCCTGAAGTGTTTTTAACCTGAACTGCATGTGTCAGTGTGAACTTACTTCTGCGTATATGCAATTTATTCATCTCAGATTTGGACAGGAACAGATAGACTTTTAAACATTTTTGTTTATTTCTAAATTAATCTACATCAATTTGGCGTCCATCCACGTGGGGCATCGGGCTATGGCCTCCGGCCGGTAAGCCGTCCTAAGGAAGACGCTGTTGGACGGAGGAATCGGGGGGGAAGGAAGAGAGACTGATCACCTCTGAGTACACGGTAGAGACTTCTGCAGGAGCCACCGGTATGTTCCAGCCCCTTTGATTGACCCGTCCACGTGTCTGTGACTGCTTCCCGGGAGGGCATCAAAGACAGGTAATATCTTGCCCGGTGTCTTGTTACCCATTTGTTTACCTGCATTTAGTCTATCTGTTGCCTGGGTGTGCTAGTGGTATATGTTTTGTTCTTTCCCTCTTTTGGGATAAAAGGGGGTGGACCCGTGGGTGGTTGCCTGGGGGTCTTCTGTTGCCTGTTTTTACCCCTTTTTAGGAGTCACTTGGCCCAGACTGTTGGGAAAAAAGGGGGGGTGGACCTGTGGGGATTTTCCAAAGGGGTCCTGTCTTCCTGTTTACTTCTTTTAGGTACTGTCTAGCTAACAGTGGTAAGGAAAAAGAAGGGTTGGGGGATCTGTGGAGGGGACTTGCCTCCTGGGGTTTCCCGGTTACGTCACTTTGATATTCTAGCTAGCCTCATTGTGTACGTTGCTCTGCTTGCAGAGGTTATGGTACCCTCCAGCTTCGAGCGCTGAGGCTGGTGGCATTCCAATTTATTTGTGGTGTGTGGATTCGGGCAGGCATTGTTGTCTCCATCACCACGGGGTAGTGTGACTTGTGGGTGGGTCCATAGGGAGCACTACGGGAGTGAGGATAGAGGTGGCCACACTTAGTGGACTGCTGTAACGAGGGAGGCATATGGATTTCGGGCCGGTGTTAGTCGTTATCCTTGGCCGCTGGTAGTGAAACTTACGAAAGTTGTTCTCCGAGCGGGGACACTACGAGATTGAGGGGAGGTGGCCTTGGTGGCCACAAGAGTAAAGGAAAGGGATTACTGTTGATGCATGCACTGTATTTCAATTGAAATGTTGTATTAAATGTTGTCTTAAGTGTGGAGTCATTCAAACTCCTGGGTCTGTCTCTACTTTCACTGTTTACTTTTACTTTACTTCCTGTACTATTTACACTATCCACTCCTATTTCTCTTGAAAGAGAAGTGATTGGTCACACACTTCTCACCCCGCTCCAATCCGTGGTTACCATCGAGGGTACACGGATTCAGTGACTGGTCTACGTTTTGGGAAGACGCACTGGGAGGGACCCACCCTTCCTAGTGGCAGTCGAGCATTGTAGACGTTCTGTTTCATTTTTCTTTACCTATACTTGGGACGCTTTGTATAGGGGGATATGGGACAGGAAACGAGTAAGCCCGCTAGGGGCTGGCTCGCGTGTGATTTAGTTGAAGATAGAGAAGGTGAAGAACTGGTTAAAAATGTTGCAAAGATTGCTAAAGTGTGTAAAATTGCTGTGCCTTCATGTGGTAGATTACAGCCAGAAAGCTGGCGTAGATTACTGACAGAGAAGAAAGGCAAGCTTACAGATAATGATTTATTGCGTACTGCTGAAGCATGGTACAGAGTAGAAAGGCTATCCAGCAGGAGGGTTGGGTAGAGGAAGAGATAAATCATAAAGGGTTAAGAACTGTATGTATATCATAATAATTGTGTTACTGGGAAGTTATCCCAGCCAGTGCCCTGTCGGGGCGTCCAGGAGGTGACCACTTCCATCATCCTGTCAGTAATGACCGAAATGTAGCTGACCATGGTCACCATCCCACCCCAATCTTAAAACGCTGTGGGTTTTTTTTTGTATTTTGTGTTAGCCATTACCCTGGTAGAGGGTGGGGGTTTAAATGAAATGTTGTGTTTTTGTGTCTCTTTGCTTTGTAATGTAATTGTCCTTCTGTCTTGTTACTGTACAGCGTTGACATGGTTAAATTCGTGCTGGCAGGCAGTCTCTCTCTTGTTCCACTCAAATCCCCCTCTGCTAAAACACCCCCCCCTCCCCTCGCTTCTGTGAGACGCGGGGGGGAGGGGGCGGAGGGGGGTGGTGACATGCTTGCGATTTAGGTCTGTCTCTTCGGTGTTCTGTAGAGTTATTCAGAAGCTACTGATAAGATTTTTAGCAATGGAATTTTTGCTAGAAAATATTCTAATTGTGTATTTTGTTATCTCAATAGAAATTGATAGGATGGTTAGGGAGTGAATCTGATTCAGGAATAGAAGTTATTAAGTTAGTATATGTTTCTAGAGACAGCTTTGTGGGCTGTTAGATGTATAATATTCACAACTGTCTTATTTAATCCGTCAAGTCTGTCCACAGTTCAGATTTTCATTTTGCCGAACAGAATGTTACTTCCCATGAAACCCACGCCTCCAGAGAGACTTAGTATGCCCTAAAGGAAAATGGCCCCTAGAACAAAAGAAGGTTGTCCTTAAGTGCCTTCACTCTGCCCTTAGTGAGGTCATATCTGCCCATATATCGTGTCAGTTCTGGCCATCCATGGCTGACGAGATCTACTCCTATCATGCTCATCCTATCTTAAGACATGCTGTCTTCCTTAATTCCCACATATTATGAACAAGAAAGTTACAATTACTAAAATAATCCTGCTAATGTTTCCCTATATCAGAAAAGTGTCTGTGACAAGTGATGGTTAATATGTAGAAAGGATATATATATACCGATTCACGTGTTAAGTAACAATATGTTTTAACTTTGTGTACAAAAAAAATTGATAACATGCTAGAAGAAGGATTACTAAAAGAAATTTCTAATAAACAAAGATTTCTTGAACAAATGGTAATACAATTAAAGATTGGTCTCAAGATGTTTTGATCTAATTGAAAAAGAACCAGAAAACATTATGAGCCTAACTACTAACAAATGGATAAGGGGGGAGTGTGTTCCAATCTGTCTTTATTGGATAATGTTAACCACCAAGATTAAAGACTGACTAACATATTTTTTTAATGTAAGCCCAGATATTTTATTATTATATATGCATAGAAGTCGAGACTTTGGGCATTATAGTGTATTGATTCTAGATCTGTTACTAGCAGCAAGTGCTTAGCCTTATGCCTATCCCACGCATGCTTAAACACTCCTTTACTGTGTTAACCTCTATCACTTCAGCTGGAAGGCTATTCCATGCATCCACTACCCTCTCAGTAATGTAATACTTCCTGATAGTATTTTTATTTAAACCTTTGTCCCTCTATTTTTGAGACTATGTCCTCTTGTTATGGTAGTTTTCCTTCTTTTAAATATAGACTCCACTTTAACTGTGTTGATTCCCTTTGTGTATTTAAATGCTTTTATCATATTTCCCCTGTCTCGTCTTTCCACTAGGCTATACATGATAAGATCCTTTAACCTTTCCTGGTAAGTTTTATCCTACAATCCATGAACCAGTTTAGCAGCCCTTCTTTGAACTTTCTCTAAGGTATCCATGTCCTTCTAAGGATATGGTCTCCAGTACTGTATACAGTACTCCAAGTGAGGTCTCACCAGTGTTCTGTACAATGGCATGAGCACTTCCCTCTTCCTACTGCTAATACCTCTCCCTATACAACCAAGCATTCTGCTAGCTTTTCCTGCTGCTCTATTACATTGTACATTGTCATTAACAGCCAGAAACTGGAAACCAGAAAGGATAAATTAATGTATAGCTAAATGTAAAGCTTAACAAAACCTCCATTATCTTTTTCATTTATCTCGCAGAAAAACAATGTTATTTGTCTATTTTGTAAGTTTTAATACATTATCAGTGAAGAGTAAAATAAGTTTTATCCCTTTTGCGAGACATAAAATTGCGATAATGTATATTTGTGATGTAAGTAAGAGTTATATTTTATGATAGGTTGAAGAAAAAAAAAAAAAGAGAGAGTCAGGGATAGCGTCTGTCTCTACGAGCAAAAGTCTGGTGTGGGAGATGTAGTGGACTAGCCACTGCGGGATACCCACGGAGTGAAGCGTTCGAGGCCTGTACAGACAGATGTGCTTGTTAGCCTTTTATTTTTCTCTAGGGAAAGCATAGGGCCAGTTAAAAGTTGTTGTACATGGGCTATTTGCAGCCTCCATTGCATTTCTACTTAGTTCTGATTTCTGATGTATCCTCCACTGCTACATACCCACGCCTCCAGAGAGACCTGTCTGCTCCCTTACCTGCCCACCCCTGCCTACTCCTACTCCTCCTCCTACTCCACCTTCTCCTCCTTCTACTTCTCTCTCCTCCTCCTTCTCCTCCTCTTTCTCCTCTCCTCTACTCCACCTTCTCCTCCTCCTACTCCTCCCTCTACTTCACCTTCCACTCCTCCTATTCCTCCCTCCCCTCCACCTTCCCCTCCTCCTACTCCACCTTCTCCTCCTCCTACTCCTCCCTCCTCCTCTTATTCAATCCTACTCCTCCTATTCCTCCTTCTACTCCACCTTCTCCTCCCTCTACTCCACCTTCTCCTCCTCCTACTCCTCCCTCTACTTCACCTTCTACTCCACCTTCTCCTCCCTCTACTCCACCTTCTCCTCCTCCTACTCCTCCCTCTACTTCACCTTCTACTCCACCTTCTCCTCCCTCTACTCCACCTTCTCCTCCTCCTACTCCTCCCTCTACTTCACCTTCTACTCCTCCTACTCCTCCCTCCTACTCCACCTTCTCCTCCTCCTACTCCTCTCTCTACTCCACCTTGTCCCCTACCTGACAACATTATATTTTGAAAAAAAAAAAAAAAAGTTGCTCTGGCCCCTCTTCCGCCACTTCCCAGGGGGGAATACCACACTAAAAAAAAAAAATAAAAAAAAAAATTATTATTCATACTGTTTTGGGCACTCTCAAGGAAATAGTGCGGTCCTGACCCAGATTCCCATGGAAGTAAGACACCTGTATCATCACTGGGAGGTGGCTGCCCCTCATGTTTTCTTCACTAAGTCCCCAGAAATCTCATAAAAGGAACCTGACTCAATAAAACATGAAACACTAAAAATCGATATCAGCTCTCTACAGAGGGGGGGGCAGCAAGAGAACTGTAAATGGAAAGACAAATACCCTCAATCTCACACAGAAATAGGTGAGGATATCTCTTCTACTACTCCTCATGGTTGCTTTGAACAGATGAAAGAAGAAACAAGACACCTCTCAACAAGGCATGCAGTAGCTTTGCCAGATCCTGACTCCACTCTGTTTGCGGATGAAGAGGAAAGGTACCATACTGGATTTGCTGTTGCTACAGAAGATTAGGTACGTCAAGCATCTTTACTTTCCTCACCCACATCTGCTCAAGACACCAAATTGACAGCCTTCTCAGTGGCATGCAAAATGTTAATCTGGAAGACAAGAAGATTTCACACAGCGACTGGCACGCCAGTTAAGCATAGCACGGCTATTAAGAAATTGGTGGATGCCCTACTACTCCTGCTGAAGAAGTGGCCTTGCCTAACAAGCCGCAAGTGCACTAAGGAAAGTGGACAGAAGAGTGTCCGCTGAAGAAACTTCGATATTTACCATGAAGATCCTATCCACGGATCTCAAGATCCTGAAAGAATGACAAGCAGCTGCTGATCCTGAAGAAATACAAAGCTGGAAACAGAAAGGGGCAACCCTTAAAGACTTAAAGACGAGCTGTACTCCAACACTCTTAAGTTCTGTTTACCGGAAAAACATGTACTGGGCAGTGGGCCCATGGAGTTTTTTTATACCTATCCAAGACCCTCATGAACACTTTGATCAATAAATTTTCTGAAGCACCTAGAATTACTCCTCTAATCAACAGTTACTGCCGATCCTGTGTCATTTGTGCCAAGGACAGCTCAGGCAGAAGAGGAAGAGAATTCTAAGCACCTAGCTAACTCTCACTATCTCTTTCAAGAATCCAAGTGACTATATCCAGGTGCCAAAGAGTTGCTGGTTCAAATATGCACTAGTCATAATAGACATTTTGCCAGGATGGCCAGAGGCCTAGTCGGTCATCAATGTGACAACCAAGACCATATACCCAATAGTGCATTGTGAAAGTTGCAGAGATCACTCAGTGGATTCACTGTTCCAGATTCAAGACTCTCTCTGCAACATGGGAAGTAACATTTGTTGATCTTGACAAACTTTTGACTCTAATGGAAAAATTACCTGTTAAAAGACAAAAATAAATTTAAAGATATCAACAAGTAGGTGGTTGATGGCCATAATAATGCCTGACCACCTGCCATCGATGGAAAGCCGAGGACCCCAAAAGGAGACCTCGTGAAGATAAAGAGATCCAAACGCCAAGCTTCCTCAGGATTATTTGCCCATCCTGAGTTTGTGGTGATATTAATATTGACTAAATGATCCGAGTCCACCTACACTGATGTAGCGTAGGACAGGTTTAATACTATGGTGAATAAGCGAATGTGCCCTAGCCAAGGTTATTATGTCCATACACATAAAACATGACAAGGTACTCTTGACACACCACATTCATGCTTCAGAACACAAAGAGGAGCACCCCTCTAAAGGGAAGTTTGATATATATATATATATATATTGATGCCATAGGTGTGCCAAGGGGGGTACCAGATGATTTTGCAGTTAAAAGAAAGTTTGAGTCCATTTTCCAAACCGTCACTGCTAATAATAATATTTTGATTTGCATTTATTATATCTATTGCAACCAACAACGTTTACCTGTCAACATGACTTGTTGTGCCTATACTCCAGATAACACAGGTCCACATGGTAATGTAAGCTTGTCTATTTTATGATGTCCCTCTGAAGAACTAAGAAGACTTTAAGAACCGTTACTTCACAGGGTTTCTATGCCTTTGGGCTAACACGTCTTCTGATACTAACAAATAAAGTTTATCTTTTAGAATCTAACATTTCATAGGGGGGACTGATGTAGAATTATTAAAATCTTTATTAGAACCTGTATTGAATTATTGTACTAACTCCATTTTAATCTCACACTGTGACAGAACTCTCCATTTTGTTCACCTTACATGACAGTATTCAATATAATGAATAAGAGATTGTATTTTCTCTCTCTAAGGACATAACTAGCCCCGGAGTTAGCGGATCTCCGTTGACTTGCAACATAGTATAATCCAAGGCCAGGAGAACAGCGACTAAATGAAATGTTCTATTCATAAAAGAACCTTGGACCAGACCACGAGACTGACATCACTAACTACGTAAAATGACGCCCAAGCCCCCCTTTCCACCGAGTAAGCCTCGTGCTAAAGAGCAATGGCGACGACATCCCATGATGGGAGGGTGCCTCACTAGTCACTCAAATCTCTGAGCCAATTAATAATATTAATGGGTGGACACTGACATAGCCACTTAACATTTAACCCAATTAATGATGTTTATTTGTTATTATCTGATATTCAATGATGATGTCATTTTGCATATAAAAAGGCCTGCGTGCCCGCTTTTTAACTAGATGCTAATAAATTTCCTGAAGTGTTTTTAACCTGAACTGCATGTGTCAGTGTGAACTTACTTCTGCGTATACGCAATTTATTCATCTCAGATTTGGACAGGAACAGATAGACTTTTAAACATTTTTGTTTATTTCTAAATTAATCTATATCACGTGTAATAAGTGAATAGTAGAACATTGGGAATGAGAGTTGTCGGGCGTGCAGTGTGTAATTACTGTGTCTTTAATCACAGTCTAAGTATAGTCTCCTCTTCCTGAACAGTGCTCGATTGTTCTACATACCCCTGAGCGGGACATGGCTATAATCTAGAGAAACTGCCTGGTCTGATCAGTGAGCAATAAACAGTGCACTGATCATCTGGGGCTGCGAGAGGACATAAATCGAGGCCCCCCAATCCTCGCACTTTATACGCTATTGGGGAGCATTGTTCTCTTCATTCTGTGATTGGTTGATAAAGTAGACTGTAAGCTCTTGGGACCAGATTTCCCTTGTTTGAAGTGTGTATCCAATAGATGTGGTTATTGGATGCAGCGGCACTGGTTCTTCTAGCTCCAGATTGGACGGTCAGTATGCAGGGAGGGAGGATGGGGTTGGGGGGTGGGGTGGATCTGTTTATT
>OW240919.1:2622664-2635768 GCA_933207985.1 Pelobates cultripes
GCCAAATTGCAACAAAATCTCTAAGTCAGCTATGCTTCAAATTCAGTTACTTTAGTTTGCCATCCGGTAGAATGTCAGCTCCTTTTCCTGGATCTTCTGCCATGTGAGTAGTTTGCCATCCCATAGAGTGTCAGCTCCTTTTCCTGGATCTTCTTCCATGTGAGTAGTTTGCCATCCGGTAGAGTGTCAGCTCATTTCCCTTCTTCTGCCATGTGAGTAGTTTGCCATCCCATAGAGTGTGAGCTCCTTTTCCTGGATCTTTCATGTGAGTAATTTGCCATCTGTAGAGTGTGAGCTCCTTTTTCCTGGATCTTCTTCCATGTGAGTAGTTTGCCATCTGTAGAGTGTGAGCTCCTTTTCCTGGATCTTTCATGTGAGTAATTTGCCATCTGTAGAGTGTGAGCTCCTTTTTCCTGGATCTTATTCCATGTGAGTAGTTTGCCATCTGTAGAGTGTGAGCTCCTTTTCCTGGGTCTTTTTCACCTTCTGTTAACACTTAATGTCTTTAATTTGCTTTTTGTACCCAAATGTAAAATTGCAGAGTTGCCACAGAAATACTGAATATAAAGTAGTGATCGCTGCTGTTATAAAGCTTTCTTACTCTATTATCATGTTTCATGTAAAAATAAAAGATTATGTATCTGTGAGCTACTTCTATGTATAAATTCAGGTGATTATTTTGTACTGCACCACTACTTGTGCATGCTTCATTCTCAATAAATGTGTTCTATAAGAATGCTTTGCTTAATACCGCTACATTGATTGTAATTTTTTTTTCCAGCGTCCTAAGTGTTCTTCAAACAATTTTCACGCTACACATCCAGTCAGTAAGAACGTTAAAGTGAAGCCCTGACGTTTGAGACAAATTAAGCCCTAACCAACAGCGGGGCACGGCAATTTCTGAAGGTGACAAATTGTGAACCATTCTTTTGAATATATTTATATACTGATTGTATGGCAGCTAGGACTATAATTAAACTGAATTTAGTGGACCTGTGTCACCAGTCAGTGTTCTGCCGCTGTTTGATGGGTGCATTGTCTGACAGCAAGCTGAAATAGTTTTGGTGATCCGTACCTCTATGTAGACTGTGGACTGAGTTTTAGACGTTGTAGAGTCAGTTATAGACATGCTTTCAGTTTTGCATTTTTCAGATTTCTTTGGGGTGAAATAGCAGTCCCCAAATTAAAATAATGCCATGGTAACTTCTGATTGTTTTAGTTTAATGACGTCTATTTAAATATTGCTGCAATCTCTTACATTCAGTGATCAATGAATCCTCTGCCTTTGGTCGGACAGAGCATTAGACTCTGGTCTGGCCTGCTTCGCTCCTTGCACAGGATGGTGACGTCATCTCTCTGTGTGGGCTACCATCCAGTTCAGACTTGTGCCCGCATGCCACATGCTCTCGGTGTATCTATACTGCCCAAGCTGCCTCTTTGTTCCGACTGTGATGCTGGTCTGTATTATACAGTCACTGGCTATTTGGGACTCAACTTGATTATACTAGGTTCTTGTCTTCTTCTCCCTGGTATATGGAATTCTAATGAATTCAATATTGTAAGAGACTACTGATATTTAATGGTTGGCACAAAACGGCAGTAGGGGAGCTTGGGGAATCATATCCAGGGCACGGAGCATGTAGGCTGAACCTTTGTTGGGAACAGACCACAGTAGTTGCTCCCTTGTGTTCCAACACTCACTTATGAGTAGACTGCAGGTTAAGAATCCCTGCGGTTACGCTCTAACTTACATGAGTGAGGGGACTGTAGCGGAATGCTAGTCCTGACAAGGACTTTTTCCCCGCTTGATCCGTGAAGACTTGAACTCTGGAACAAGGTGCTGAAATGTGAATAGCTCTATTCCCCCCAGTAACTAAACAACACACAGTTCTTTTTCTGCCCAGACTCCCAGCATGGGGCCTCCATACAAAACATACACAAGCCCCTCCCAGGCGACCCATTGTCTGAGAGATAATGGAGTCAAAACTGAGTAACTCAATTATCTCTCAGGTACAGGAAAATATATAACATATACACAAAACACCCCAAAACATATTCATTTTTCACAGGAACCAATTCGTATATCCCCAAATAGCTCTGATCTGAGCGCCCAACATATCCAAATAGCGCTTTGATCGGTTCGGTAGAACGGAATCGCCATTCGGGTAAAGTTCCATGAGAATGAGGGTGACGTGCTGTCTGCTATCGGGGGTTCCTGTGTGAACACTGATGATCACTCTCCCAGGCTTTTAGGGAGCAAATGCTCCCCCCAGTTGGTAGTTCTTATCACCCGAACGTTGTTCGTCTAGATGGTTAGAAGTAGAACGGTCAGCGGTACAAACTTTGCCTGGTTTCGTGCACTTGCGTGGCTGTAAATAGTTCCAGGCGTTCAACTGACTGTGTTCGGGAGACAAAATGGCCATCATGCACTGTACCACGTGCATTCGGTTATACGAATGGTGGCCACCCAGGGAAACACTTGAGTTAATGTGTTAAGGTGTTAATTTGTGCTTAACAGCCAAGGGTGGTCGGTGTTCGGAGGGATATAAAAGGGGGGTCCACACACCATCCATTCGGGAGACGAACAAGGGGGTACAGTCTGCTACAGGAACCACGAGTGAGTGATTACTGTGGTCTGCACCCACTGGAGGTTTGGCTCCCAAACTAGATCAACAGGGACTTTAACCCCCAGCTGACCACCAGGGACCACAGCACATAATGTGGGAAAAGTGTGTGTACTCTGCAAGGAAGTGGGTAAAACAAAACACACACAGTACACACACCACATCTAGATATTAGACAGCCAGTACACACACAAATACCATACCACGATCATACACTACATCCACACACTACACACACACATTAAAAACAGCCATTACAGACAGCCAGCATTCACCACATCCACACACAGTATAACCAGCACACACTACATACAGCCACAACCAACACATACCACAAACATTACACACAGCTAACACATACCACAAACATTACACACAGCTAACACATACCACAAATATTGCACACAACCAGCACATACCACAAACATTACACACAGCTAACACATACCACAAACATTACACACAGCTAACACCTACCACAAACATTACACACAGCTAACACATACCACAAATATTGCACATAGCCAACACATACCACAAATATTGCACACAGCCAACACATACCACAAACATTGTACACAGCCAACAAATACCACAAATATTGCACACAGCCAGCACATACCACAAACATTGCACACAGCCAACACATACCACAAACATTACACACAGCCAACACATACCACAAATATTGCACACAGCTAACACATACCACAAATATTGCACACAGCCAACACATACCACAAACATTGTACACAGCCATCACATACCGCAAACATTGTACACAGCCAACACATACCACAAATATTGCACACAGCCAACACATACCACAAACATTACACACAGCCAACACATACCACAAACATTACACACAGCCAACACATACCACAAACATTGCACACAGCCAACACATACCACAAACATTACACACAGCCAACACATACCACAAATATTGCACACAGCTAACACATACCACAAATATTGCACACAGCCAACACATACCACAAACATTGTACACAGCCAACACATACCGCAAACATTGTACACAGCCAACACATACCACAAATATTGCACACAGCCAACACATACCACAAACATTGCACACAGCCAACACATACCACAAACATTACACACAGCCAACACATACCACAAACATTGCACACAGCCAACACATACCACAAACATTGCACACAGCCAACACATACCACAAACATTACACACAGCCAGCACATACCACAACAATTGTACACAGCCAGCACATACCACAAACATTACACACAGCTAACACATACCACAAACATTACACACAGCTAACACATACCACAAACATTACACACAGCCAGCACATACCACAAACATTACACACAGCCAGCACATACCACAAACATTGTACACAGCCAACACATACCACAAATATTGCACACAGCCAACACATACTACAAACATTGCACACAGCTAACACATACCACAAACATTGTACACAGCCAACACATACCACAAACATTGCACACAGCTAACACATACCACAAACATTGTACACAGATTGGAAGGCATGGCCTGAAGTTGTGGGAGGGGCTATAGACCTATAAAAGGGACTCCCCCCTCTCCCTACTTACCTTTGTTGGTCAGACGAATAGACTGTTCAAGGTCAGCATTTGCATGAGATCCACTTCCAGGTCATACAAGACACCATTTTGGTTTCACCTTTGCTCCATGAGGTCTCTTACTCCAAGCTGTGTCCAGGAATCCTGCAGCAGGGATTTCCGTTAATCCAGTGGCTTTCTCTCCGGTCAGCATCGCATTTGGTGTCTCAGGGACTCTCAAACCGTAAGTTGACCCACCTGTCGCGCCAGGATTAGTTCCCACGGCGTTCAACACAGCACGGGTCCTCACTTTACGGTTTCCTTTCGTTTTGCACGGTTATTTTGTTACCTTATACTCACCTAGCTGTTTATGTAAAATCTGTTGGTTAAAATCTGTTTTGGTTAAAAATCTGTTGGGTTAAAACTACAAACGACATACAATTTTTTTCGCCTACACACTGACCCCTATCGGTCCTCATTCAATGTAGTACAGGCTTCTCAGATATTATTGCATTTCATGTACAAACCACTGCATTTGGGCCTACACACTGACCCCTATCGGTCATCGGTGTACTACAGGTTTCTTAGACGTTTTTGCATTTCATGTACAAACCACTGCATTTTCACTGCATTTTCGCCAAGACACTGACCCCTACCGGTCATTCTGTGTACTACAGGCATCTCAGACATTATTGCATTTCATGTACGAACCACTGCATTTGTGCCTACACACTGACCCCTATCGGTCATCGGTATACTACAGGTTCTTAGACGTTTTTGCATTTCATGTACAAACCACTGCATTTTCACCAAGACACTGACCCCTACCAGTCATTTGGTGTAACTACAGGCATCTCAGACACTATTGCATTTCATGTACAAACCAACGAACCACTGCATTTGCGCCTACACACTGACCCCTACCAGTCATTCAGTGTACTACAGGCTTCTCAGATATTATTGCATTTCATGTACAAACCAACGAACCACTGCATTTTCACCTAGACACTGACCCCTATCGGTCATTCGGTGTATTATAGGCTTCTTAGACGTTTTTGCATTTCATGTACAAACCAATTAACCACTGCATTTTAACCTACACACTGACCCCTACCAGTCATTCAGTGTACTACAGGCTTCTCAGATATTATTGCATTTCATGTACAAACCAACAAACCACTGCATTTTCACCTAGACACTGACCCCTACCAGTCATTCAGTGTACTACAGGCTTCTCAGATATTATTGCATTTCATGTACAAACCAACAAACCACTGCATTTTCACCTAGACACTGACTCCTATCGGTCATTCGGTGTACTATAGGCTTCTTAGAAGTTTTTGCATTTCATGTACAAACCACTGCATTTTCACTGCATTTTCACCAAGACACTGACCCCTACCAGTCATTTGGTGTAACTACAGGCATCTCAGACATTATTGCATTTCATGTACAAACCAACGAACCACGGCATTTTCGCCTACATGCTGACCCTTACCGGTCATTCAGTGTACTACAGGCTTCTCAGACTTTATTTCACTTCATAAGCAAACAAACTAACTACAGCATTTTCGCTTTTATACTGACTCCTATCTGTCAAACGGTATACTACAGGCTTTTCAGACATATGGTTATTCCCCTCGTAACATTCCCACTATAATTATAATTACACAATAACACTTCCTTATAAATCATGCTTACTATGATATAATCATTCCTGCATACCTGCCTTCATAGGCATTTAGTTACATTTACTGACAATACGCATACATTTACCCAAGAATGCAAGATACTGCACATACTATTTAAAGCACTATGCAGTTTTCCAGAGTCTAATACGGAATATTTGCACGCTTAAAATATAAGTCCTTCCAATTATGTATTTTCACTTATTAGGTTATTCAGCTGCCAGTCATGGTTCACTACACTCATGTTTCGGGTACAGTTGTGTTCCATATCACACATGATATAACACTCCCGACAAGTTAATTTCCTTCAAACAGGGGCATTACAAGCATACAATAAACATTGGGACAGAGCACTTTGCTCTATTAAACTTGCATAACACACATATGGATATACGCTTTTAAATGTCTATAAAAGCGATTTTCATACATTGTTTTACCCGTCTGGGATACAGGTATTAATAACCTTTACGACCAGTATCTAATCATACTACCAGGTACATACACCTGCTCATGTGGTATATACATACATTTTCTGTTTCCCCCTGGGTATATCCTTAGCGTACTGGCAATTAGGGACTATAGGTTTCCAATAGATATTTTCCTTTCTTGGCATCTACGCCTGTCGTATAGTGGTCCCGCGAGGCCAACACCCCGCCTCAACGCTCGGAGGCAAACACCCATCGGGCCACTCGTGAGCTAGCCGCCTCGCATGGTATATAGAGAGGGCCTCACCTGTCACTCCATTCCCCTTTTTTATGGTTACAGTCACCGAGAGGCCAACATCCTGCCACTACGTTTGGTGGCCACAAAAATCCCCTCGCGCCATTGCATAGATAGAGCCTCTCAAGCCACTTGGCAACTAGCAGGGCCTCACCTGTCACCAAACAAAGGATTAATTGTTTCGCCTTGCGGCTTTAGCTAGCAAGCCAGTACTAGCACACTGTGGGTTCATATAATAATGGCTATCTTCATGATTTTTAATATGTATCAAGCACGTGGTAAGGATTTCTCTCTACCTAACACTCCAGCTAGAGTCAACACACTTTCACTTGGAGATGTTGCTAGTCCCACAGGACAATTTTGTCCCAACACAGCGGACGATAACGTTTCAGGCTCCAGGCTCTAGCACCTCTGGTAGGATGTAGCGAACTACCAGAGACAAATTGGGTCGTCTCATTCTCTTTGGCAAATCGCAGATTTGCAACAATTTCCATGTTGGCACATGTAGTTTCAGTGCATGCAGACTGTTGCAGATATGTTCCCAATATGTCAGGGCACATGCAAAACCATGTGTCCCAATAAATGTACCCTGAACCTTACTTCTCGTCTGTAAACATTATGCATTTCCAGTACTTTCTAACTTATCACCCTTCCAGACATTTAGTTTATTTCCTAATCTCCGATTTTAAAGGCCTTCTGTTCAGGTATTGCCATATACTTTTGGGGAATCTAGAATGCCCTAACTTGCAGTCATCACAGCAGCATCCAACAGCTGGCATTACACTCATGGCCAAGAAATAGCAGAAAGATTTCTACCTGGGCCTCTCCGATCTACACCATTTACAGTGTGGCGCAATCCCATTGGGACTGTCACAGGGAATCTTCCCTCACACTGTAACTGATCATAGACTTATCTGCACCTCACGCCTCAGCTACCCCATAATCTCAACTCCCTCATACCCTCCGAGGAGTTTTCATTACAGTATGCCACCATTGTTCATACCATGACAACTATCACTCAAGCAGGGAGGGGAAGCCTGGTTAAGTAAAACTGATATCACAAACGCATTTTCAGACTGCCATCATCCACCCTGCACTGGCACTTACAGGGCATTTATGGGCAGCAGTTATATATTTCTTCTCCCGCTTAACTTTCGGGTCAAGAGCAGCCCACAATCTTCAATATATTTGTTGAACTCTTTACTGGTTGTGGTTAAACATATCCAGATGCCCCACAGTCATACACTCCCGAGATGATTTCTTGTTGGTCAAAGGGAATGCCTTTCCCTCTAGAAGCTTCAAGGAAGCCATTAGTATGTCTGAACACTTGGGTGTCCCAGTATTCCCTAAGGTCACAGAAGACCCAGACACTGTCGTTACATTCCTGGGCATACAACTTGACTTGGCATCCATACCAACAAGTTACCACGCGAGAAATAGGAACAGTCGCAACAACACCAATTACCACCTCCTGCTTGGTACTTGCAACCACATGGAACTACAATCCCTACCAGGTTCCTTAAATTTTGCCATGCACATCGTACCGCAGGTCACGCTTTCATCTCAGACCAGTTTGCTTTTTCCTCCCTCCCGAATGATGATCAGGGGCTGTCCCTAGACAACCAAGCCATGTCAGACCTACACATATGGTGGACTTTCTTAACCACACGTAATGGTAAATTATTGTGGCAGCTGCCGTGACAGCCGCCATGGCAGGGGGTCATTTATGGTCAAGATCATGGATTACATGAACCTCGCCCAACATAGCCGGGCTCTGACTAAACTGGCCTTGTCCACCAGCACTCAACACGCTTGCTACAGGGTTTTCCACTTATACAATACGTTTCATGTCAGACCATCACTTAGATAGCTGGTTTGAGGTTTCACCACGTATGTCCTTTGCCTCTTTTTTGCCACCTTAAGTTAATAATTCTCGCACAACACGGTTAAACTTTATCTCACTGGCATTCAACACTATACGTATTTCTCCATCCCAAACAACAAGGCTTCCTATCCTCCTACCCCATACATACCTTACTTAGAGACATGGCCAAGCGGACGTTCCCGCTAAAACTAAATACTGGCCATAGACATACAATGTTCAAACCATGACAGAACCACTCGATCATGCACTTCCGAGCCACGCACCAATGCAGTTATCAAAACTGCTACCTATCTAGCCTTTAACGGCTTTCTCAGGCCAAAACAATAACTCACTATCAGCGGCCAACATCATAAACAAGAGTGCCGGGTGACCTCTTATCTTCTAAAACACACAGACCACTATGTCCGGTCCCTTCCTAAAACTAAGATGAGTCAGAGGGGCGAGCCAGTGCATATAACCTACTACCTTACAAGCAATGCTGGGTGCCCGGTTAAGGTACTGATTAAGTTCTTGGGCACGCCACCATACGCACCACTGAACCATTACTGTCGCTGTACGATACTGTCCTTACCACAGGTAAGTTCATGCACTATGTCCACCTACTCATTCATCATGCTCGAACTAAACCCTAGCGACTACTCAGGGCACTCCTTTTGGATAGGAGCAGCTTACAAAGCCCATAGCCAAGATATCCCGCACACGTTAAGACACGGGGCCGCTGGGAATCATAGGCTTATGCGATGTACATACCACAGCCGATTCAGGAATTAGGACGCTTTCATTAAAATGTCTAACTGATGGTTAACAAATGCACTATGATCCTGTATAATGTTTTGCATTAATATGTCTCTTTTTGCCCACTTTTTACCGGCTTACAGCATACGCCGGTTTCGGCACACCTCAACCGATTATTCCTAAAGCTACATCTCTACAACCCATCTTATTCTATATCAAATGAGAATGCCCCGAACACAAATTGGAAGGCATGGCCTGAAGTTGTGGGAGGGGCTATAGACCTATAAAAGGGACTCCCCCCTCTCCCTACTTACCTTTGTTGGTCAGACGAATAGCCCCACCCTCCACTCCCATTGTTCATATTTCCTCTATGTAAGCCCACTTTTTACCGGCTTACAGCATACGTCGGTTTCGGCACACCTCAACCGATTATTCCTAAAGCTACATCTCTACAACCCATCTTATTCTATATCAAATGAGAATGCCCCGAACACAACTAACACATACCACAAACATTGCACACAGCTAACACATACCACAAATATTGCACACAGCCAACACATACCACAAATATTACACACAGCCAACACATACCACAAACATTACACACAGCCAGCACATACCACAAACATTGCACACAGCCAGCACATACCACAAATATTGCACACAGCCAACACATACCACAAATATTGCACACAGCCAGCACATACCACAAACATTGCACACAGCCAGCACATACCACAAATATTGCACACAGCCAACACATACCACAAACATTACACACAGCCAGCACATACCACAAACATTACACACAGCTAACACCTACCACAAACATTACACACAGCCAACACATACCACAAACATTACACACAGCTAACACCTACCACAAACATTGTACACAGCCAACACATACCACAAACATTGTACACAGCCAACACATACCACAAACATTGCACACAGCTAACACATACCACAAATATTGCACACAGCCAACACATACCACACACATTGCACACAGCCAGCACATACCACAAACATTGTACACAGCCAACACATACCACAAACATTGCACACAGCCAGCACATACCACAAACATTGCACACAGCCAACACATACCACAAACATTGTACACAGCCAACACATACCACAAACATTGCACACAGCCAGCACATACCACAAACATTGTACACAGCCAACACATACCACAAACATTGCACACAGCCAAGACATGCACACAGAACCTGCCTATTTCTCCATGACACACATGGCATAGTAGTTAAACCCATTTCCATAATTATTAGTTATGAGTCTGTTTGTACTATTTTCATACAGCGCCGCAGAATACGTTCGTACAAATAACAATGTAAGCACTAGATATCCTGTAAAGCAGATTGTGATGGTCAGATCTACTCGATAATTTTATTTTATTTTTTTAGAGATGGAAAATCCTGAGCTAATTGTGAAACACGGCACAGCACCAGACACAATGGCCACCCCTAACGGTACACACTGCCCCATGACAGACCAACTAAGGCGAAAACTTAAATTCTTCTTCATGAATCCCTGCGAGAAATTCCGAGCCCGTGGCCGTAAGCCGTGGAAACTGTGTATTCAGATTTTAAAAATCGCCATGGTAACAGTTCAGGTACGTTAATCTGTTCCCTTATGACAGAAAGCATCCTTCACAATCAGTAAGCTCGTTACCTTATTAAGAACTCCTCACATTAATGTGCTCTGACAGTTTGAAAGCTCACATTAATATACTTTGTGATAAACATTTACATTAATATACTAATAAACGTTTACATTAATTTACTATGTAATAGCAGATCACATTAATATGCTGTGTAATAAATGTTTACATTAATATACTAAGAGTAATACAAGGTCACATTAAAGGGACACTATTGTCACCAAAACAACTACAGCTTATTGTACGGTTTACAGCTTAAAGGGACACTTCAGGCACCCTGATCATTTCTGCCCATTTGAGTGGTCTGGGTGCCAACTCCCACTACCCTTAACCTTGCAAGTGTAATTATTGCAGTTTTTTTATGAACTGCAATAATTACTATTACGACACTCACCGCCAGGTAGATGAAGCCGCCGTTTAGTGAATAATCCCCCTCTCCAGAAATGCAGTTTCTATCCAGCCGACCGCCAAACTCCCGAACGAAGTTCACAAACACGGCAACTCCCGATCAGCAAAACAGTCGAACGCCTTCCACAGCTAGAAATAACGAAAGCGCTGTCCCAGTAATAATTCCCCCACAAACGAGACCAAGCTCCGTCTTGAGGGTCAAATAAGGATCTGTTTAATGGGGACTACCTGCCCGGTATTTATGCAGGTCTCCACAAGGTGGACACTCCCCGAGGGGACCTTGTGGAAGACTGTAAACCATATTGGACAGTAGCCAATCGCAGTGGCTTCAATATAAGCCCTTCCCATCTTACCCATAAACCCTTCTCCTCTACCCCAGAGATAATTAGGAAGAAACCTAATTATCTCCCAGGATAGAGAAAATCGCCATTTTAAAATACAGTAAGAAAAATACATTAAAATATATAACTGAAGAAATATCGAATGAATATAGTTCGTGTAACGTATCCCCAGACAGCCTGGATCTGAGTGCATATTTCTACCGAATAGCGCTCAGATCCGATGTTTCTAGTCGAATCGCCATGAAGTCAAAGTCTTTCACCAGTCCTTCGGTATACGAATGACTCCATGGGACGGCTATCTGGGTAAAGGTCCATATGAATGTATAAAACTCCCGAACAGACCGGCGTTCGTGCGCCTCGCCGAAATAGAAGGTGGGCAGCAGTTTCCAGCGGTGTTCGGTAGATTAAAGTGTCCGTTTTTAGTTCCATAGAATTTGTACCGAACACCGCTACGCTTCCTCGTGTCCCAAAATGGCCGCCGCCTCATGGTCGGCCTGCGAATGACGACCACCCGTACGAATGGAATGGAGAGGTGTCTGCGGTTAACCACAACGTTCTAATTGGGGCCAAGAGGTTAACCAGCAGCACACTCCTCTCCTGGGTGGTCGTTCGTTCGGTAGTTTCAATCAGTATTTTGTAATCACACGAACAGGGGCATACGGACAGGAAATCCAGCGAAAACAAAGGGTAACAGACGAACCAGCAATACAGATGAATCTGTCACAATTACCTTGCAGGGTTAACTCCATCTCTAGTGGCTGTCTACTAGACAGCCACTAGAGGGCACTTGCTGGATTATAGCACAGAAATCCTGTGTTAGAGCGTCGCTGGACGTCCTCACGCTGTGTGAGGACCTCCAGCGTCGCTCATTTCCCCATAGGAAAGCACTGAAAAGCATTTTCAATGCCTTCCTATAGGGAGCGCTAATGCGCATTAGGTCTCCCCGGCCAGTGGGCAGGATCAGTCTCGCCCACCGGCCGACACAATCACAGGGAGGAGTGGCGCGGAAGAAGAAGCAGCGACATGGGACATCGTCGCTGCCTCTGGTGAGTCACTGAAGGGGTTTTCACCCCTTCAGCAACGGGGATTGGGGGGTGGGAGGGTGAGGGGACCTGCAGTGCCAGGAAAATGGATTGTTTTCCTGGCACTGGAGTTTCCCTTTGTGGCGAAACCGACCTCGCCACTGGGCATTGCAGAAGACTGATTGCCAGCCTCCTGCCATGTGACTATGGCCCCTGGGATATATTCATGGGCGTCCGCAGGGGGGGGCAAGGGGGGGCACTTGCCCCCCCCTGGATTTTTCAGCTTGTTCTGCTATTTTGTGTGAAATTTAAAATGAACTGCAATACCGGCGCCGGCCAGTAGGTGGCGCTGTGTATGGAGAGAGACAGGGATAGGAAGCTGCATCTATCCCTGCTTCTCTCTGCTGA
>OW240919.1:2637728-2672896 GCA_933207985.1 Pelobates cultripes
TCCCATAATTATGAATATCCTCATCAGGTACTGCTTCTGATGCTCTGCCTGACAACTTGCTGCTTAGTACTGCAACCCATTTGGTGGAGTCTAATCCCTCTAGTGCACATTGCCTTTCCAAGTCCTGCAGATAACTATCAATCTCCATTTCATTGTCATTAAAGTTTTTAAATGCAGCATAATTTACCTTTTTTGGCATGTCATTTGTACTTCCCGGGAAGTGCAGCAAATCCCCCTGTAGCGGTCTGTCACGGTCATCTCGCTCCTTCTGCGATTGCCTGGCTTGTGCCATGACCTGCAGAACCGCCTCTGTTGCTGGGTTAGGTCCCAATAAACTGAGCATCCATCTGATATCTTTCTGCATTTCAGTTTCTTCCTCACGCTCCATTTCTGTAGTGCTGGTTCTGTCGCCCCGTAACAGCTCTGCAATTAACGTGGCTTTTGTTTTGTTGCTTGCTACTACGCCTCGAGCTTCCAGTAAATCCCTAAGCATGGTTCTCTTAAGCTGAGAACCATGAGCCATTCATTCCTTTGCTTGTTTTAAAACGTCCGTTCGGGATTCGAATCCCGCCGCTTGCCACCAGTTGTAAGGAAACCAAGTACATTTAAACCTCAATCGGTAGTTTCCTCCCGAACCGCCAGAGCCCAGTGAATATAGCCCTCTGTTCGGTAGTTATGGTAGACGAATCCCAGTGTAATTCCAATAGTGTCCCTGGATAATTCCCTCAGTAAAACACACAAACTCCAAACAGCATACGTAGTCAGAAGAAGGGTACAAAGATGAACTAAGGATTTATTGACAGGCATGCTCTTTTTATGGGATTCTGCCCATGCAAGGGAGCCTCCCATATAATTAACTGTACATCCAATCCTAACAATATACATACTGTACATCTCCTCCCCTCAGATAACCATTAAACATAATTAAAACATAACAGAATTTGCCCAAAGTTTGGATGTACCCCAAGGAGTGTCCGTTTTCAATTCCAGACACTCGACAGCAAACACCGCTGTTCGGGAGCTAAAATGGCCGCGAACACGTGGAAGTCCCGAAATGGCGGCGGGGCATGCCGTTCGTGCAGAACTTCTGTCGAACGTAATCCAGCAAGCAGGGAGGTAAAGTATGTATAATGGGCAACAGGGTGGTCTTGGTTCGGTAGTTTTACCTACCGAATGCCATAGAGAAAATTACTATCAAAGAAGGGAATACAAATTGTCAATTTACAGCATAAGAGGGGCATTTCTTCACAGTCTCTCTCTCAGGCAGTCTGTATCTCTCTCTCTCAGTCAGTCAGTCTGTCTCTCTCTCAGTCAGTCAGTCTCTCTCTCTCTCAGTCAGTCTCTCTCTCTCAGTCTCTGTCAGTCTCTCTCTCCGTCAGTCAGTCTCTCTCTCTCCTTCAGTCTCTCTCTCTGTCAGTCAGTCTCTCTCTCTCTCAGTCAGTCTCTCTCTCAGTCAGTCAGTCTCTCTCTCTCAGTCAGTCAGTCTGTCTCTCTCTCAGTCAGTCTCTCTCTCTCAGTCAGTCAGTCTGTCTCTCTCTCAGTCAGTCAGTCTGTCTCTCTCTCAGTCAGTCAGTCTGTCTCTCTCTCAGTCAGTCAGTCTGTCTCTCTCTCAGTCAATCTCTCTCTCTCAGTCAGTCTCTCTCTCAGTCTCTCTCTCAGTCAGTCAGTCAGTCTCTCTCAGTCTCTCTCTCTGTCAGTCTGTCTCTCTCTCTCTGTCAGTCAGTCTCTCTCTCTCAGTCTGTCTCTCTCAGTCAGTCAGTCAGTCTCTCTCTCTCAGTCTGTCTCTCTCTCTCAGTCAGTCAGTCTCTCTCAGTCTCTCTCTCTGTCAGTCTGTCTCTCTCTCAGTCAGTCAGTCTCTCTCTCTCAGTCAGTCAGTCTCTCTCTCTCAGTCAGTCTGTGTCTCTCTCTCAGTCAGTCTGTCTCTCTCTCAGTCAGTCTCTCTCTCTCAGTCTCTCTTTCTATTTATACGGAGGGGCGTGGTCAGGAATGAGCGGGCGCCTGTGATTGACCAATGAAGGAGCCGATCGCTCAGAGACTCCGCCCATTCCCCGGCCCGGACTCTGTGATTGGTTGCTCTGCTGTCAATCTCCCGGTTGTATTCGTTGTTCTTGGCAACTGACTGTTCCCAGGGACGCCATGTCGGTTTAGAAAACAGGGGCCACCGAGAGAGACACAGAGAGACATCCAGGGGCCACCGAGAGAGAGAGGTACATCCAGGGGCCACCGAGACATCCCGGGCCCCCCAGGGAGAGGTCCATCCAGTGCCCCCCAGGGAGAGGTCCATCCCGGGCCCCCCAGGGAGAGGTCCATCCAGTGCCCCCCAGGGAGAGGTCCATCCAGTGCCCCCCAGGGAGATGTCCATCCAGTGCCCCCCAGGGAGAGGTCCATCCCAGGGCCCCAGGAGGTCCATCCAGTGCCCCCCCCAGGGAGGGGTCCATCCCAGTGCCCCCCAGGGAGAGGGTCCATCAGTGCCCCCAGGAGAGGGTCCATCCGGTGCCCCCAGGAGAGGGTCCATCCCAGTGCCCCAGGGAGAGGTCCATCCCAGGTCCATCCCAGTGCCCCCCAGGGAGAGGGTCCATCCCAGTGCCCCCAGGGAGAGGGTCCATCCCAGTGCCCCCCAGGGAGAGGGTCCATCCCAGGGCCCCCCAGGGAGAGGTCCATCCCAGGGAGAGGTCCATCCCAGGGCCCCCCAGGGAGAGGTCCATCCCAGGGCCCCCCAGGGAGAGGTCCATCCCAGGGCCCCCCAGGGAGAGGTCCATCCCAGGGCCCCCCAGGGAGAGGTCCATCCCAGGGCCCCCCAGGGAGAGGTCCTTTTACGACCCGCAGAGAGAGGTCCATCCAGGACCCTCCAGCGAGAGGTCCATCTCGGGGATCTTGGATTTAGTAAATTTCATGTAACCTGGAGCTGTGATAAGGCAAAGGGAAAGGATTTAATTAAGGAATCCTGAATATTATTCCAGAAACAGACAGATTTATATACAGACACATTTTAATGTCTTCCTCGGGAATATTGTCATTGGAGAAAATAGCTTCATACGCATCAAACATTTAGTGTAAATGTATTGTAAATTATATGATCTGGCAACGGGATTATTAAATGAGATAATTAAACAAGATCATTAAACGGGATAATTAAACGGGATTATTAAACAAGGTCATTAAATGGGATTATTAAACGGGATTATTAAATGGGATCATTAAATGAAGTAATTAAACGGGATTATTAAATGGGATCTTTAAATGGGATTATTAAACAGGATTATTAAATGGGATCATTAAATTAGGTAATTAAACAGGATTATTAAACGGGATTATTAAATGGTATCATTAAACGGGATTATTAAACAAGGTCATTAAATTGGATTATTAAATGGGATTATTAAACGGGATTATTAAATGGGATCATTAAATGAAGTAATTAAACAGGATTATTAAATGGGATCATTACACAGGATTATTAAATGGGATCATCAAATGGGATTATTAAACGGGATCATTAAATGGGATTATTACACAGGATTATTAAATGGGATTATTAAACGGGATTATTAAACAAGGTAATTAAACGGGATCATTAAATGGGATTATGAAACAGCTGTGATGACAAACCGTTGTCAGTCTGGTGTCTCTCGATGTTCTCGCTGTTTTATTTGAAAGAGAGAATTAGTAATGCGTGAGCAAACAGTCAGGGTGATTTACTGAAGTCTGAATGACCTCGTATTTAACAGGGCAAAACCATCCAGTGCTGTGTGAAAAAATATCTAGAGGTAATCCCCCAAGTAGAGTAAAGCCATATTATAAGGTAGGTAAAATAAAACCTAACCCTAGGAGTACCTCAGTATCGTGGGAGATTCCACCAGTAACTACCTAGATACCGCTGTCCCTGCCTAACAAAAAGAAACTTATAAAACTAAACACTCTGCTTTTATGAGATTCTGCCCATGCAAGGGAGACACCCACATAATTAGCAGTATAACCAATCGGAACAAAATACATTCAGGGAAATTCCCATCCCTCAGATAATCACATAACATAATTAAAACAGAACAGTAAAAATACAGTTTTTATACATGTACTATAACTTCCAAACTACACATCCAATCTTCATAAAAATTACATATTTGTCAATCCATTCAGGGGAGCAACATATTAAAAATGGCACAAATCAGACAAGGGGTTCAAAAGTTAGCAAAAGTTATCTTTTGGGGCCTGGCTGGTAGCATGGTTTTCTGGCCCAAACCGGATTTACAGAGCCCTCTATCCTGGACAATGGGGAAAGTAATCCAATTATCCAGGGATAGAGGCAGACTCCATTAACCACATGTTAGCAAAAGATACAAAAAAACACAAAAATACATAACTCCTATTGAACTGAACAGAACCCCCACATTCAACCTATCCCCAGATGGCTTGGATCTGAGCGCTCAATATATCCAAACAGCGCTGAGATCCCACAAATACAGTCAAATCTCCATACACACTAGGTCCATAGTCATGGGGCAGAAGGCTGGCAATTAGGCTTCTCCATAACACAAGGAAGCAGGGCAATTGGTCATTTAAAGGGCCAGTTACAAATAGCAGTTTGTAACAGGCTTCTAGAGTTGTTCTCTACTTGCACATCAAGTTCTTGATAAAGGCTCTTATTGTCTTGCTGACCTTGTATAGAGCCAAGCATTCCAGTATCCATGTGAGTGGCATTGTGTCATAGGCTTTCTTGTAGTCAATCCAGGCCATGCACAGATTGCTGTCTCTGGTCTCGTAATCACGTGTACCGGTTGTTGGTGTTTTGATCGTCTGGTTGTTTCCAATCCCCTTCTGACCAATTGTCATGTAATGACTCACATGCCTATCAATTTTGGAGGCTATGATGACCTTCCAAATTGTGGGGAGGCAGGTTATTGGTAGGTAGTTGGATTGTGTTGTTCCCTTGTGAGGGTCCTTTGTGACCTGTATTGTTCTGCCTTGTGTTAGCAAGTTATGGTGGGAGGTCTTGGTGGATATTCTGTTACATATGAGGAAGAAACTGCTATGCCAAAATGATGATATACCTCTGTGTGTGTTGTACGTGTTTGTATATATATTTTACAGTTACTGAAAGAAGAAGGTTATGTGTAATGTTTTTACTTGATGATGATATGAACTCCGTTTTGTGTATATTTTTCAGATATGTCTTCCAAGGAATCATCCAGATCTCCTTCGAGAGGATCCCGGGGATCAGCAAAAAGACCCAAGAGCACAGAGAAAAAAAGTGGAAGTGCGAAACGCAAAAGGAAGCACTCTGGTAAATATTATGAGAAGCTCTGTGGAATGCTCTCTGCATTATATCAAAGAAACACTATGAATTATGTTGTGAGATGTTTCATGTTTAGTTTTCCTAGTGTGGAACATTCTGTTCACTCTAATGTGGGAAGCTCTGTCTATTCTAGAGCGTGATGTTCTGTCCATTCTAGTGTGGGATGTTATGTCCATTCTAATGTGGGAAGTTCTGTCCATTCAAGAGCGTGATGTTCTGTCCATTCTAGTGTAGACGTTCGGTCCATTCTAATGTGGGACGTTCTGTCCATTCTAATGTGGGACGTTCTGTCCATTCTAGTGTGGGACGTTATGTCCATTCTAGAACAGGAAGTTCTTTCCATTCTAGAGCGAGACGTTCTGTCCATTCTAGTGTGCAGGGCCATCTTTAATATTGATTTGACCCTGGTCAAGCAATTGCTTGGGCCCCCTGCCCCTCCTTCTCCATGGCATTGCAATCACGCCCTCCACCCCAACGCAGTGGCGAAACTAAAATAGAGAGGGCCCTGGTGGACAGATTCTGTGACGAGACCAATCTCGCCACATTGCATTGGAGAAGCCTGGTTGCTCGCCTGCTGCCTTTGGACTATGGCTCCATGTTAAAAGACTTTATTTTCCCCTGCAAAGACCAGAAAGCCAGGTCATTTGGTGCTTGCCCTGTTTGAGCAGTGATACCCCAGATAGCTATGCCATGGAGCCCATTCATATAATGAAAGACTATGGGAAAGAATTTGGCTCCATGGCAATTGAACTGTATGTGTGTGCTCTGAGCGCCATTCAGTAATAATGTGCGCTTAGACCTAAGCTATCTGGGCATATGTTGCATGTCTGTATTTTATGTCATAAATGTAACCTTGTGTATTTTATTATATTTTACTGTCTTTTTGCTGCCATGTGTTCAATGGAGTTTTGCCTCTTTCTTTGGAGATAATTGGATTACTTCTAATTACCTCCAGGATAGAAGACTCTGTGGAACTGGTTTTGGGCAGAAAAGCCATGCTTCCTGTGGTCACAAAGGACTACGATCTATCTTTTGAACCACTGGACCAATTTGTATGATTTTGACGTATGTTTGTATTTGGAGTATGCTGATTCTGCGTAATTCTGAGTAAGCTTTATGTGAATGTGATGCATACTTTTCAAGTTATGAATAATGTGGAAAAATTGTATTTCTGTGCTTGTTCTAAATTACATTACCCATTGTGTAAGGTAATTGAATCACATGCAGAGGGGAGGAATTTGTGTGGGAGTGTCTGAGTGTATTGTATGTGTTTATTGGTTGTGTTCCAAAACCCTGTGGGTGGTACTAATGTGTAAGAATGTGTACATAAGCACAATAAACCCACAGCTGTGTCTGTTCACTGCTTGACCCTCAACAGGAGCTTGGGGGGATTTATTGTATGCTGTTCCAGTTCGACTGCTAGGAGTGTAAACCTATTCGTATGGTTTTTCCTATTCGGCTGTTTACAGCATTCGTATGGTTTCCTGTTCAGCGCATTGGTGTTCTGCAGTAGCTGTGCCTGCATCTCTGGAAGGGGAAGATCTACTAAATGGCGGTTTAACCCTTTTATGCTGAGGGTGCCGTTACAGATTGCATCTGTCGTGCAACTCCAACAATGCTTTGACAGCTGGAGATCTATTATTTTCCATGTTTGCTGGGAAACTGAGAAGTGTATGTGTGTTTGAATGTAAGTATGTTTGTGTAAACGTAGGGGATGTTTGCATGTGGTTTTGGTGTTAGAATGCAAGCATGCGTTTATGTGTAGTGTTGTTGTTTTGTTTAATTCAGGGGTGTGTTTCTATATA
This sequence comes from Pelobates cultripes, assembly GCA_933207985.1. Lineage (NCBI taxonomy): Eukaryota > Metazoa > Chordata > Amphibia > Anura > Pelobatidae > Pelobates > Pelobates cultripes. The sequence continues at coordinate 2,644,827 of OW240919.1, forward strand.
ATTCTGGTGTTTAACACAGAGGTGTGGTTGTATGTTGTGTTGATGTTTATTGTGTGTGTTTATAAGTAGTGCTAAAGTTGTATTGCATGGGTTTATTTGTGTGTTGGCGTTTGAATGCTGAGTTGTACGCACATATACACATACACTGCCACACACACACACACACACACACAAATAAACACACATTGAGACATATGCAGATACACACACTGACATACATGCAGATATACAGACAGATACAGACACACAGATACACACACTGACACAGATACAGACACCCAGAAAAACAATCTAACACCCATGCAGATGCACAGACACACAGTTACAAATGCTGATAGACAGACACACAGATGCAAATACTGACACATGCAGATATACAGATACACACACTAACAACATGCAAATACACAAATGCACACACTGACACATACACATACTGACAACATACAAATACACACACTGGCAACATAAAACACACACACACTGACAACATACAGATACGAACAGTGACAACATACTGATACACAGACACAAACACGGACAGGCATACTGACATACACAGAAACACACTGACAGACATACTGACACACATGCAAAATTGACACTTGTAAAGCCACCCTCCAGTTTCGTAAATTTTGAGGAGAGGAGGGTGACTTCCCTGGGGTCTGGCTGTGCCTGTTGGAAATTAGGCTCTTGCACTCCCGGTCTGCACCCACCCCCCTCTCTGCCTCCTAGTTCTCCCTCCGTGCTCCAGTCTCTGTGGGAGGAAGTGACCAGCTGTCACTTCTTCCCATGCTGCCAATAAGCAAGGGACCCGGTCATGCTGTTTAAGGGCCATAGTGCCCAACCTGGTCCCTGCTGACAAATGCCTATTGGGTGTCCCTAAGTCAGTGCAAGAGCCATCCATTGGGCGCCCTTACTGTGTGGGCCTGCTGGTCGCAACAATTTTTTTTAGAATTGGCAATCCTGAATGAAATTGTTGTGGGCAGTGGTCAAATGCGGCGCTGCTTTAAGCCTCCCAGCAGTAACATTCTAGTGTGGAATTGTAACGGACTGTTTGGTTCATCAGAGGTTAAAAACCGTTTAGGCGATATTCCCCTTTTTCAGCTGCACAGACAGCTACTGCAAGCACCAATCTCCCGTACTGCATACACACGAACAGCTGCTAGCAGACGAACAGGAAAAGCCCCCAAGCGGCTTACACTCCTGGCAATCAGTCTCTAACAGCATACAGTAAATCCTCCCCCAATAATGAGACGACACTTCACTTTGAGGGTTAAGCAGGAACTGTCTGTAATGGCCACACACTGGCTTTTATGCAAGTCCCCATGCAACGGGACATCCCACAGGGTGGGACACAGTATAACCAATTGTTACAGGGGAACCGTAAAACACACCCACAATTACATCACAATCCCTCCTCTCTGTCCTGGAGATAATTGTGAAGTAATCAAATTATCTCCAAGGACAGAAGCAAGACTCCATTAACCACATGGCAGACAAAGGACAATAAAAGACATAAAATTACATACAGTTACATTTATTCCATAAAACATATACATTCTACATATCCCCAGATAGCTTAGATCTGAGTGCACATTACTACCAAATGGTGCTCAGATCACATAAATACAGTTCAATTGCCATGGAGCCAAAGTCTTTCCCATAGTCTTTCAGTATACGGCTGGGCTCCATGGCATAGCTATCTGGGGTAGCATGGCTTTAACAGTCCGCAGAAAGGCGTGAATAAACCTTTCTGCCGGTAAAATAAAAGTTTAAAATGCAGGACCATAGTCTAAGGGGAGCAGGCGAGCAACCAGGCTTCTCCAGTGTACAGTGGCGAGGTTGGTTTCGCCACAGGAATGCTCTCTCATTATATCACAAGAAGCACTATGAATTCTGTTGTGCACGGTTCAGGAGGTTTTTTTTGGGGGGGGGGTTGGTTGAAGCTAGATCTGTGCATTCTAGTGTGGGAAGTCCTGTCCATTATAGACGGGGGAGCTCTGTGCATTCTGATGTGGAAAGGTCTGTCCATTCTAGAGTGGGGTTCTCTGTGCATTCTGATTTTGGGAGGGTCTGTCCATTAGAGATGCGGGGGCTCTGTGCTTTCTAATGTGGAATGGTCTGTCCATTATAGACGGGGGAGCTCTGTGCATTCTGATGTTGGGAGCTCTGTGCATTCTAATGCAGAGTGGGTATGGTCTAATGTGGGAAGGTCAGTCCATTTTAGTGATGGGAGCTTTGTACATTCTGATGTGGCGATATCTGTCATTCTAGTGTGGGGTGCACTGTGTATTCTAATATGGGGAGCACTGTGCATGCTAGTGTTGGGATCTCTGTGCATTCTGATGTTGGGAGCTCTGTTAACACTAATGTGGGAAGGTCTGTCCATTATAGAGGGGGGAGCTCTGTGCATTCTAATGTGGGAAGGTCTGTGCATTATAGAGGGGGGAGCTCTGTGCATTCTAATGAGGGAAGGTCTGTGCATTATAGAGGGGGGAACTCTGTGCATTCTAATGTGGGAATGTGTGTGCATTATAGAGGGGGAGCTCTGTGCATTCTAATGTGGGAATGTGTGTCCATTATAGAGTGGGGAGCTCTGCATTCTGATGTTGGGAGGTTTGTGCATTCTAATGTGGGAAGGTCTGTGCATTCTAGAGTGGGGAGCTCTGTGCATTCTAGAGTTACATGGGGACATTATAGACACCCACACCACTTCCGCTCAATGCTGGATCTCAATGATGTGGTCTGGGTGCTGTGTCCATGGGAACATGTACGTACGTAGTGGGGAATTACGATGCCGCATAAACATAACTATCCCCATTCAACCCCCCAATAACGACAGACAACTTAGTATGGATGAAACAGGCCACAGCATTTATTATAACACATCCATAACTTTATTTATTAAATCTCTTCTTTCTGTAACCAAAAACGTTAGACATAAATAAGCATAAATTAACATATAAACATATATAACTCCACACATAGTGTTATACAGTGACCCAACCATCCTTGCCAATAAACATACAGTGGTTCCTAATCACCACTTCCTCTCACCTCCCCCCTCGTCATAAAATCATATCTTTCCAATGCCCGCCATCAGCCGACCTTATCCACGCTCGATGGGCACGACAACTCAGGCAACCTAATTTTAACCCTTTGAAGCAGGGGAGGTTGAGACCTGCAAACATAATGAAACTTACTCCATGGCAAGGACATACCCCCGGCTCGCTGTGACTAACTAATCCTACAAGGGGTGGGCGGGAGGGAAGCTGTTTGCTGACCCGAATCCCAAGTGGCACTGAGGTAAGACCTCCCCCACACTAACTCACATTAAACCTAACCCCTCCCACACACACTTCCCAAGACACTCCCACGCATCTATCCCCACACTCCTACATGTGCCCTTGTCCGCTTAGCTGCGCTATCTCCCCAGGGCCTTTATAGACATCCACACCACTTCAGCTCAATGCTGGATCTCAATGATGTGGTCTGAATGCTGTGTCCCTAAAAACATTATAGACACCCACACCACTTCAGCTCAATGCTGTATCTCAATGATGTGGTCTGAATGCTGTGTCCCTGAGAATATTATAGACACCCAGACCACTTCAGCTCAATGCTGGATCTCAATGACGTGGTCTCAGTGCTGTGTCCCTGAGAACATTATAGACACCCACACCACTTCAGCTCAATGCTGGATCTCAATGATGTGGTCTCAGTGCTGTGTTCCTGAGTACATTATAGACACCCACACCACTTCAGCTCAATGCTGGATCTTAATGATGTGGTGTGAGTGCTGTGTCCCTGAGAACATTATAGACACCCACACCACTTCAGCTCAATGCTGGATCTCAATGAGGTGGTCTCAGTGCTGTGTCCCTAAGAAAATTACAGGTTTTACAATGTTTACATTGCAGACAACCACTAGGGGCGCATCCACACATGGCACGGAAGCCCATAGGAAAGCATTGGATACAGTGCTTTTCTATGAGGAAGCTGTAATGCACGCACGGCACTCATCTTACATGCGTATCGTGTCCCCAGTGCTCCTCTATGACATCGAAAGAAGGGTGAGCCAAGGGGACCTCGGCGCTGGAAAGAGGTAAATGAGTTCACTTTTAATTCTCACTTTAGTGACCCTGAGAGTATTCCATGTAATCTGTAATCAATTTAATAGCTTATTACTAGTGATGTCCCGAACTGTTCACCGAACGGTTCGCGAACGGTTCGCCAGGAACGGTTCGCCACGGACTCATCATTGAGTAAACTTTGACCCTGTACCTCACAGTCAGCAGACACATTCCAGCCAATCAGCAGCAGACCCTCCCTCCCAGGTGGGAAGGTCTGCTGCTGATTGGCTGGAATGTGTCTGCTGACTGTGAGTTACAGGGTCAAAGTTAACGCAATGATGAGTCCGTGGCGAACAGTTCGGGACTTCACTACTTATTACATTTCATGTCATTGAAATAAAGTATATTGATTTTTTGGAGTAGAACTCCAAAGTTTTGGAGTAGAGTTTTGGAGCACAGCCATAATGAGTCAGACATCTAACCGTGTAATCAGTGTAAGGAACGTATAAAATATTTGGTTAGCACAGATGGAACAAGGATGTGTAGAGCAGTGTTTTCCAATTGGGGTTCCGCGGCAAGGTGCCCATCGGGTGGCCCAAGCATTTAGGGCCACTCGATGGGTATCGCTAAACAGGGCACCAGTCAGGCACCGTGGCCGTCTAAGACCGCAACCTACTCCTGTTGTATGGGATGCTGGGAGGAAGAGCTAGCCGGCTGGAGGGAGAGAGAGCGCATCGGGGACAGAGCAGCTGTCGACCTGGCACACCATCCTCAGCCAGCAGCCTGCAGCACTGAAGAAAGTCACCCACCTGATGAAAAAGAGTAAACAAACAGGTGGGTGACTGCAAATATAAACATATGTGTATGCAGGGCCAACACTTCCATAAAGCGGCACAGAAGGCTGTCTTAGGGTGCACCGATCCGGGGGCGCAAATGTCCAGGTGGCCAGCAGGAGGGAAGCACACAGCGCTCCTCTCCTACTGGTCACTTCTCGTAGCGTGGCCGAGCACCAGCAACTCTGTTCAGCCTGCCTTCAACTCTCTGCATTGCCGCGGACTGTGTGTGGAGGAGGGCGGGGATATGAACACGTCAGATCTCTGCTCCCCCTGAAGCCGCATGAGAAGGCATAGAGAAGGGGGGCTGGCCGCGGCCAGCTTTCCCAACTCCCAACTACCCCAGGCAACACTCTGGATCCTAGCCTCCCACCTGCACCCACAAAGTAGGAAACAGATGGCTAGAAAAGTATATATTTTGACCAGAATGTGTGTGTGTCTGTCTATCTGTCAGTGTGTCTGTTTGTGTATTTCTGTGTGTCAGTGTGTGTTTTTCTGTATGTCTGTCAGCGTTTGTTGGATATGTGTGTCTGTCTATCTGAATGTGTATCAGTTTGTGTATATTTGTATCTGTGTATCTGCATGTGTGTCAGTGTGTGTATATGCATGTATGTGTATCACAGTGTGTGTGTGTGTGGCAGTGTATGTGTACATGTGCATACATCTCAGCATTCAAATGTCAACACTATATACAAACACCCCTTGCATTCAAATGTCAACACTACATGCAAGCACACCTCTGTATTAGACACCAATACAGTTTTATGGCTATGTGTCTGTATATCTTTGTGACTGTGTACCTGAATAACTATGTCTGTGTGCTTGTATAGTTGTGTGTCTGTATGTTTGTGTATTTGTGCATCTATGTATTTTTGCCTGTATCTATGTTTATATGGGAGAAAGACCGTGAGAGATAGATAAGGCCTGGGGGAAGAAAGAGACTGAAAGGGGCTGAGGGGAAGAAAGAGACACAAAGGAACTGGCGGGGAAGTTTGAAATACATAAGAGTGGTTGTAAGAGACACACTAAAGGGGGGTGTAAGGCACAAATGGGCAAAAGGGCTAAGACATTAAAGAGAGGGGACATGAAACACTAATGGAGTAAGAAATTCAAAAGGGGGGGCTACGAGACACAGAGGTGAAGATGCATTTTTTTGGGGGGTGGCAAAATGCATCTTTGCCTGTGTAGTCACAAATCCTTATACCGACCCTGTGTGTATGTGTCTATGTATGTGTGTGTATCTTCCAGTGTGTTTATCTGTGTGACTGTGTTTGTATGTGCCAGTGTGTGTATCATTGTGCCAATGTGTGTGTGTGTGTGTGTCTGTGTGTGTATCTATTTGTCACTGTGTGTCTGTGTGCCAAGGTGTGGGTATCTGTCAGTGTGTATCTGTGTGTGTATGTGCCAGTGTGCCTATTTGTGTGTCAGTGTGTATCTGTGTGTGTTTATCTGTGTGTCAAGGTGTGTGTATCTGTGTGCCCGTTTGTGTATATATGTGCCTCTGTGTATGTGTCAGTGTATCTGCCAACGTGTGTATCTGTGTGTTGGTGTGTATCAAGTTGTGTATATCTCTGTATCTGTGTTTGTATGTGCCAGTGTGTATTTGTGTGTCAAGGTGTGTGTATCTGTGTTAGTGTGTCTATGACCATGTATGTGTCTGTGTGTTTCTGTTTGTTAATGTGTAAGTATGTATGTGGCAGTACATGTATAGACATCCCAGCAATCAAACACCAGCACAACACACATTCCTGCAAACACAAACATGACATACAAAGACACCCCTGTACTCTAACTCCAAAATTACCTGCAAACACTCAAACACCAATGTAGCGTACCACCTATTAACTCAACCGGTTACCTCCACTAATTCCCTTCCTTCAGCCGATCAGGAACCATTTATACAAAGAGACACATTTTCCCCCAGACGAGACACAGTTCTGGAGGTACAACTCTGACTGACTCCATTTATTTTGTTACACATGGTTTTACAGACACAAACCCCTACATGGGGTCTCCAACACAAAACTTGGGTTTTCAATCCCAAGAAGCTGAAGGACAATGCATCTAGGTTAAACTGAGCTGGCAGTGTCTCTGTGGCAACGTCCTGCTGGGACAGGAAAAGGAAGGGGGAAGGGCACAGAGCAACCCATTTCACTTCTGTACTTTGCAGAGCTGCTGTATATACAGGCACAATACACGAAAGGCATAGAAATACATGGGGAAACACAGAATACAAGGGGAAACCACATTTTATACTGGGGAATCTACAAATATAGAAGAGGGCAATTCACAGACAGCCAGCGGTCCCGCCACAACCAATACTACAAACAAATGTACATCCGCATATAAAATCCTACACTACATCCAATATAAATACATCCTTGTATGAAAATACAATTATCTACAAACACCAACTCTACACACAGAAACACACCTGCTCCTAAGTACTAAAATCTGTTTACTATCTGTAGAAATTAGTGTATGTGGTGGGACTACTAACTATCAGTGAATTGCTGTGTGACACCCCCATGTTTTCCCATATGACTATGTGTATTTGTGTTTTGCCTGCACCCCGTTCGGGAGGCCTCATACAAACAGGTTCTGTTCGCCTCCCAAACGGGACCACCTCGATACCCTATTTAGAATGTTTGTTTAGAATTTTCCCACCTTGTTAATTTTCACTACCCAGTACAGAGGCTCATGGGATGAAGACCCCTGGCCACCGGAGGTGGGAAGCCCTGAGGATAGGTGGTGGGAACAGGGGCCAAAGGGATGGGAGTTCCGTTTCCGGCAGGGGACCCCTGAGAGGGACCACTGAGTGGCGGAAATAGAGGACAAAGAGTCTGGGGTTCCGGATCCGTTATAGGACCTTGGGAGGGGACATTGTCTTTTTGTGTCATCCACCCCTTGCATAGGGAACAATATAAAGACGAGTGTGGCCAATAAAGTTTTGTTGTACCCTTAGAACGGTGTGTCATCCGGTTACTGGGGAAGATGGGTCACTTAATTCTTCTATAGCGAAGGTAACCGGTCAGGTTACTAGGTGTCCTGCTACAGTGTATATAAAGCAATGTTGATACACTATGTAAAATGGTTCTACCGGAAAAATTAATCGGGAACCCCTGGTCTATAGTTTTGACGAATAGGAATTAAAGTGACAGCTTTTAGACCGTGAGGTGATGGGTAGTGGATGGGTGTTGTAAATGACCTGTATCATTATTATTATATTTATATAGCACCAGCAAATTCCGTAGCGCTGTACAATGGGTGGACTAACAAACAATCATGATTCAAAGCGGATGCTGGGACCGTTTCCCACAGAGTGAGGATGTCAGAGCTCCGTCAATATAATCTGTGTGCATAATGTATCCCACTGCTTTAACTTCTCTCTCTTTTTTTTTTTATTTGCTTCTATTTTCAGCTAAAAAACGTGAAGACTCTGCATCTTCCAGAGCAGGCAAGTTCCTTTCTGTTCCTATAAAAGTAAAATGACAAACAATCCACATTCCAGTCTATCTGAACATGTCTACTTGATTAGCAAGAAGATAGGACATATGAGTTATAAAGTCATTTAATGCAACATATAAAACCGCAATGAAACAAAGGTGGAAAAAATAGTACACTGGGGAAATGAGTGGAAAATTTCACACAAGGGGAACAGAGGGAAAATATTACATAAGGGGAACAGAGAGGGAAATATTACACAAAGGGAACAGAGGGGAAATTATTACACAAGGGGAGCAGAGTGTGAAATATTACACAAGTAGAACAGAGAGGGAAATATTACACAATGGGAACAGAGGGAAAATATTACATAAGGGGAACAGAGAGGGAAATATTACATAAGGGGAACAGAGTGAAAATTATTACACAAGGGGAGCAGAGAGACAAATATTGCACAAACAGAGGGAAAATGGGGAACAGTGGGGAAAGTATTACACAAGGGGAGCAGAGAGACAAATATTGCACAGTGGGAACAGAGGGAAAATATTACATAAGGGGAACAGAGAGGGAAATATTACATAAGGGGAACAGAGTGAAAATTATTACACAAGGGGAGCAGAGAGACAAATATTGCACAGTGGGAACAGAGGGAAAATATTACATAAGGGGAACAGAGAGGGAAATATTACATAAGGGGAACAGAGTGAAAATTATTACACAAGGGGAGCAGAGAGACAAATATTGCACAATGGGAACAGTGGGGAAAGTATTACACAAGGGGAGCAGAGAGACAAATATTGCACAGTGGGAACAGAGGGAAATATAACACAAGGGGAGCAGAGAGGGAAATATTACACAAAGGCAACAGAGAGGGAAATATTACACAAGGGGAGCAGAGGGGAAAAAATCCACAAGGGGAACAGATGGGAAATTATTACACAAGGGGAACAGAGGGGAAATTATTAAACAAGGGGAGCAGAGAGGGAAATATTACACAAAGGGAACAGAGGGGAAATATTGCACAAGGGGAACAGAGGGGAAATTATTACACAAGGGGAGCAGAGAGGTAAATATTACACAAGGGGAACAAAGGTGAAAATATTACACAAGAGGAACAGAGAAATAAATATGACATAAGGGGTACAGAGAAGAAAATATTACACAAGAGGAACAGAAAGATAAATATGACATAAGGGGAACAGATGGAAAATATTACAAAAGGGAACAGAGGGGAAAATGTTACACAAGGGGAACAGAGGAAAAATATTACACAAGGGGAACAGAAAATGGAAAATATTACACAAGGGGAACAGAGAGGGTAAATATAACACAAGGGGAACAGAAGGGAACATATTACGCAAGGGTAACAGAGGGGAAAATATTATACAAGTTGAACAGAGGGGAAAATATTACACAAGGGGAACAGAAAGGGGAAAGTATTACATAAGGGGAACAGAGAAAAAACATGTTACATAAGGGGAGCAGAGAGAAAATTTTTACCTATTTCACAGAGGGGAAAATGTTACACAGCTGGAACAGGGAAGAGGGAAAATATTGCACCAGGGGAGCAGATGGAACATATATCACTATTGGAACAAATATTACTTCATCAGAGACACAATTGTGTCCAAATATCATCCTGACTTTGCAAGGGACACCTGAAATCCCAAATGGTTCTGTTAAAATCTAGGCCCACATTCTAATTGTTTGTTGGCGTGCAGTGCTCGCAGTGAAAATGCTAAAAAAAAAAAAAAAATGTAAAAAACGAATTTGAGGAGTAAGTCATGCCAGCATCCAACTACCCCAGTAAAAAATGAAACTAAGATGTATCTACTAATTGGTGAGGAGGCCTTTTTAGCCATCACTAATACAATCTTATTCAACTCTCATAAGAGCCTTACCTTACCTTTCAGAGCGCTCTGAAGCCGACCAATCAGAGCAAACCAACGGACAATTAAAAGTGTTGGATTGTCAGCCTGAGTGCAGTCGTCCTCGGGCCAACTTCCTTTCTTTTTTATTTTTGTTATTCATGCATTTTGTTATTATTATTTTGTGTATTATGGATTTTTATTTGCTCATTTTGTGGGGAAATGAGCGAATATATATATATATATATATATATATATATATATATATATATATATATATATATATATATATATATATATATATATATATATATATATATATTGGAAGGCATGGCCTGAAGTTGTGGGAGGGGCTATAGACCTATAAAAGGGACTCCCCCCTTTCCCTACTTACCTTTGTTGGTCAGACGAATAGACTGTTCAAGGTCAGCATTTGCATGAGATCCACTTCCAGGTCATACAAGACGCCATTTTGGTTTCTCCTTTGCTCCATGAGGTCTCCTACTCCAAGCTGTGTCCAGGAATCCTACAGCAGGGCTTTCCGTTAATCCAGTGGCTTTCTCTCCGGTCAGCATCGCTTTTGGTGTCTCAGGGACTCTCAAACCGTAAGTTGACCCACCTGTCGCGCCAGGATTAGTTCCCACGGCGTTCAACACAGCACGGGTCCTCACTTTACGGTTTCCTTTTGTTTTGCACGGTTATTTCGTTACCTTATACTCACCTAGCTGTTTATGTAAAATCTGTTGGTTAAAATCTGTTTTGGTTAAAAATCTGTTGGGTTAAAACTACAAACGACATACAATTTTTCGCCTACACACTGACCCCTATCGGTCATTCAATGTAGTACAGGCTTCTCAGATATTATTGCATTTCATGTACAAACCACTGCATTTGGGCCTACACACTGACCCCTATCGGTCATCGGTGTACTACAGGTTTCTTAGACGTTTTTGCATTTCATGTACAAACCACTGCATTTTCACTGCATTTTCACCAAGACACTGACCCCTACCGGTCATTCTGTGTACTACAGGCATCTCAGACATTATTGCATTTCATGTACGAAACCACTGCATTTGTGCCTACACACTGACCCCTATCGGTCATTCGATGTACTACAGGCTTCTCAGATATTATTGCATTTCATGTACAAACCACTGCATTTGGGCCTACACACTGACCCCTATCGGACATCGGTGTACTACAGGTTTCTTAGACGTTTTGCATTTCATGTACAAACCACTGCATTTTCACAGCATTTTCACCAAGACACTGACCCCTACCGGTCATTCTGTGTACTACAGGCATCTCAGACATTATTGCATTTCATGTACGAAACACTGCATTTGTGCCTACACACTGACCCCTATCGGTCATCGGTGTACTACAGGTTTCTTAGACTTTTTGCATCTCATGTACAAACCACTGCATTTTCACCTAGACACTGACCCCTACCAGTCATTTGGTGTAACTACAGGCTCTATTGCATTTCATGTACAAACCAACGAACCACTGCATTTGCGCCTACACACTGACCCCTACCGGTCATTCGGTGTACTACAGGCTTCTTAGACATTATTGCATTTCCTGTACAAACCAACGAATCACTGCATTTTCATCTAGACACTGACCCCTACCGGTCATTCGGTGTACTACAGGCTTCTTAGACATTATTGCATTTCATCTACAAACCAACGAACCACTGCATTTGCGCCTACACACTGACCCCTATCGGTCATTCGGTGTACTACAGGCTTCTTAGACGTTTTGCATTTCATGTACAAACCAATTAACCACTGCATTTTAACCTACACACTGACCCCTACCAGTCATTCAGTGTACTACAGGCTTCTCAGATATGATTGTATTTCATGTACAAACTAACAAACCACTGCATTTTCACCTAGACACTGACCCCTATCGGTCATTTGGTGTACTATAGGCTTCTTAGAAGTTTTTGCATTTCATGTACAAATCACTGCATTTTCACCAAGACACTGACCCCTACCAGTCATTTGTTGTAACTACAGGCATCTCAGACATTATTGCATTTCATGTACAAACCAACGAACCACTGCATTTGCGCCTACACACTGACCCCTACCGGTCATTCGGTGTACTACAGGCTTCTCAGACATTATTGCATTTCATGTACAAACCAACGAACCACGGCATTTTCGCCTGCATGCTGACCCTTACTGGTCATTCAGTGTACTACAGGCTTCTCAGACTTTATTACACTTCATAAGGAAACAAACTAACTACAGCATTTTCACTTTTATACTGACTCCTATCTGTCAAACGGTATACTACAGGCTTTTCAGACATATGGTTATTCCCCTCATAACATTCCCACTATAATTATAATTACACAATAACACTTGCTTACTATCATATAATCATTCCTGCATACCTGCCTTCATAGGCATTTAGTTACATTTACTGACAATACGCATACATTTACCCAAGAATGCACATACTATTTAAAGCACTATGCAGGATTCCAGAGTCTAATACGGAATATTTGCACGCTTAAAATATAAGTCCTTCCAATTATGTATTTTCACTTATTAGGTTATTCAGCTGCCAGTCATGGTTCACTACACTCATGTTTCAGGGTACAGTTGTGTTCCATATCACACATGATATAACACTCCCGACAAGTTAATTTCCTTCAAACAGGGGCATTACAAGCATACAATAAACATTGGGACAGAGCACTTTGCTCTATTAAACTTGCATAACACACATATGGATATACGCTTTTAAATGTCTATATTCGATTTTCATACATTGTTTTACCCGTCTGGGATACAGGTATTAATAACCTTTACGACCAGTAAGGGTATCTAATCATACTACCAGGTACATACACCTGCTCATGTGGTATATACATACTTTTTCTGTTTCCCCCTGGGTATATTCTTAGCGTACTGGCAATTAGGGACTATAGGTTTCCAATAGATATTTTCCTTTCTTGGCATCTACGCCTGTCGTATAGTGGTCCCGCGAGGCCAACACCCCGCCTCAACGCTCGGAGGCAAACACCCATCGGGCCACTCGTGAGCTAGCCGCCTCGCATGGTATATAGAGAGGGCCTCACCTGTCACTCCCTTCCCCTTTTTTATGGTTACAGTCACCGAGAGGCCAACATCCTGCCACTACGTTTGGTGGCCACAAAAATCCCCTCGCGCCATTGCATAGATAGAGCCTCTCAAGCCACTTGGCAACTAGCAGGGCCTCACCTGTCACCAAACAAAGGATTAATTGTTTCGCCATGCGGCTTTAGCTAGCAAGCACATTGTGGGTTCATATAATAATGGCTATTTTCATGATTTTTAACATGTATCAAGCACGTGGTAAGGATTTCTCTCTACCTAACACTCCAGCTAGAGTCAACACACTTTCACTTGGAGATGTTGCTAGTCCCACAGGACAATTTTGTCCCAACACAGCGGACGATCACGTTTCAGGCTCCAGGCTCTAGCACCTCTGGTAGTACGTAGAGAACTACCAGAGACAAATTGGGTCGTCTCATTCTCTTTGGCAAATCCCAGATTTGCAACAATTTCCATGTTGGCACATGTAGTTTCAGTGCATGCAGACTGTTGCAGATATGTTCCCAATATGTCAGGGCACATGCAAAAACCATGTGTCCCAATAAATGTACCCTGAACCTTACTTCTCGTCTGTAAACATTATGCATTTCCAGTACTTTCTAACTTATCACCCTTCCAGACATTTAGTTTATTTCCTAATCTCCGATTTTAAAGGCCTTCTGTTCAGGTATTGCCATATACTTTTGGGGGAATCTAGAATGCCTAACTTGCAGTCATCACTGCAGCATCCAACAGCTGGCATTACACTCATGGCCCAAGTATGGCAGAAAGATTTCTACCTGGGCCTCTCCGATCTACACCATTTACAGTGTGGCGCAATCCCATTGGGATTGTCACAGGAAATCTTCCCTCACGCTGTAACTGATCATAGACTTATCTGCACCTCACGCCTCGGCTACCCCTATCGTCCCTCATACCCTCCGAGGAGTTTTCATTACAGTATGCCACCATTGTTCATACCATGACAACTATCACTCAAGCTGGGAGGGGAAGCCTGGTTAAGTAAAACTGATATCACAAACGCATTTCAGACTGCCACCATCCACCCTGCACTGGCACTTACAGGGCATCTATGGGCAGCAGTTATATATTTCTTCTCCCGCTTAACTTTCGGGTCAAGAGCGGCCCACAATCTTCAATATATTCGTTGAACTCTTTACTGGTTGTGGTTAAACATATCCAGATGCCCCACAGTCATACACTCCCGAGATGATTTCTTGTTGGTCAAAGGGAATGCCTTTCCCTCTAGAAGCTTCAAGGAAGCCATTAGTATGTCTGAACACTTGGGTGTCCCAGTATTCCCTAAGGTCACAGAAGACCCAGACACTATCGTTACATTCCTGGGCATACAACTTGACTCGGCATCCATACCAACAAGTTACCACGCGAGAAATAGGAACAGTCGCAACAACACCAATTACCACCTCCTGCTTGGTACTTGCAACCACATGGAACTACAATCCCTACCAGGTTCCTTAAATTTTGCCATGCACATCGTACCGCAGGCCACGCTTTCATCTCAGACCACTTTGCTTTTTCCTCCCTCCCGAATGATGATCAGGGGCTGTCTCTAGACAACCAAGCCATGGCAGACCTACACATATGGTGGACTTTCTTAACCACACGTAATGGTAAATTATTGTGGCAGCTGCCGTGACAGCCGCCATGGCAGGGGGTCATTTATGGTCAAGGTCATGGATTACATGAACCTCGACAACATAGCCGGGCTCTGACTAAACTGGCCTTGTCCACCAGCACTCAACACGCTTGCTACAGGGTTTTCCACTTATACAATACGTTTCATGTCGGACCATCACTTAGATAGCTGGTTTGAGGTTTCACCACGTATGGCCTTCGCCTCTTTTTTGCCACCTTAAGTTAATAATTCTCGCACAACACGGTTAAACTTTATCTCACGGGCATTCAACACTATACGTATTTCTCCATCCCAAACAACAAGGCTTCCTATCCTCCTACCCCATACATACCTTACTTAGAGACATGGCCAAGCGGACGTTCCCGCTAAAACTAAATACTGGCCATAGACATACAATGTTCAAACCATGACAGAACCACTCGACCATGCACTTCTGAGCCACGCACCAATGCAGTTATCAAAACTACCTATCTAGCCTTTAACGGCTTTCTCAGGCCAAAACAATAACTCACTATCAGCGGCCAACATCATAAACAAGAGTGCCTGTTGACCTCTTATCTTCTAAAACACACAGACCACTATGTCCGGTCCCTTCCTAAAACTAAGATGACTCAGAGGGGCGAGCCAGTGCATGTAACCTACTACCTTACAAGCAATGCTTGGTGCCCGGTTAAGGTACTGATTATGTTCTTGGGCACACCACCATACGCACCACTGAACCATTACTGTCGCTGTACGATACTGTCCTTACCACAGGTAAGTTCATGCACTATGTCCACCTACTCATTCATCATGCTCGAACTAAACCCTAGCGACTACTCAGGGCACTCCTTTAGGATAGGAGCAGCTTACACAGCCTATAGCAAGACATCCCCGCACACGTTAAGACACGGGGCCACTGGGAATCATAGGCTTATGCGACGTACATACCACAGCCAATTCAGGAATTAGGACGCTTTCATTAAATGTCTAACTGATGGTTAACAAATGCACTATGATCCTGTATAATGTTTTGCATTAATATGTCTCTTTTTGCCCACTTTTTACCGGCTTACAGCATACGTCGGTTTCGGCACACCTCGACCGATTATTCCTAAAGCTACATCTCTACAACCCATCTTATTCTATATCATATGAGAATGCCCCGAACACAAATTGGAAGGCATGGCCTGAAGTTATGGGAGGGGCTATAGACCTATAAAAGGAACTCCCCCCTTTCCCTACTTACCTTTGTTGGTCAGACGAATAGCCCCACCCTCCACTCCCATTGTTCATATTTCCTCTATGTAAGCCCACTTTTTACCGGCTTACAGCATACGTCGGTTTCGGCACACCTCAACCGATTATTCCTAAAGCTACATCTCTACAACCCATCTTATTCTATATCATATGAGAATGCCCCGAACACAAATATATATATATATATATATATATAATAGCAGCTATAACACTATATCTGGTCTGGCAGATGGCAAAGTTGGCCAGCAGCGTTGCGAATGCGAGCAATATATGTTGTGGAGCCTCCGCGCTGCCTGCTAGTGTGGTCTGGGCCGCTGACAGGGAGTCACACGCTGCTTCCACGTGGCTCACTCGATCTCTTAGGCCCTAGACATCAGGCCCGCAGTGCCTGAATGTCCTGTCTGATTGCGGCTCCCAGCTCTGATGTGGTGGAGCGGAAATCCGCTTTTGTAGGTAGGGCTTTAATGAGGTCTACCCATTGGGGCCTGTCTGTGCCCTCTGAAGACGATCAGACGCTGGCGCCATGCGGCGGTGTCGAGAGGTCCGCGGGAGTCACCAGATACTGGCGCAGGGATGAGGTGAGCGGGCCTTTCTTGGGTTCTGGGTGCTGCTTAGTGTGAGGGGTCTTATTTGATTTCTCCATTCCCCATTGTCGCTGTTTGAGGGGGCAATTTGCTGCTCAGTGTCGGGACCCGGAGGAGATAGAGTTCACATGGCCATTTTCCACAGCTGCCCTCCCCCATTGCAATATCTCTGCTTCTCTCCAGTTACAGTCATACTGCCCTCCCTATGGCAATATCTCCACTCCCCCCAGTTACCCTCATACTTCCCTCCCCTCTGGCAATATCTCTGCTCTCCCCAGTTACAGTCATACTGTTCTCCCCCAGGGCAATATCTCTGCTCTCCCCAGTTACAGTCTGCTCTCCCCAGTTACAGCCATACTGCCCACCCCGGGGAATCTCTCCGCTCCCCCCCAGTTACAGCCATACTGCCCACCCCGGGGAATCTCTCCGCTCCCCCCCAGTTACAGTCATACTGCCCCCCCCCTGGGGAATCTCTCCGCTCCCCCCAGTTACAATCATATTGCCCTCCCCCATGGCTGCATCTCCCCTTACCCTTTTAGATTTACTCAATAGAATGGCAGAGGGTATTTCCATCTTAGTAAACGCTGCCTTATTTCTTTCATTGGTATTTTGTTTGATCCTTCTGTACATTGCCCTGTGGGTTTAGTGATTTCATCATGGATTTCATAGAGTAGGTTTTTGTTTAGTATTTATAGCCATCGGGGACATAGTGACCCTCATTGCACTTTGTTCTCAGACTGGTTATTATCTCATCACGTGCAGAGCCCAAGGCCGTAACAAAGCCGCACAAATCTGGTGCCATATTTATCTTATTCTTAAGAGAACTTCTGTTTTTTTATCACCCACTTTAACCTCAGATAGTAAAATTATAATTTATAGGGAAAGCCTGTGGAAGTTGTTATGGTTCTGTTGGGTTTTAGTTCTGTGTTTAACCATTTTCAGGGGAAGTGACGAAAGCCAACAGTCTCTTTGTTTGCTCTATTGGAAATGCGTAATGCACACCTCTGCATAAACATTAGCCGGATGTGGACAGCAGTCATACACTGAGAACATTGTCCCCTCCATTCTGCGCACTTCGTCAGACATGTGACAACGTGATCATTGTTTTTCCCCATACTGAAGCATTTCTCCTCTTCACCTAGGTCATCCAGATTATATCATCCCTCTTGTTTTAACCTCTAAGACACAAGAGATCTTTAATTGTAAAGTTGATGAAGATATCACTCCAGACAAACCTTTTAAACTCTTAAAGAAAGATGAAATTCTTAATGACATTAAAGCAAGGGCCGCTGTGTCCGATTTCCACCCATTTAAAGCACTTGTTGTGGTAAGTACTATGTTGGTTCCTCCTGATTCTATATTCCTTATGGGATTTTACGGGATTTCTTATAGGGGTTCGGTTGGCTGAAGGGTATTTAAAACAAGCAGCAAATCAGGGGAGAGGAGCAATGAATCCTCTATGAACTATGTTTTGCGACCCTATCAATTGTACTACCACCGGCAAAGAGCAGAGATTTAAGTTGTAGAAGATATTGTTTATGGTAGATTTAAGGATTTTAACATTTTAGGTTTGATTGAGGTTGTATGCTATTATTACTACTCGTAAAATGAGCCAAATCCTGGCCTGATTTCTCAATTCCATTTTTAATCTACTCCTGTCCAAGTCTTGATTGTGACAACGTTACATTAATGAATGAAATAACTGATTATTTTATATCAGGAATGAGTTAATACTACTTCTAACCCCTTAACTCCATCCTTATTCTGAGTTCTGATTCATAATCCTACATGTGATTGTTAAGTGATCAATTTCTAATCCTATTTCTGATATTCAATTCCAAACCTTATGCTTAATCCTAACATTAAATCCGAATTATAATCCCGAGATGAATCTGTTGGCGCTATATAAATAGTAATAATAATAATAATGTCATCCCAGCTCTGATTTTAAAATCCCACTTCTATTTCATAAATCCATTTCCTAATCCTAAACTGGATTCTTATGCACAGTCTGCCTTCATATGTCTTGGTTTTTGACCATCGTTAACTTGTCATTTCTCTTTACGTTGCAGGAATATCCTGGGGAGCAGATTCTGCTAGTCCTTGATGGAGAATTTAAATACGGACAGAATTTCTATCTAGTATCAACCGAAGAAGCCAAGGAGAGCATTCTCCATGTGAGCTGGCAATCTTATTGCTAATATTTTTGTATTATATATTGATATGTTATAGCGCTAGAAAGCGTTTGACACACTCCATGGGGCCGCGGATTTGCTACAGAGCCCTGTTTACGTCTTGTGATTGTCTTATAGCTTGGGCCTTTAACCTCCTTGTTTGATAGATTTAGAGGTGTGTGATTAACTTACAGTTACGTCTCCCATTCAGTAACTTCATGTTAGATAATCCCAATACCCAAATCCTTTACAAGTCATTCATACCTATGTTGTCATCCTCCATGGCAATTTAGGACTAACTTGGTGTCACGTGACACGGAGAAGGCATGGTAGGTTTTTAGTTTTTGTTGCCGTAGCAGCAGTGAGCCCATTCAGGAAGTAATACAATGTGTTTGTTTGACATTAGTGTCACCGGGAGGACGCACTGCACTGACTCTCTTCCATTTTCTTGTAGCCTCCAGAAGGCACAACTGATGAAGATGAAGGAGATGAAGAACTTTTTGATGAATATGTTCCGCGTCCTCTTATCCTCAAGCCCTGGATCTCACTGGGAAGTGAACTGGAAATTGAAGAAGAGTCCGTAAACGAGCGTCAACCCAAGGTCTTCAGTGAGCCCTAAAATATCGTGCATTACCAATGAAGCTTTATTCAATATACAGAAAATTGAGTAAATTGAAAGCAAATAGCTGAATCCCTGTTTTGAGTTAATACATTGTTTTCACACAGAAAGCATTTTTCTTATTGTACAAGGGCAAAAGGGGTGTGATCTAGCCAATCTGTGCCTTATCCCTAGGAATGCTGGAAAGCACATCGAGTGTATACTGTACATTACGCTGTATACCGTATATTAAGCTGAATACTATATATTAGGCTGTATACCGTACATTACGCTGTGTACCGCACATTAAGCTGTATACTATATATTAAGCTGTATCCCGTACATTAAGCTGTATACTATATATTAAGCTGTATACTGTACATTAAGCTGTAGTTGTTCTGGTGACTATAGTGTCCCTTCAAGCTGTATACTGTCTAAAACTTTTCATTTCCCTAAAATGCTTGTAAAAGATGAGTGGAAAATCTGAAAAAATAAAAATTGTGTATATTTACATCATTCGAATTTTTTGAATTTTTAGGTTTGTCTAGAAAACAATCTGTAAAAACAATTGCTGTTTCATTACGTGTTATGTGCCTGCTATGGATCCCATCTTTTAAATGTTATCCTAATATTTTCCAAAGAAAAAGTACACCTTTAAGTATTTTGTTCATTTTGGTTTAATGCTGTGATTGGAGGAGATCGCCTGGATAAGACTATGGCATTAGTATTTCTACATGAAAGTACCATATAGTCTATAATATATGAAACCCGTAACAATGATTAGAACAACTTCTAACCTGCTCATTTTTGTGAAGTGCTGATTTTTTGTTTTTTTTGTTTTTTTGCAGATAAAATATCTGATTTCCCGGATTCACAGAGAGTTTGGTTCTCCTGTCACTTTCGGTGATCGCAATGCATCTGAGGTGAGAGACGGGTACATTGATTGTGCGTCATACCAAGACAAGCGTTTCAGTATCCAGTATAAGGAACGGGATGCAGGAATACAGGCGATAGCCAGTATACAGAATCAGAGCACTCAGACCAAGTGGTGAGAAAACTACTAATTTAATCAAAGCATAAAACTGTGTGAACCCTGGATTTTAATGTTTACAAAACCGTTGTCCCCTGCATGTGTGTATTTAAGATGGCTTTAGCTTCTAACCCTACATGTGGGGATAAGATGGCCGCACTGGCTGCTAATGCTACATGCTTCTTAAAGATGGCCGCCCTGGCTGCTAACCCTACATGCGTGGTTAAGATGGCCGCTTTGGCTGGTTAAGATGGCCGCTCTGGCTGCTATCCCTACATGCGTGGTTAAGATGGCCGCTCTGGCTGGTTAAAATGGTTGCTCTGGCTGCTAACCATACATGCATGGTTGAGATGGCAGCTCTGGCTGCTAACCATACATGCGTGGTTAAGATGGCCGCTCTGGCTTCTAACCATACATGCGTGGTTAAGATGGCCGCCCTTCTGCTAACCCTACATGTGTGGTTAAGATGGCCACTCTGGCTGGTTAAGATGGCCGCTCTGGCTGGTTAAGATGGTCGCTCTGGCTGCTAACCAGGGCCGGCCTTAGGCCTTTAGGCACCCTGTGCGAAAAAACCTTCACAACACCCTCCCTCCCCCATCATCCATGTATAGTGTGTGTAGAGGAGTGTAATGATTGTATACGGGATTTATTAAATTAATAATGATTTAAAAACAAATATTCATTCCTCCTTTCCTGTTGTTACCTAGTTGGGAGAGGGGCATGCTGATCTGAATCTGGGATGCCCCTCCACTGGGTACAGACCATGCGTAACTGTCTCGCAAGCTCAGGGACTTGCAGTGTCCTGTGGTAATCTGCAGCAGCGCACTGATTATCCTGAGCTAGGAAAACAGCCACTTATGGTCTGCAGCCAACAGAAGTTCAGGCCAGAAGTGCCAGACTGCCTCCCCTACATTACAGAGGAGCAGACTAAGTATGTCACATAATACTGTATGTGGTTTTGCTTTGGAGCTCTGGATTATACTTATTTAACTTGACCTCTTTTGGAATACATTTTTTTTATAATGCGCTACTTCTCCAGAGCTCCACAACAATAAAACTCCCAGTAATGTGGAGCTCTGTGACAAGATCATACACTACACAATAATACAACTCTAATGTCTATTGGTGTATCACCAAGCTCCCTAACTATAAAACACAGAGTAATGTGCATTTTATATACCAGAGCTCCACTGTAATACATCTCACTATACAGGTGATACTCGAAAAAATTAGAATATCGTGCAAAAGTTCATTTATTTCAGTAATGCAACGTAAAAGGGGAAACTAATATGAGATAGACGCATTACATGCAAAGCAAGATAGTTAAAGCTGTGATTTGTCATAAGTGCGATGAATATGGCTTACAGCGCATGAAAACCCCAAATCCACAATCTCAGTAAATTAGAATATTGTGAAAATGTGCAATATTCTAGGCTCACAGTGCCCCACTCTAATCAGCTAAGTAAGCCATAACACCTGCAAAGGGTTTCTGAGCCTTTAAATGGTCTCTCAGTCTGGTTCAGTAGGAATCACAATCATGGGGAAGACTGCTGACCTGACAGTTGTGCAGAAAACCATCATTGACACCTTCCATAAGGAGGGAAAGCCTCAAAAGGTAATTGCGAAAGAAGTTGGATGTTCCCAAAGTGCTGTATCAAAGCACATTAATAGAAAGTTATGTGGAAGGGAAAAGTGTGGTAGAAAAAGGTGCACAAGCAGCAGGGATGACCGCAGCCTGGAGAGGATTGTCAGGGAAAGGCCATTCAGATGTGTTGGGGACTTTCACAAGGAGTGAACTAAGGCTGGAGTCAGTGCATCAGGAGCCACCACACACAGACGGATCCTGGACATGGGCTCAGATGTCGTATTCCTCTTATCAAGCCGCTCCTGAACAACAAACAATGTCAGAAGCTTCTTACCTGGGCTAAAGAAAAACAGACCTGGTCTGTTGCTCAGTGGTCCAAAGTCCTCTTTTCTGATGAGAGCAACTTTTGCATCTCATTTGGAAACCAAGGACACAGAGTCTGGAGGAAGAATGGAGAGGCACACACTGCAAGATGCTTGAAGTCCAGTGTGAAGTTTCCATAGTCGGTGTTGATTTGGGGAGCCATGTCATCTGCTGGTGTTGGTCTACTGTGCTTCATGAAGTCCAGGGTCAATGCAGCCGTCTACCAGGAGATTTTGGAGCACTTCATGCTTCCTTCCGCAGACGAGCTTTATGGGGATGCTGACCTAATTTTCCAGCAGGACTTGGCACCTGCCCACACTGCCAAAAGCACCAAAGCCTGGTTCAATGACCGTGGGATTATTGTTCTTGATTGGCCAGAAAACTCGCCTGACCTGAACCCCATAGAAAATCTATGGGGCATTGCCAAGAGAAAGATGAGAGACATGAGACCGAACAATGCAGAAGCGCTGAAGGCCGCTATTGAGGCATCCTGGTCTTCCATAACACCTCGGCAGTGCCACAGGCTGATAGCTTCCATGCCACGCCGCATTGAGGCAGTAATTGCTGCAAAAGGGGCCCAAACCAAGTACTGAGTTCATATTCATGATTATACTTTTCAGAGGTCCTATATTGTTCTATGTACACTCCTTGTTTTATTGATTGCATGTAATATTCTAATTTACTGAGATTGTGGATTTGGGGTTCTCATGAGCTGTAAGCCATAATCATCGCACTTATGACAAATCATGGCTTGAACTATCTTGCTTTGCATGTAATGCGTCTATCTCATATATTAGTTTCCCCTTTTACGTTGCATTACTGAAATAAATGAACTTTTGCACGATATTCTAATTTTTTGAGTATCACCTGTAATATGATGTAATGTTTGTGTTATCTGTGTATGTAATAGGTGTGATGGCTGTGTGTGATATGTATGCTTTGATATGTATACGTCCGGAAAACTACCACACCTTAAGGGGACAGGTCTTAGGTGTAATGGAAACGTCCTCTGAAAAGAATAAAAATGGGTTTCTCCTTGACATTTCTATCGCCTTTGACAAACAGAACTTTTCATGCAAAGTCCTGATGGATTCAGGTGCTGCTGGAAACTTCATCGACGTTCAGTTTGTCAAAGGTAATACTATACCTATCAAAGAGAGACTATCACCCCTAGCTGTTGAAGCTATTGATGGGGGGCCACTCTCACAACCATTGATAACGCATGAAACCTTACCCATTAATATTTCCATTGGTGCCTTACATAAGGAAGAGATTACATTTCAGGTGATTGCATCTCCTTCTTGTCCTATTATATTAGGATTCCCATGGCTTAACAAGCATAACCCACATATTGACAGGGCTAATGGGGAAATATTAGAATGGGGTAAGGATTGTAATGAAAGGTGCATATTGCATGTCATCAAAAGAGTGGGCACTATTGAATTACCCACTAGTACACCTCAAAATCCAGAGATCCCTATACAATACCAAGACATTAAAGAAGTATTCAGCAAGACTCAGTCTAATACTCTACCTCCTCACAGACCATATGACTGTTCCATTAACTTACTACCAGGTGCTATGCCACCTAAGGGAGCAGTCTACGCTCTATCTCCTCAGGAGAGTAGTGTAATGGAGGAATATATTAAGGATTCATTGAATAAAGGCCATATACGAAAATCATCCTCGCCTGCTGGTGGAGGATTATTTTTTGTATCTAAAAAGGATGGTGAGTTGTGCCCATGTATCGATTACAGGGCATTGAACAAAATCACCATTAAGAACGCCTACCCCATTCCTCTTATTGCTGAATTATTTGACAGACTTCATGGTGCTAAAGTGTTTACTAAGCTTAACTTTAGAAGCGCTTACAATTTAGTGAGAATCAATCAACCACGAGTGGAAGACTGCATTTAATATCAGAAGTGGACACTATGAATATCTTGTGATGCCATTCGGGTTGTGCAACGCTCCAGCGGTTTTCCAAGATTTCATTAATGATGTACTCAGGGATTACATTTACTCGTTTGTCTTGGCATATCTGGATGATATCCTTATTTATTCTCCTGACCTTCAGTCTCACCACGATCACGTTAAACAAGTTCTGCAAACTTTGTTAAAAAACCAACTTTATTGTAAACTGGAAAAATGTATCTTTGACCATGTAACGGCACCCCCGGGCATAAAAGGGGTTAATAGCCGCTTAGTAGATCTTCCCCTTCCAGAGACACAGGCAGCTACTGTAGACACCAATACAGCGAACCAGAGAAGCATATGAATACCGTAAACAGCAGAACCGGAACCATATGAATGCCGTAAACCGCCGAATAGGAAAAACCATACGAATAGGTTTACACTCCTAGCAGTCAAACTGGAACAGCATACAGTAAATCCCCCCCAGAACGAGACAAGGCTCCGTGTTGAGGGTCAAGCAGGAACAGACAGAGCTGTGGGTTTATTGTTCTTATATACACATTAGTACCACCCACAGGGTTTTGGAAAACAACCAATAAACACGTACAATACACTCAGACACTCCCACACAAAATCCTCCCCTCTGCCTGTGATACAATTACCTTACACAATGGGTAATGTAATTATCACAGGCACGGAAATACAGTTTTTCCACATTATTCATAACTTGAAAAGTATGCATCACATTCACAGAATCTGCATACTCCAAATACAAACATGTGTCAAAATCATCCAAATGATTACTGAATGGCGCTCAGAGCACACACATACAGTTCAATTGCCATGGAGCCAAAGTCTTTCCCATAGTCTTTCATTATACGAATGGGCTCCATGGCATAGCTATCTGGGGTATCACTGCTCAAACAGGGCCAGCACCTAATGACCCGGCTTTCGTGTCTTCGCAGGGGAAAATCAAGCTTTTCAACATGGGGCCATAGTCTAAAGGCAGCAGACGGGCAACCAGGCTCCTCCAATGCACAGTGGCGAGATTGGTCTCATCACAGACCAGTCTGAAGTACAGTTTTTAGGATATAATATTTCTGCCTCTGGGTTTCAGATGGATCCTAAAAAACTAGAGTCTGTTCTACAGTGGCCTTTACCCACTGGGCTGAAAGTCATTCAAAGATTCATTGGTTTCGCCAATTATTAAAGAAGATTTATAAAGGGATTTTCTTCCTTTCATTGTCCTCTCCACTGCTTGGCTCCATCATGGAGGCTCAGTCTCAGGTGCCCTGCGGTAAACCTCAGGACAAATTGTTCGTTCCATTGGGGGAAAGGGTTAGTATCATGAAGGTGTTTCACGACGGGGGGCCCACCTTGTCGTATAGTGTTTCCCTATGAGTTTTTTTCTTTTCTGTTTCCATTCAGGTGTATCTTATATTACAGATTTTTATTTGAGGATTTGAGGAATCCTTTGTTACTACCTAAGACAGGGCCGGACTGGGAAAAAAATTAGGCCCGGGCATTTTTCAATCAGAGCGGCCCCCTAAGAAGGGGGCGGGGCCAGAGAGGGTGTGTTTTGTCATCACTAATTACAAGTACGCCCCCTCTCAAAGTGAGCATGTTGGTTCAATGCGCAGAGCCCTGCTGAAGAACTCTGCCATTAGAAAAAGGCTCTGTATTTGTTCTGCGCAGCGCAAGCAAATTTATTAACATGTTTGCGCTGTGTTTGCTTTTAAATTGTCTCTGGTGTCTCCACAAGTGGGATACCAGAAGACAAAAGGGCCAGGAAAGTGTATGGTGCATGTGTTTGGAGCCTGCTTGTGGGATTGCGTGTGTGTAGAGTGTGGTGTGGTATTTTGTAAATAGGTCAATTTCATTTGTGTTTGTGGTGTAATATGTGTCGCTAGGGGCTGTAGAGAGTGTTTGTATAGGGGGCATAGTGTTATAGGGTATGTAGCGAGTGTGTGTATACGGGCTGTAGTGTGTGTGTGTGTATAGGTGATGTAGTGTGTGTAGGGGTTGTAGAGAGGGTGTGTTTGTTTGCTGATAAGGAATGTAGTGTGTGTGTAGGTGGTGCAGTGTGTGTGTGTGTGTGTGTGTAGGAGATCTAGTGTGTAAAGGACCCTGAGTGTGTATAGGAGATTGTGTGTGTGTGTGTGTGTGTGTGTGTGTGTGTGTGTGTATATATATATATATGTGTGTGTGTGTGTGTATATATATATATATATATATATATATATATATATATAGTTGGACGTATTGTATGTGTGAGGGGCGCAGTGTGTGTGTGAGGGTGTTTTATCTGCCGTCACATTCTAGGTTTCTAATTTTCTTTGTTAACTCACTGAGGGTTATTTTATATATTATATATATATTATATATTTATGTGTGTGTGTGTGTGAGCGAGGGTGCTGTGTGTCTGAGGTTTCGCTGTGTGTGTCTGAGGGTGCCTTGTGTGTCTGAGGGTACGCTGTGTGTGTCTGAGGGTACGCTGTGTGTGTCTGGGTGCACTGTGTGTGTTTAGGTGCTGTGTGTGTCTGAGGGTGCTGTGTGTGTGTCTGTTGGTGCTGTGTGTGTGTCTGGAGTTACTGTGTGTGTGTCTGGGAGTGCTGTGTGTGTCTGAGGGTGCTGTGTGTGTGTCTGGGGTTGCTGTGTGTGTGTCTGAGGGTGCTGTGTGTGTCTGAGGGTGCTGTGTGTGTCTGAGGGTGCTGTGTGTGTCTGGGGGTACTGTGTGTGTGTCTGAGGGTACTGTGTGTGTGTATGTGTGTGTCTGGGGGTGCTGTGTGTGTCCGAGGGTGCTGTGTGTGTGTGTCTGAGGGTGCTGTGTGTCTGAGGGTGCTGTGTGTGTGTGTCTGGGGTTGCTGTCTGGGGCTGCTGGGTGTGTGTGGTGTGCGTGTGTGTCCGGGGTGCTGTGTGTGTCCGGGGTGTGTGCTCCTGAGGGTGCTGTGTGTGTCTGAGTCTGGGGGTTGCTGTGTGTGTCTGAGGGTGCTGTGTGCTGCTGTGTGTGTCTGAGGGTGCTGCTGTGTGTGTCTGAGGTTGCCTGGTGTGTGTCTGGGGGTGCTCTGTGTGTGTCTGAGGGTGCTCTGTGTGTGTCTGGGGGTGCTGTGTGTGTGTGAATTTATTTTTTATTTAAATTAAAATATATTTTTTAATAATTCAAAAAAAAAGTTATATACCCCCCCCCCCTTCTTACCTTTAGCCTGTTCTGCCATGAGAGAGTTCACTCTCGCGAGATCTGATCGTTGCCGAGGCAACGCTCAGAATCCTGCAAGAGGACCTGGCGGAGCTGCTGGTTAGAGCTCCGCCGGTCCTCTTTCCTGCCTCCCTCCCTCCACAGCCTGCGGCCGCCTGTAACAGTGCCTCTGGGCCGGTGAGGGAGATCTTTGATCTCCCCACCGGCCCATGAAGGCACACAGCAGGGTTGGCGCTCGGGGAGCGCTGGCCCTGCAGGGGCTGGCAGGGGAGATTCTGTGATTTCCCCCTGCCGACCTCGGGCCCCACGGCCATCGCGGCCCACCAGGCATTTGCCCGGTATGCCCAATGGCCAGTCCGGGCCTGACCTAAGATATAAGGGAAGTTATTA
>OW240919.1:2690521-2739092 GCA_933207985.1 Pelobates cultripes
GATGGGATTCCAGCATGGTTAAAATTTAGTAGGCCAAAATCTCCATGTGGCATATGTGTATGTTGTGTCAGTTGGTTAGCTACATGTAGCTAGGATACTGTCATCAGTGTACTGAGCATGTGCAGGAATGCAGGAACTGAAATTGCACTTAATTCCTTTGTCTTGGATGAGCCATGTGGTTTGACTAGATGTACAAGTCTATATTCTGCTCATTGATTGGTTAAAGGTATATGTGGGTGTAGCTATTAATGGGAGGAGTTATAGTGCTATATAAGGAATGTACACCATGTGTTGGTCTCTCAGAATGTTGGAACAGGAGTTCATCTGAGACCCGATCGGTAATGTGAATAAAGGCCTGTTACTTCCTGAAGACCTGTGTGTGGCGAAACCAACCTCGCCACTGTGAACTGGAGAAGCCTGGTTGCTCACCTGCTCCCTTTGGACTATGGCCCTGCAGGTTAAACTGTTTATTTCCCCTGCAGAAAGGCTTATTTGTGTGATCTGAGGGCCATTCATCTAATAATGTGCACTCAGATCCCAGCTATCTGGGGATATGTGAAATGTCTGTGTGTTATGTGTAAATGTGACTGTATGTATTTTAAAGTGTTTTGTGTCTTTTTGCAACCATGTGCTTAATGGAGTCTTGTGTCTGTCCTGGGAGATAATTGAATTACTCTCCAGGATAGAAGACTCTGAAACTGGTTTGAGCCAGAAAGCCATGCTTCATTTAGTCACAAAGGACTTTTTACTAACTTTTGAACCCCTTGTCTGATTTGTACCATTTTTGAATATGTTGTTCCCCTGAATGGATTGATTGTGAATATGTAATTTTATGTGAATGTGATGTATGGTTTTGGAGTTATGAAAGTTGGGTAGAAAGTATGTTTTAACTGTATGTATAATTGAGTTTCCTCTCAGGATAAGGGGAGGGAATATGTGGGATATAACTGTGATGTGATTGGTTGTTTTGTAACGCCCTGTGGGCTGTACTATGTTTGTGGATTGGGAATAAAAGAGACTGTATGTGACAGTACAGGGAGTTCCTGCTTAACCCTCAAAGTGAAGTGTCGCCTCATTATTGGGGGAAGGATTTATTGTATGCTGTTCCAGTTTGACTGCTAGGAGAGTAAACCTATTCGTATGGTTCCTATTCAACTGTCTACAGCATTCATATGCTTGAGAGGATTCATGTGCTTCTCCGGTTCGGTGGTTGTGGTGTCTGCTGCAGTGCTTGGAGTCCTCAGGAAGCGCTAGGAGCATCTTTTAACGGAGGTACCCAGTCGGGGTGCCAGGCGATCCGTTACATTGGTGGCAAGCGGTGGGATGGCGTCCTAGTGCGATGTAAAGCAGCTCAGAGACACAGTTCGTTTGGAGTTACAAATTGAGGGCAACGCTAGCACACGTGCAGCGCCCCTGGGAGCAGAGGTATCCAGCGACTTGGAGCAGACAAGTATGGAATGCTCTGGCGTTGATTGGATGGCCGAGGTGAGGCAGCGAGTGGCCCAGTATGGGGATGATTTACCCATGGAGGTACGCCGGGTGATCTGGAACCAGGTCACGGCCGAGCGAAACACAAGGCTGGCCCGAGAATTCCGGCTGGCGAAAGAGAGAAAGTATGCTCAGCGGAAGGAGTGTTACAGCAGCCGAGTAGAGGCTGCATCCGAGGAGGCTAGCCGTCTCCCCCTGAGGCGGCCGCAGGAACCCGAAGTAGGGGTCCTCATAGACTGGTCCTGTGAGGAACCACAACAGGCAGGTGGAGATGGGACTGGCCCAGATCCCCAGCAGCAGCCGGAGTTGCCAGGTGCGGAAGCAGGTGGTCCTTACTCGCAAATGTTGAGGGACCTCACAGACTGGTCCTGGGAAGACCCACAGATGGCAGGTGGAGATGGGACGCGGTCTCTCTACCGGCCCTACAGGGATGCTGGGCGGTCGGCCCAGATCTCCAGCGGCAGTGTGAGTCCCAGGGAGCCGAAGGGGTCGTCCTTCCTCCCCAGCTGCTGTGTGTATCCCAGGGAGCTGAAGGTGGCGTCCTTCCTCCCCAGCGGCAGTGTGTACCCCAGGGAGCTGAAGGTGCAGTCCTTCCTCCCCAGCGGCAGTGTGTACCCCAGGGAGCTGAAGGTGCCGTGCTTCCTCCCCAGCGGCAGAGTGTCCTGCAGGGAGCAGAGACCGTCAGTCTCGCACCCCAACCACAGGACAAAATAATGAAAGGGGAGACAGCTGGTCCCCCTCTCCACCAGCAGAGAGAGTGTCAGGGAGAGGAGCCTGATACCCCTTCTCCCCAGCGGCAGCTTACAGTTCAGAGAGAGGAGCTTGTTACACCCTCTCTCCAGCGGCAGCCTAACCCAGCAAGGGGAGATGTTACACCCCCCAACAGTGCAGATGGGACTGTAGTCTCTGCACTTACAGCACAAGGGATAGGGACAGTCGGTCCTGTTCCCCAGCCACAGAGCTGTGTATCCAGAGGGGAGACAGTCGGTCTCTCCCTCCCACAACCAGGCTCCCACCAGGCTACTTCCGTGGTAGCACTGGCATCAGGGCAGAGTACCGCTGGTCTCTGCCCACTCAGCAACCCACCAAGGCAGCCTAACAGCTGCCCACACAGTCGTGGTGAGGCACCTGGACATGGACAAAGTTCTCCTCTACCCAGGTGTAGTAACCAGTTATTGTGGGTGGGCTGTACTGCTGTTTCTGTTTTGTGGGTGGGTTGCTGGACTAACCAGGGCACTGACCGGCAGGAGGTCAGATACCCTGTTAGTCTAGTTGGTAAAGGGGAGAAGTGTGGCGAAACCAACCTCGCTACTGTGAACTGGAGAAGCCTGGTTGCTAGCCTGCTCCCTTTGGACTATGGCCCTGCAGGTTAAACTGTTTATTTCCCCTGCAGAAAGGCTTATTTGTGTGATCTGAGTGCCATTCATCTAATAATGTGCACTCAGATCCCAGCTATCTCGGGATATGTGAAATGTCTGTGTGTTATGTGTAAATGTGGCTTTATGTATTTTAAAGTGTTTTGTGTCTTTTTGCAACCATGTGCTTAATGGAGTCTTGTGTCTATCCTGGGAGATAATTGAATTACTTATCTCCAGGATAGAAGACTCTGAAACTGGTTTGGGCTAGAAAGCCATGCTTCATTTAGTCACAAAGGACTTTTTACTAACTTTTGAACCCCTTGTCTGATTTGTGCCATTTTGAATATGTTGTTCCCCTGAATGGATTGATTGTGAATATGTAATTTTATGTGAATGTGATGTATGGTTTTGGAGTTATGAAAGTTGGGTAGAAAGTATGTTTTAACTGTATGTATAATTGAGTTTCCTCTCAGGATAAGGGGAGGGAATATGTGGGATGTAACTGTGATGTGATTGGTTGTTTTGTAACGCCCTGTGGGCTGTACTATGTTTGTGGATTGGGAATAAAAGAGACTGCATGTGACAGTACAGGGAGTTCCTGTTTTAACCCTCAAAGTGAAGTGTCGTCTCATTATTGGGGGAAGGATTTATTGTATGCTGTTCCAGTTTGACTGCTAGGAGAGTAAACCTATTCGTATGGTTCCTATTCAACTGTCTACAGCATTCATATGTTTGAGAGGATTCATATGCTTCTCCGGTTCGGTGGTTGTGGTGTCTGCTGCAGTGCTTGGAGTCCTCAGGAAGCGCTAGGAGCATCCTTTAACGGAGGTACCCAGTCGGGGTGCCAGGCGATCCGTTACACTGTGTCCAATATTTCTGTGTTTGGCTTCTGCATGCTTACACTGCAACACAATGAGTTTACATGCTAGAGGGAGTGGGGTATAGTGACAGTAACAGAGGGATTGAGGGCCCTGCTCAGTGAGTTTACATGTTAGAGGGAGTGGGGTATAGTGACACAGTAACAGAGGGACTGAGGGCCCTGCTCAGTGAGATAACATGTTAGAGGGAGTGGGGTATAGTGACACAGTAACAGAGGGATTGAGGGTCTCTGCTCAGTGAGCTTACACATGTTAGAGGGAGGGGGTATAGTGACACAGTAACAGAGGGATTGAGGGCCTGTCAGTGAGTTTACATGTTAGAGGGAGGGGGTATAGTGACACAGTAACAGAGGGATTGAGGTCCTGCTCAGTGAGTTTACATGTTAGGAGGGAGTGGGGGTATAGTGACAGTGTAACAGAGTGGGATTGGAGGGGCCTGCCCAGTGAGAGGCTTATAGCTGTTAGAGGGGAGTGTGGTATAAAGTGACACAGCAACAGAGGGATTGAGGTCCTGCTCAGTGAGTTTACGTTAGAGGGAGGGGGTATAGTGGACAGTAACAGAGGGATTGAGGGCCTGCTCAGTGAGTTTACATGTTAGAGGGAGTGGGGTATAGTGACACAGTAACAGAGGGGTTGAGGGCCCTGCTCAGTGAGTTTACATGTTAGAGGGAGCGGGGCATAGTGACAGTAACAGAGGGATTGAGGGCCCTGCTCAATGAGTTTACATGTTAGAGGGAGTGGGGTATAGTGACACAGTAACAGAGGATTGAGGGCCCTGCTCAGTGAGTTAACATGTTAGAGGGAGTGTGGTATAGTGACACAGTAACAGAGGGATTGAGGGCCCTGCTCAGTGAGTTTACATGTTAGAGGGAGTGGGGTATAGTGACACAGTAACAGAGGGATTGAGGGCCTGCCCAGTGAGTTTACATGTTAGAGGGAGTGGGGTATAGTGACACAGTAACAGAGGGATTGAGGGCCTGCTCAGTGAGTTTACATGTTAGAGGGAGTGGGGTATAGTGACACAGTAACAGAGGGATTGAGGGCCTGCCCAGTGAGTTTACATGCTAGAGGGAGTGGGGTATAGTGACACAGTAACAGAGGGATTGAGGGCCCTGCTCAGTGAGTTTACATGTTAGAGGGAGTGGGGTATAGTGACAGTAACAGAGGGATTGAGGGCCCTGCTCAGTAAAGCTTACATGTTACAGGGAGTGGGGTATAGTGACAGTAACAGAGGGATTGAGGGCCCTGCTCAGTGAGTTTACATGTTAGAGGGAGTGGGGTATAGTGACACAGTAACAGAGGGATTGAGGGCCTGCTCAGTGAGTTTACATGTTAGAGGGAGTGGGGTATAGTGACACAGTAACAGAGGGATTGCCTGCTTCCAGTGAGTTTACATGTTAGAGGGAGTGGGTATAGTGACAGTAACAGAGAGGATTGAGGGCCCTGCTCAGTGAGCTTACATGTTAGAGGGAGTGGGGTATAGTGACACAGTAACAGAGGGATTGAGGGCCCTGCTCAGTGAGTTTACATTTTAGAGGGAGTGGGGTATAGTGACACAGTAACAGAGGGATTGAGGGCCCTGCTCAGTGAGTTAACATGTTAGAGGGAGTGGGGTATAGTGACACACAAGGTAAGGGTAGTATAGAGAAGTAGGTTGCTAGGATAGTATTTATTGAGGGCTTAGTGTTTCATTTTAATGACAGTTTCAGGAGAGGAAACTGAAAGTTGCTAAACGCTAGATTTTGTCACCTGTAAACGTCATCTGTTCACTGACATAACATGTCTGTCTGTAAATAACCGAGAGAACCTTCATACAAGCCATTAGTACATGAACACATTTGTATTTTGTTTCTGTGTTAAGTGATTGACCAGTTAACACGTTTGCACTGTTTTTAGAGCGTGCTGGAGCCCAAAGGGTCACCTCAGCCCCCTCTTGTGCGATACTGTGCGGTTTCCTCCATTGAACACGGCCATAAAGAAATTATAACCGACATTCACTGGCTGCCAGACTACTTTGAGGTGAATTCAATATCCGTACATTTATCATCATTACAAAAACACTAATATTTGGGTTCATGGAGCGTGATTATCATGGTGTTCACCAACATGCTCTCTTCTTACACAATTTCCAGAATGTCCTTAAGACCTACAACTCCCTTTCTGCGCTCTTTAGCCTTGGGATTTCCTATACTCCTATCTGTCCCCGTACTCCACTGTGGTCCCCCTTCCTGCTTTCTCACCCTCTTTACCCACCACGTTTCCTTCTTTTTTCTTTCACCCTTAATCCATTGTGCCCCCCGTTATCCGTCTGTCCCCATTACTCATTGTGTTCCCCTTCTCCATTGTCATCTCGTCTTCTTCGCCCTTAATCCATTTGTCCCCATTACTCATTCCCCTCTTCTCCAGTGACACCAAACTTCTCGTTTTTTTTTTTTGTCCCCCTTTCCATATCCTTTTCTTTCTGTCCCTATTTACCCCATATGTACCCAATATTCTTTCTATTGCTTGTCCTCCTCCTTGTCCTCTTTCTATCCCCATTAATACAGTGCACCCCCTTATTCTCTGTGTCCCCGTTACTCCTCTCTATCACTCACTTTTTTGGGATGTTTGTTTGTCTAGGTCACCAGAACGGGTTCTACGTTTGAGAATAAAAGTGGGTGCTGTGTTCAGCTTGTCACGTGTTCTCCTGATTGGTAATTCAGACTTTATAAAAAGATATCTAAACTCGCACAGAACAGGATTAGTCCCATTTAACCTACTCACAATGTCCCAGTCTGGATGTGTTTATCCGATGTTGAATCTGCTGCCATAATATATATTTTTTTTAAATGCAGATTTATAACGTTTAAATACATTAATTGTAGAAATCGATCATGTAACTGTATTTACTGTATGTGAGCATTATGTTCAGTGCAGACATTCTACTTCCCTTCTCCTGCTTTTTGCAATGAGCGGCAATGGTCGTAATGCTTTCCAAATAACCATAAGGTATTTAACCATTTTTATTTATCTATTTGTGTTGCATTTAGCATATTTTTGCTTTTATACCAGCGTGTCAGACTCTGTGTGAAATGTTAGATACTGTATACTTGCTACTTTAACTCCCCAAAGGTTTATATAAAGGGGGAACAAATAAATACAATTTTTAAAAATGCTGTAAATGTATATTATTTTGTTTGTCTGAACAGCAATCTATGCACAAAATTACTGTTTTATCATACGTTTATGTGCTATCTGTGCAAACATGTTTCAAATAAAAGTAAATTTTACAAAGTCCCTGGTAGTGCAGGGGTTAAAGGTTTGTTTTTTGTGAATGTATCTTTGGAATCTGTCTATCATTTCTATCTGTTTGTCTATGCATGCATCAATCTATTTAGCTTTCTCTCTTTCTGTAATCAATGTCTGCCTACATGTCTATCGTGTGTGTGACTGTTTCTCTTGTTTCCCTATGGGTTATATTACACCCATACAGAGCAAGTCCTGCTTAGATGCCTGGGGTCATTTTGACTCCCTCCCCCATCCAGGATAAAGTAGATCTGGATCACTATAACTTGGCTTTCTCTGTCCCTTGCAGCTCTGTGATGTTCTGGGATATACGATCTCATAAACCTCCAAACATAACTGATAGAAAACTAACGGAACAAAACCAGCTGGATCCCCAGGGCGTCCCTGACACATTCCGACACCTCGATCTGGTCTGGAGGCCTCTGATAAAGGTACCACAAAATATTCCAGAAACATGACACATTCTTTGGGTCCCGGTTAATGGAGAAAGTGTCCTTTTCCATTCTTTTAAAGGAACGCTATGGTCACCCAGACCACGTCCTCTCAATGTAAAACATTCCAGATTTTAGAACCTGCAGTGTTTACACTGATATAGGCGTAGTGGAGGTGAAAGGGGGAGCATTTGAATTATTACTTCTTTACCCCCCGTTTCCTATTCTTGGCCATCATGGCGGGGAGTACTACATTCCCTGATGGTATTCTAGAGGCTCCACTTGAGTGCAGCCCCGGCACGTGTACTATCGGAGTGATGCAATGGTAACCTGCGGTAATGATCTGACAGCCGGGGCTCAATTCTCTGCAGGCGAGTGATCTATACCCACAAACTGCTTCATTAAGATGAAGTTATTTTGCTGACTAGTGTCCCTTTAATATGTAACATTAAATGATGGAAACACTGCCTAACTAGAAATATTAGATGGTGGTTTTAACCCTATAGTGTCAGGAATACATGTTTGTGTTCCTTTAAATCTGATAATCTGCCATCAAACCACTCCTGTTTGTAAATCATGTCCCATTTTCGGTTTTAAGGTCACAATGTTCAAAACTGGCGCAGTTGGAGAATACAGCCCCACGAAGATCAGCCTGAACGAGGAACATTATCACTGCAGGACCAGCGGTAAGACCACCACCTTAACATTAATAACCTCTAAGGAAGTGCCACCAGGTGCCACAATACAGCAGATCCTGTATAGCTCCACCAGGGGGCAGAATAACAGATCTGAGAGAGCGCCACCAGGGGGCAGAATAACAGATCTGAGAGAGCGCCACCAGGGGGCAGAATAACAGACCTGAGAGAGTGCCACCAGGTGGCAGAATAACAGATCTGAGAGAGTGTCACCAGGGGGCAGAATACAGTAGGTATTAGAAAAAGAATAGCTTAGAAAAAGAATAGCTATTATGGCAGGCATTCATATACACACTGAGAGACACCCCCCCCCGAAATATAGGCAGAACGTGCCAGTGTGGAGGGGCACAAAGGATAGTTGTAAATGATTTCCAGGTTCAGATAGACCGCCAACCCGACATTGTGGTGGTGGAGGATACAGGTCTGTATACAAACATGACAATCTGATCCATCTTCCATAAAGGCATCGATCCTGATGACTTTGCTCCAGTTACATGCTGCTTACCGAGAAGTACCGAGTACACCCCATGCACACCATCTGCCAGTCCAATGCATCTTGTAGAGCAGGATTAGGTGCACAAAGCACATGTAAACTGGATTATGTGGCGGCTTCCCTTAAAGGCCTCCTGTCTGACAGCCACTTGTAGGTACGGAAATTGCGATACCTACAAAGTACTGTTAATCAATATCCGAGCGACATGTGATCATCCTGCCAGCTTAATGGACGTGTCTGTTAAGCACACTTTAAAACAAATAAAAACATGCCTTAACAATGCATTAATACTTCTACACGTTACAATCCCTGCAGCAGTTACACACGTAACCTGCACAGCGTACAAACTAAACCCCATTTAATGTTTTTCTTCCAGAGAAGCTGCATAGCCAACTGAGAGAGCAGAGATCAGAGGGGGGAGCTGACTACAGGAAATTAAGAGTTTTCTCTGCCAAAAATCCCAAGGCTCTGGACAACATCAACACAAAGTTCTTTGCTGGAACAGAAGTGAGTTTCTGGCTGAGGAGACAGGACTTTATCCTAAAATATAGGAAAATTCTCTAACAAAGTCACAGCGTGCAACTGTCATAATCACCATCGATAGTGAGTCACAGCGTGCAACTGTCATGATCACCATCGATAGTGAGTCACAGCGTGCAACTGTCATGATCACCATCGATAGTGAGTCACAGCGTGCAACTGTCATAATCACCATCGATAGTGAGTCACAGCGTGCAACTGTCATGATCACCACATCGTTCACATGAGTTTGTGTAAGTGAATTATCATTTCAGTCAACAACCTTCGGCCAGCTGCTACATTAAAAAAAAAAAAAGCTGTAATGTAAGATCCCCACATTACAATAGGTTTAACAGCCATTTCTATACAAACACAGAAAGTGTGCAGCGCATATACAAGGTTCACACCATACCCTGAATATCGGTGTATACCAAGTGAGTAGGTGCCAACACAAAATAAACTGAAGATAAATACCCAAATATTGGAGCAATCAAAAGAGTTGGATACATTCTCAAGAGCCTGTTCACAAGGTAAACTGGCTCAGGTAGAAGCGCTTTAGGGGTATAAGCTTAAATAGATTCCAGTAAGTGAAGCTTGATCCTCAAAAAAAGAGGCACAGGAAAGGCATTCAAAATGCAGTAATGCTGTCTTCCAATAAGCACAACGCGTTTCGACGAATAAAAGTCTTCCTCAGGTGCAGTCTTTTTTTTAGGACTTACTGGAATCTATTTAAGCTTATACCCCTAAAGCGCTTCTACCTGAGCCAGTTTCCCTTGTGAACAGACCCTTGAGAATGTATCCAACTCTTTTGATTGCTCCAATATTTGGGTATTTATCTTCAGTTTATTTTGTGTTGGCACCTACTCACTTGGTATACACCGATATTCAGGGTATGGTGTGAACCTTGTATATTTGTGTTTCAGCTGCATTATTCAGCGCCACGGATTGGCAGCCATTGCTGCCTAGTCACTAGGACGGCACCAGGGCCTGTGGAATAACAGGGGGTATATCTCCCTCCATGCATCAGATGGGGACTTTAAAATAAGTCATGGGGGATTGACAGATTACTGTCCCCACCTGTAGCTAGAGGATGGAGATATTTCATAAACTAGCGAGGGGAGGGGCACATTGTTATAGATCCCACCTGTGGTCAGGGTGGAGGACCATTGGCAGCTAGTGGGGGACCTAACGGAGCAGGACATAAAAAGAACCCTACCTGCTCCCCGTGACCCTAGTAATAGTGTTTCAATAAAATGATGCTTACCCATCAGAAGTCTTCTTCTTATTTCTTCTTTTCTTCATCTGCAAAAAAGATCATAAGGATGTCCTCTGCCCCCATTAACTATATAAAATAGCTCAACCTGCTGGCCACAAGGGGGCTGAACAGTAATCTGTCACCTCATTACTTATTTTAAAGTTCCCCAACAGATGCACATGGGGGGGAATACTGTGTCACCCTCGCCCCCCCCTCTCTGATGTTTCACAGGCCCCATACCCAAACAATGTCCAAATTGCAGTCTGACTGGCCCCTTACGCAGCGGTAATGTTTCGCCCCATTCAGTACGGGCAAGTTGAACTTTAGTGATTAACCATCTGTGTGTATTAATGGGAGTCCATGTGTGATTGTGGAAGGGAGACTTACCACTGAATATGCACTATTCTAATAAACTGTGTGACTGTTTGACAGGATGGAGAGCTGATCTACACAGACTGGAAAATGGAGAAAGATGGTGACACCGGGAAATTAATTAGTGAGTGTCAGCTGGATTCATAGTCGCCACAGACGCATTTGGATGTGCTTGAAAGGTGGGGAGTGTCATTCCTTAGGGGAGCCATTGAAAGGTGGGGAGTGTCGTTCCTTAGGGGAGCCATTGAAAGGTAGGGAGTGTCGTTCCTTAGGGGATCCATTGAAAGGTGGGGAGTGTCATTCCTAAGGGCAGCGATTGAAAGTTGGGGAGTGTCATTCCTTAGGGCAGCCATTGAAAGGTGGGGAGTGTCATTCCTTAGGGGAGCCATTGAATGGTGGGGAGTGTCGTTCCTTAGGGGAGCCATTAAAAGGTGGGGAGTATCGTTCCTTAGGGGAGCCATTGAAAGGTGGGGAGTGTCGTTCCTTAGGGGAGCCATTGAAAGGTGAGTAGTGCCATTCCTTAGGGCAGCCATTGAAAGATGAGGAGTGCCGCTCCTTAGGGCACCCATTAAAAGGTGGGGAGTGTCCTTCCTTAAGGCAGCCATTGAAAGGTGGGAAGCTCTGTTCCTTAGGACCACCATTGGAAGGTGGGGAGTGTTGTTCCTTAGGGGGAGGTATTGAAAGGTGGGGAGTGTCGTTCCTTAGGGGAGCCATTGAAAGGAGGGGAGCTCCGTTCCATAGGGGAGCCATTGAAAGGTGGGGAGTGTCGTTCCTTAGGGGATCCATTGAAAGGTGGGGAGTGTCGTTCCTAAGGGCAGCCATTGAAAGTTGGGTAGCTCCGTTCCTTATGGGAGCCATTAAAAGGAGGGGGGAGGCATTCCTTAGGGGAGCCATTAAAAGGTGGGGGTAGGCATTCCTTAGGGGAGCCATTGAAAGGTGAGGGGAGGCATTCCTTAGGGGAGCCATTGAAAGGTGGGGGGAGGCATTCCTTAGGGGAGCAATTGAAAGGTGGGGAGTGTTGTTCCTTAGGGGAGCCATTGAAAGGTGGGGAGTGTCGTTCCTTATGGGAGCCATTGAAAGGTAGGAAGTGTCGTTCCTTAGGGAAGCCATTAAAAGTTGGGGAGCTCCGTTCCTTAGGGGAGCCATTGAAAGAAGGGGAGCATCATTCCTTGGGGGAGCCATTAAAAGTTGGGGAGCTCCGTTCCTTAGGACCACCATTGAATGGTGGGGCGCGTCTGTTACACATCTTTGTTGTGTGTTGTGGTTTCAGGCTCCAAGCCCTTGCAGGCATACAGCGTACATGATGGCGCAGTGGACACAGTGCAACGGTCTCCATTCATTCAGGACATTGTTCTCACAGTCGGAGGATGGAGTTTGGCGATCTGGAAAGAAGGCGTAAATGTACGTATCCGCCCCTTTACTGCCGAGCCTTCCAATAAAAGGCATCAAATGGTGATAAGATTATATAATCCTGATTCTGAAAAATAGCAGTTTTGTTGTTTTATTGCTTTGCTTCATCCTG
Organism: Pelobates cultripes; assembly: GCA_933207985.1. Classification (NCBI taxonomy): domain Eukaryota; kingdom Metazoa; phylum Chordata; class Amphibia; order Anura; family Pelobatidae; genus Pelobates; species Pelobates cultripes. The sequence continues at coordinate 2,702,818 of OW240919.1, forward strand.
CTGTGTGTTCACAAAATGAAATCTATATATTTATTAATCATTTAATGGAACTTAATTATTTTGTTTTAAACAATGTATAAAGATACTTTTTACCTGTCTGAGCTGTGCCAGGCTCCCCCTAGCTCTATACCCACACACTGTGCCAGGCTCCCCCTCACTCTATAACCGCACACTATGCCATGCTCCCCCTCGCTTTATAACCACACACTATGCCAGGCTCCCCCTCGCTCTATAACCACACACTATGCCAGGCTCCCCCTCGCTCTATATCCGCACACTGTGCCAGGCTCCCCCTCGCTCTATAATTACACACTGTAACGGATCACCTGGCACCCCGACTGGGTACCTCCGTTGAAGGATGCTCCTAGTGCTTCCTGAGGGCTCCAAGCACTCCAGCCGACACCATAACCACCGTAGACTCCTTCAGAGAGCAAGACAGGAACAAGGTCTTACAAGAGCTCAGTGATTATAGCAAGGGAATATGCAGAGCATAGCAATCCCTTGTAGCAGATTTCCCCAATAAGAGACAGTAAGTAGAACTGATTTACTGGGGCTACCTGCCCGGCTTTTATGCAGGTCTTCCACCTGGTGGACACTCCCCTAGGGGACCAGATGGAAGACTGGGAAACATATTGGCCATTAACCAATCACAGACATACACCTTTAAACACACCCACAATGCATCACAGTTCCTCCTCTCTATCCTGGAGATAATTGAGAAGTAATCCAATTTATCTCCCAGGACAGAGGCAAAACTCCATTGAGCACATGTTAATAAAAAGACTCAAAAATCCCCACTGTTGCAAATAATTAACAAAACACATACATTCTACATATCCCCAGATAGCTTAGATCTGAGCGCACATTATTACCGAATGGCGCTCAGATCACATACATACAGTTCAATCGCCATGGAGCCAAAGTCTTTCCCATAGTCTTTCGTTACACGAATGGGCTCCATGGCTTAGCTATCTGGGGTGATGCTGTTCATCCGGTTAAACTACCGAATGAACAGTCATTCGGTTCCACTACCGAATGCAGAGGTAAGGAGGCTGGCGGCTCAGCGGTGTTCGCGCAAATAAGTGTCCGTTTTCAGTTCCATAGTTTGGGCGCTGAACACCGCTGGCCGTTCGGGAGTTAAAATGGCTGCTGCCACGTGTTCGGCAAACGAACAAAGGCCACCCAGCTTTCGTCAATTAAGCTGCGGTTAACCGCAGCTTCTGGGCGGTCAATTGACGGCACACTCCAGTTCCCAGGTGGTCCATCGTTCGGTACTTTGTACCCCGGCAGAAAGGCACGAATAAGCTTTTCAGCAGGGAAAATAGAAGGATTTAACCACCAGGCCATAGTCTAAAGGGAGCAGTGCACAGTGGTGAGGTTGGTTCCGCCACACACACTATGCCAGGCTTGCTCTATAACCGCACACTATGCCAGGCTCCCCCTCGCTCTATAACCGCACACTATGCCAGGCTCCCCCTCGCTCCAAAAACGCACACTTTGCCAGACTCCCCTCCCTCTATAACGGCTCACTATGCCAGGCTCCCCCTCGCTCTATAACCACACACCGTGCCAGGCTCCCCCTCGCTCTATAACCGCACACTGTGCCAGGCTTGCTCTATAACCGCACACTATGCCAGGCTCCCCCTCGCTCCAAAAATGCACACTATGCCAGGCTCCCCCTCGCTCTATAACCGCACACTGTGCCAGGCTCCCCCTCGCTCTATAATCGCACACTGTGCCAGGTTCCCCCTTGCTTTATAACCGCACACTATGCCAGGCTCCCCCTCGCTCTATAACCGCACACTGTGCCAGGCTCCCCCTCGCTCTATAATCGCACACTGTGCCAGGTTCCCCCTTGCTTTATAACCACGCACTATGCCAGGCTCCCCCTCGCTCTATAACCGCACACTGTGCCAGGTTCCCCCTCTCTCTAAACGGCACATTTTGCCAGGCTCCCCTCGCTCTATAACCACACACTATGCCAGGCTCCCCCTCGCTCTATAACCGCACACTATGCCAGGCTCCCCCTCGCTCAGGTTCCCCCTCTCTCTAAATGGCACACTTTGCCAGGCTCCCCTCGCTCTATAACCGCTCACTATGCCAGGCTCCCCCTCGCTCTATAACCACACACTGTTCCAGGCTCCCTCTCGCTCTATAACTGCACACTGTCCGGGCTCCACACTGTGCCAGGCTCCACTTGCTCTATAACCGCACACTGTCCGGGCTCCCCCTTGCTCTATAACTGCACACTGTGCCAGGCTCCCTCTCGCTCTATAACCGCACACTATGCCATGCTCCCCCTCGCTCTATAACCGCACACTGTGCCAGGTTCCCCCTCGCTCTATAACCGCACACTGTGCCAGGTTCCCTCTCGCTCTATAACCGCACACTGTGCCAGGCTTGCTCTATAACCGCACACTTTGCCAGGCTCCCCTCACTCTGTAACCGCTCACTATGCCAGGCTCCCCCTCGCTCTATAACCGCACACTATGCCAGGCTCCCCCTCGCTCTATAAGCGCACACTGCGCCAGGCTCCCCCTCGCTCTATAACCGCACACTATGCCAGGCTCCCCCTCGCTCTATAACCGCACACTGCGCCAGACTCCCCCTCGCTCTATAACCGCACACTGTGCCATGCTCCCCCTTGCTCTTAACCGCACACTATGCCAGGCTCATTTTTTATAGTGTTGGTTGTAGTTGGGATCTAATCTTCCTGATGCGTTTCCTGTGGATTTATTACCATTTGTTCTTGTTTAGAGTGGTCCTATTCTGCAGTCCTCCTGCTTGCAGAGGAGATACACAGCGGCCCACTGGTCTCTGTCGAGAGCTGGACTTTTCTTTGTTGGCACAGAAGATGGCAATGTTGACATCTGGGATCTTTTGGAGAAAACCCATGAACCGTGCCAGACACAGAACATATCTACAGCTATGATTACATCCATTAAGCCATGGATTGTCTCTGGTAGGTAGATACAACCCTTCGGCATGGTTAGAATTCTATAGTTATATAAAATAAAAAGCGATAGGAATTCACATATCTCTCCCTATAGCTTCAGCTTTTATCTAATATTACCTCGCCGTGCCAGTCTCCATCCTGCTGACACACCTCCTTGGCTGAGATCATCAAAACTGACAATCGCAGCAAATCCTATGGGAAAGGATTGGAAGCCTAGTGCACATGCGCAGCATAACCGACGCTCTGCTCCAATCAGATGGTCTCTATGAGTTAAACTCTGCTCTAGTGACTGTGAGAGCCACTGGAGACATTTAAACCCTGCAGGAAGGCAGTGTTTCAGTTGGAGGGTTAAAACTACAGGGACATTGAGGTGAACTTGTCTGGGTACGTACATTGTCCCTGTTGGCAAAGTATTATGTATACAGCTCATCAGGCAGTGTGCAGGCGGCATACACAAGGAAATTTGGACCTCACACTATGACATCATACCAAAGCTGCAGGATGTCCCATGCTGTCATAAAGGACCTTAAAGCCCACTGTTTGTGTGACAGCATGGAATGTTCTAGGGTCGTTAAGGGATTAAATGATCCTTACTCCTGGTATCATGTCATATTGTATACAGACCTCTCACCTTGCATGTAGGTGAAGACCAGACATATGGTTCATGAATGGAGGCAGGGCCGGATTAAGAGCCCAGTGGGCCTGGTGCTGACAATTATGATGGGCCTAATTACGGAATCTTATCGACCAAAAACACTAAAACAATCATACCTCCCAAGCATCATGTATCTGATGGAGATGGTGCTGGAGTGAAACTCATAGAATGCAGCTATAAGAAAACACATACTCTATGCTAATCTCTCTCTAATTTATGCTTTCATCTTTCAAGTAAATCCATAACCCCTAACAGCAGTGTCCAGTGAAGCAGGAAGTCAATGGGCGGTGTAAAAGGGTGTGCCACTAGCACGAATCACGTGACAAGACCTGCCAAAAGGGGTGAACATGCCCAAAAAGGGGGCATGTTTATCCAAAGAATTGGAAGGTCAGCCTGGTGTGAATGCATGTCAGGCTGCCTGCCAATCCTGCAGGTTGTCCAACTAAGGGCATACTATGCAGGCAGCACCTTGAGCTTGACATAAATGCGTCTAATGATGCGCTCACTCCATTCTTTCTAAGGACTGTCCCATAGCACTCGCTGGTCCACTTGTCTCCCTACCTTCTTACTAGCAGGCAGAAGAGAAAAGGTGTCTGTAGTGAGAGTAGAAGAAAGGGGACATGCCACAGTGTTAGAGAGACCAACTTCTGCATTACCTAAACTAACTTTAATGTCAGCCAGTGCACACAAGTTTTGTTCCCATACATCCCTCTTAAGCTTCCAAACTTAAAGGGACACTATAGTCACCAGAACAACTACAGCTTATTGTATTTGTTCTGGTAAGTAGAATCATTCCATTCAGGCTTTTTGCAGTAAACACTGTCTTTTCAGAGAAAATAACTCCACTGGCTGCTAGAGGTGCTTCCTGGGGCAGTACTGCCTAGTGTGCAGCACTGCCATTCAGTATCTCCACCCTCTGCATGCAGACACTGAACTTTCCTCATAGAGATGCATTGATTCAATTTATCTTTATGAGGAGATGCTGATTGGCCAGGGCTATGTTGGACTTGTGCTGGCTCTGCCCCTGATCTGCCTAGTTGACAGTCTCAGCCAATCCTATGGGGAAGTATTGTAATTTGTCAGACCACCACTTCTGAGCCAGCAGCTGCAGAATTGAATACTAATAATATTTTACTATATTTAGGGAGGCAAGAAGGGTCCAGGGTGGTGGTTTTAACATAATAGGGTCAGAAATACAGGATTGTGTTCCTGACCCTATAGTGCTTCTTTAAGCAAGAGTATGTGAAGAGTAGTTAAGGTTTCCACCTTTCTTGGGAAAAAATACCAGCCTTAATCATTTGTTTAATTAATACGTTATGCGTGACATCACATGATGTAAATCACAAGGAGTGATATCAGAGAAAATTCTGTAAAATCACCAACAAACTACTCAGTTTGATTCTGCTGTATAGATGGATTCCTCCCAGTGTCTCCTTGTCTCCCAGTGTCTCAGTCTCGCAAGTCACCTAGTGTCTCAGTGTATCACAGTGTCAGTGTCCCCATGTCACCCAGTCCCCTAGTCTCCCAGTGTCTGTGTCCCCATTTCTACCAGTGTCCCAATGTCACTAGGATACTCGGGACACTGAGAGACATGGGGACACTGAGAGACATGGGGACACTGAGACATTTAGGGAAACTGGGAGAAATGGGGACACAGACACTGGGAGACATGGGGACACTGAAACATTTGGGGACACTAAGACACTAGGGACAAAGACATGGGAACACAGACACTGGGAGACTAGGGGACACTGGCTGGGAGACAGACACTTGGGGACACTGGGAGACATGGGTACAGTTGTGGACATAGTTATGTGGACACTGGGAGACATGGGGACACCAGGCACACAGACATTAGGAACACAGACACTGGGAGACATGGAGACACTGAAACATTTGGGGACACTAAGACACTAGGGGCACAGACACTGGGAGACTAGGGGACACTGGGAGACTAAGGGATACTGGGAGACTAAGGGACACTGGCTGGGAGACAGTTGTGGACATAGACATGGGGACACTGGGACACATGGGGACACTAGGCACACTGAGAGACATGGGACACAGACACTGGGAGACTTGGGGACACTGAGACACTAGGGACACTGTGGCTGGGGGACATAGTGTCTCCGTGTGCCAATGTCTCAGTGTCTCCCAATGTCCCTATGTCTCACAGCGTCCCCATGTGTCTCAGCGTCCCCATGTGTCCCAGTGTCCCCATGTTTTCCAGTGTCCCCAGGTCTCCCAGTGTCTGTGTCCCCATGTGTCCTAGTGTCTCAGTGTCCCCTAGTGTCTCAGTGTCCCCAAGTGTCTCAGTGTCCCCAAGTGTCTCAGTGTCCCCAGGTCTCCCAGTGTCTGTGTCCTAGTGTCTCAGTGTTCCCAGGTCTCTCAGTGTCTGTGTCCTAGTGTCTGTGCCCCTAGTGTATGTGTCATCATGTCTCCCCTAGTGTCTGTGTCCCCTAGTGTCTCAGTGTCCCCATATGTCCCCTCGTGTCTCAGTGTCCCCATGTGTCCCCTAGTGTCTCAGTGTCCCCATGTGCCCCCTAGTGTCTGTGTCCCCTAGTGTCTCAGTGTCCCATATGTCCCCTACTGTCTCAGTGTCCCCATATGTCCCCTACTGTCTCAGTGTCCCCATGTGTCCCCTAGTGTCTCAGTGTCCCCATGTGTCCCCTAGTGTCTCAGTGTCCCCATGTGTTCCTGCTGCCTTTCCCCCTATCCCTCACTTACCTGAGCTGTAGAGCTGCTGTCTGGACTCTCTGTGCTGTGTAACTGCTCCCCCACAGATCAGTGAGTAGTAGAGAGAGGCAGGGATATGCTGTAACTTCCTATCCCTGACTCTCTCCACACACAGTGACCCCTACTGGCCAGTGCTGGTATTGCAGAGTAATTTACATTTATTCTGAGAAAATTACCTGCATTTGTATTAGCGGTATTACTGCAATACCGGCACGGCCAGGCAGCCTGAAATACCGTCTGTGCCATTAAAATACCAGTCAGGTGGCAAACCTAAGAGTAGTGTGTAAAAAAATAAAAATCATTTTTTTTTATTTTATTTTTTTAATGGGCCTATTCCATTGGCTTGGGCCTGGAGCTGCAGCTCCATCAGCCCCTATGTTAATCCGCCCCTGAATGGAGGATGGTGAGGTCCAGTGTTGTCCTCGGTCTGTTTCTTACCATTTATTCATATTAGGCAAAAAAGTATTTTACTGTTTTTTTTGTATTGAACTTTTTCAATTAAAGGAATACTCCATTGAAATTATTTGTAGATCTAACCCCAATGATAATACACAGGCATTTAATTCTCCCTTTTTTCATTGAGTTATATCTAAACAGCTTGTAAAAGCTTCAGATCTCTTGTCTGAACCCTCTGCAAGCCCTCTACCTCTAACCCAGAACAGAATTTCAGTCTGTGCTACAGAAATCTGAAGTTTTACATTAAAGGGACACTATAGTCACCTGAACAACTTTAGCTTAATGAAGTAGTTTTGGTGTATATAACATGCCCCTGCAGCCTCACTGCTCAATCCTCTGCCATTTAGGAGTTAAATCCCTTTGTTTATGAACCCTAGTCACACCTCCCTGCATGTGACTTGCACAGCCTTCCATAAACACTTCCTGTAAAGAGAGCCCTATTTAGGCTTTCTTTATTGCAAGTTCTGTTTAATTAAGATTTTCTTATCCCCTGCTATGTTAATAGCTTGCTAGACCCTACAAGTTCAATTTAGAGATTGAGATACAATTATTTAAGGTAAATTACATCTGTTTGAAAGTGAAACCAGTTTGTTGTTTCATGCAGGCTCTGTCAATCATAGCCAGGGGAGGTGTGGCTAGTGCTGCATAAACAGAAACAAAGTGATTTAACTCCTAAATGACAGTGAATTGAGCAGTGAAATTGCAGGGGAATGACCTATACACTAAAACTGCTTTATTTAGCTAAAGTAATTTAGGTGACTATAGTGTTCCTTTAAGATCCTCGGTGCTGGAGCTGTGACTATACTACACACACAGCTTCCTTAATCACATTTGTGACAGTGTCCCTTTAATAAAGACCATAATATTTATATTAGGAGTAATTCATTATATGTGTAGTGTCCCTTTAATAAAGACCATAATATTTATATTAGGAGTAATTCATTATATGTGTAGTGTCCCTTTAATAAAGACCATAATATTTATATTAGGAGTAGTTTATTATATGTGTAGTGTCCCTTTAATAAAGACCATAATATTTATATTAGGAGTTGTGGCGAAACTAACCTCGCCACTGGGTTATGGAGAAGCCTGATTGCCAGCCTCCTGCGTCATGACTATGGCCCCCTCTCATCAGCCCATGCTAAACTTAGACCCCATGGCGATTTGACTGTGTTTGTGGGATCTGAGCGCTGTTTGGATATATTGAGCGCTCAGATCCAAGCCATCTGGGGATAGGTTTAATGTGGGGGTTCTGTTCAGTATGATAGGAATTATGTATTTTTGTGAATTTTTGCTGTTGTTGTGAATAGAGATATTTTCACACCCAGTTAAGCCAATTATCTCCAGGATAGAGGACTCTGTGGAACTGGTTTGGGCTGGAAAAGCCATGCTTCATTTGGTCACAAAGGACCTTCGACCTAACTTTTAAACCACTGGAGGGAATTGTCTGATTTTTGAGTGTTTGTATTTGGAGTATGCTGATTCTGAAAATGTAAGTTGTATGTGAATGTGATGCATACTTTTAGAGTTATGAATATTGTGTAAAACTGTGTATTTTCCTGTCTGTGATAATTACGTTAGCCCATTGTGTTCAGTAATTATATCACAGACAGAGGGGAGGATTTTGCTGGAATGAATGAGTGTGTTCATTGTATAGTAAAACGTATATTACGTGTTTGATTGGATGTGTCACAAAACCCTGTGGTTGGTACTAATGTGTATATAAGAACAATAAACCCACAGCTCTGTCTGTTCCTGCTTGACCCTCAAAACGGAGCCTTGTCTCGTTCTTGGGGGGATTTATTGTATGCTGTTCCAGTTTGACTGCTAGGAGTGTAAACCTATTCGTATGGTTTTTCCTATTCGGCTGTTTACGGCATTCATATGGTTTCCTGTTCGTCGGTTTGGTGTCTTTGGTAGCTGCCTGTATATCTGGAAGGGGAATATCTACTAAACGGCTTTAACCCCTTTTATGCCTGGGGTGCCGTTACAGGAGTAATTCATTATGTGTGTGTGTGTGTGTAGTGTCCCTTTAATAATGACCGTAATATTTATATTAGGAGTAATTCATTATGTGTGTATTATCTGCAAGATACAACCAACAGTTCATACTAAATAATGTATTTATCATCTTTTATTGTGGGTTTTTCCTCACGTCAGTTTGTTACGTTAACGATGTGATAAGGTTGGTTATTTTACCGATTCTCTCTGTAGTGCTGGGATCCGCTATTGGGATTACTTTTGATTACATTACACTTTGTTTGGTGAATATAATGTAATGGGGATCAGCCAAATCTCTTTATTGTTCTATTATTAATATTATTTATAATTTTTACTATGCGATTGTTCTCTGTCGGGGCCAAACTCATGTAATGGCCCAGACGAGCTCCAGGATTCATGGTTTCGGAGGTTTTTCATGGTAACCCGCGGCAATGTTCTGAATGGCCCGGAGCACAAGGGAGCCACACACCAACTATGTAACAGGCTATCTGCCTACAGTCCAGGCATCTATGATCTGCCCACCAGCCCATACAGACACCCCTCGTAACGGCCCTGCAGAAAGGGAAGAATTGGTCTGGATCTTGAGGACCCCACAATTGGGGCTCAAGACCCCTGTCAACTCTATTGCCAGTATACGTGTTTGTAATGTGTAACTCTTCTTTTATTACAGCCAAGCAGCATTTCCTTGCTGTCGGTGATGACCTCGGGACTCTACACATATTAGAAATCCCATGGACTCTGCACCATCCTTCTGCCAATGAGGTTTGATTTGTTATCTGTGTCTGTGTGCACAGTAACTGAGCCTGTCTTTCTATTCACTATTCAAACTGTGAGCTTCTTTTACAGATTTCCACCATCCAAAGTTACTGTGATCGAGAAGTCAAACACCTCGAATACTCAGAGCAGCGAAAAGAGGGAAGGAAACTCGTAAAGACACCAGTGGAAGTGTCTCCAGCCAGCAAGCTCAATGTAAGTGCCAGCCTTTCTATCATAACGCCATGGAGGGAATACTGAATGCTTTATCAATGGAGTTTGCTTGAAAGTAGGCTATTTCAAGTAAGAGTTAAAACAACAGGAGTTGAAACTACAAGCGAGTTTAAACCAAGAGGGTAAATATTGTTTTGCTCACTTGTGTGTTTGGTAAGTGGGGAAGAGTGCTAGCAAGATTGCGAGTTTAACTCAGTGTACATCCTGCTGCATATATGCATGCCTGGATAAATCTGTCCAGGGTCCATACCTCTGTGGTGGGTGTGAGCGAGTGGCTTTTCTGGAAGCTCAGATTGGAGATCTGGAGAGTAGGGATGCACCTAAATAAAAAATCTGGACCAAAACCGAAAATTTAGGATGACTTTGGCCGAAAATGACTTTTCCCCCCAAATGATTAAATTTTTTTAATTAATATTAGACTTTTTAATGAATTTTTAATTAATCTAATATGAAAAACTTCCCTTCTTTCTTAGTGGTCCACCCCGCCTAATGTTCCTCCTTCTTTTTTAGTGTTCTTTCCCCCCTCCTCCCCAGTCCTATTGTGTGTGTCCCTCCCGTATCCCATAGTATTTGTTTCTTCCCCCTCCCCTGTCCCTTAGTGTTCTGTTCTCCCCCCCGTCCCATAGGGTTCTGTTCTTCCCCCGTCCCATAGTGTTCTCCCCCCCTCCCCATAGTGTTCTTTCCCCTCCCTCCCCGTCTCATAGTGTTCTCCTCCCCCCATCCCATAGTGTTCTGTTCTCTCCCCCCTCCTGTGTCCCATAGTGTATTTCCTTTCCCCCCGTCCCATAGTGTTTGTAACGGCACTTTCAGCATCAAATAGTAAAAACTGCCGTTTAGTTAATCCTCCCCTCTCACCATAATGCAAGCTTCATTCGTACCAACTCCAATTATACGAACTGTAAGCAGGGGAATACTCCAATCTCCCGAACGGGACCCGTACGGGTACTTCACTTCCCAATCATTAAACTCACGAATCGCCGCTAACAGCCAAAACCATATATCTCCCAAGTGGCTAATAATTCCATCCGGCAGTCGCTATTCGTGTAGTAAATTCCCCTCCAATAACGAGACCAAGCTCCGCATTGAGGGTAAAACATGAACTGGGTTTACTTTGGGCTACCCGCCCGTATTTATGTAGGTCTCCCACTTGGTGGACACTCCCCTAGGGGACCAAATGGGAGACTGTAATGGCAGATGGACATACAGCATTTCAGGACACACAGGCACATAATATTCCCAGCATGCATCATGGTTTCCTCCCCTCTGCCCTGGAGATAATTGAGAAGTAATTCAATTATCTCCCAGGACAAAGGCAAATCGCCATTTTAGATGCGACCCAAAAAACACAAAAATATATAACTTGACAACTACCGAACATTTCCCATTTGTGTAACGTATCCCCAGATAGCCTGGATCTGAGTGCATATTATTGGCGAATAGCGCTCAGATCCCAAACGCACAGTTCAATCGCCATGGAGTCAAAGTCTTGTACAGTCTTTCGGTATGCGATTGACTCCATGGGAAGGCTATCTGGGTTTAGTCCATTCGTGCGGATCAAACTCCCGAACGGCCGGTGTTCGCATGCCTCGGTCGATGGAGAAGGGAGGTCGGTGGTTTTAGCGGTGTTCGGCAGAAAAAGTGTCCGTTTTCAGATCCATAGAATCCGTGCCGAACACCGCTGGTCTTTCGTCTGTTTTAAAATGGCCCCTGCCTCGTGGTCGACATACGAACGACGACTACCCTGTATTCGGTTATAATTGAGAGGTGTCTGTGGTTAACCACAACGTTCTAATTGGGATCAAGAGGTTAACCAGCAGCACACTTCTCTTCTGGGTGGCCATCCGTTCGGTAAGTTCATTCGGTAGAAAAGTCAAATAAATGAACAGGGGCATATGGACAGGTAATTCCACGAAAGGAGGCAAAACAGACGAACCGGCAATCTTAGTCTATACAGATGGATCTGTCACACGGCTCCCCCCTTGTGGGACACTCCGGCATTCTTCATCCCAAATGGCATGACCTTAAACTGGTACAAACCAAATGGGGTGACGAATGCCGACTTAGGGATAGCATCCTCGGCCAGGGGGATCTGCCAGCAACCCTTACACAGGTCTATGGTGGTCAGATAGCGTCCCCTGGCAATACGGTGTAGTAATTTGTCTACCCTGGGCATTGGGTAGGCGTCAGTGGTAGTCCGCTCGTTGAGCCGCCTGTAGTCCACACAGAACCAGGTGGTACCTTAGGCACTAGGACCACAGGTGAGGCTCAAGGACTGTCCAAGTGTTCAATGACTCCAAGCCTGGTCATCTCTTGTATTTCCTTCCGCATTCCTTCTCGGACTGCCTCAGGGATACAGTAGGGTGGCTGCCTTAAGGGATTCTGTCCGGGGGTTTCTACCTTGTGTATAGCTAGCGTGGTGTAGCCTGGTTCTTGGGAGAACGTCGCCTGTACCTTCTCTGTGGGGCTTAGCCGATCCCCTAGCTGTACAAGACTAGTGAGGTCAGTCTGGGGGTTCTTCTCTAATAAATCAGGCATGGGTAAATTCTCTGGGTCGTCGGTAGCCGGGGCACATACTGCAGCGACATCTTCTGGTCTTTCCTGATACTCCTTCAGCATATTCACATGAAAGGATCGCTGAATCCTTTCATCTGCACAGCTGGCTATAAGGTAGGTAGTATCACATATTTGGGCCACTATCTTATACGGGCCCTGCCAAGATGCTTGCAGCTTGTTCGTCTTGACAGGCCTGGAAGACCCGCTGTCGAGCCCCCCGATCATACCACCTTTTCTGTCTCCCCGGGGCCGCCTGGAGATTCTCTCTTACCATCAGAGACCGTTTCTCCATGCGGTCCCGCAGTTCCAGGACATATGGTACTATGGGGGTTCCTTCCTGCTCTCTCTCCCTCCCAGTGTCCTCTAATGAGATCCAGGGGTCCGCGGACCCTTCTCCCATAGAGTAGCTCAAAGGGGGAGAACTCAGTAGATTCCTGGGGCACCTCTCTGTATGCAAATAGCAGATGAGACAGGAATCGCTCCCAGTCTCTGCAAGTGTCAGTAAAGGTCCTCCGCATCTGTTTGAGGGTGCCATTAAATCGCTTGCAGAGACAGTTAGTCTGAGGGTGGTAAGGTGAGCTAAGCAGCGGTTTGATGCCGCACACCTTCCACAGTTGCTGGGTGAGCACAGCGGTAAACTGAGTTCCCTGGTCGGAGAGGATCTCCTGAGGGAACCCGACCCTAGTAAACACCTTAACCAGGGCATCAGCTACTGTCTCTGCCTCTATATTAGACAGCGCTACTGCCTCTGGATAACGGGTGGCATAGTCCACCACGGTGAGAATATACTTCTTACCGGATGAGCTAGCCCTGGCCAGTGGACCCACAATGTCAACGGCTATGCAGGAAAAAGGTTCCCCAATGATAGGCATAGATATAAGCCTAGCCTTTGGGTGATCCCCCCGCTTACCTACCCATTGACATGTGTCACAGGTACTACAATATACCCGCACATCTCGATTGAAATTGGGCCAAAAGAAATTCTGAGCAATCCTATGAGCTGTGCGGCGGGACCCTAGATATCCAGCTAATGGCACATCATGCCCAATCCGCAGAATCTCCTGCCGGTATTTTGCAGGCACCACCAGCTGCCGATTCTGCGGAGGGTTATTCAGTTTCTGGGACGGTTTAGGGATCCTGTACAGCCTATCCCCCACCCACTCATAACGCTCCCAATCTACTCCCTCCTCCCCAGCATCTGCCCTAACCCTATACTTCTCCAGAGTCGGGTCCTCCCGGGTTTCCCTCCTGTACATCTCTGGGGTATCCCAGTCTAAAGGGGCCTGATCTAAGGTGCAAGTCGGGGTAGAGAGTCTTACCTGGGTCTCAGCAGGTGGGCCAGTCTCGGCGGCACGGGTCGTGACAGCGTTAACCTTGGCGGGGCCCATGGGGGCCAAGTCATTTCCAAGGAGGACGTCAGCTGGTAAATCCCTCATGATCCCCACATTCACATGTCTAGCGCCCACTCCCCAATCCAAATGTATCTGGGCCACGGGTAGGCGAAACACAGCACCTCCGGCTACTCTGACCGCCACAGTGTCTCCAGTGTGTTGGTTCTCAGGTACCAAGTGCTTTTGGAGCAATGTCATGGTTGCACCGGTATCCCGCAGACCACTGACCTCTTTCCCATTTACTTTGACCAGTTGCCGGTGTTGTTGACGGTTATCGCGGTGGGCAGCTTGGACAGGGTCTGCCTCGTGTAGAACGCCCCAACATTCCTCCTCTTCTATGCAGTGGGTCGTTGGTTTCCGCTGGTCGGTCTCCTCCAAGACTGGGCCTGGTTAGCGTTATTCAGCGGGCACTCTGGTCGTTTGTGCCCTAGCTGCTTGCACCCAAAACATCGGATGGGTTGTGAGTAGTCCCGTGAGTTGAACCGGGGCGGCTGCGGGTAGTTATTAGCTGGAGACGGGCGGTGCTGACGGGCGGTGCGTCGGTGGTTGGTAGATGGTAGCTGGAGGGGGTGCCGCGGGTCGGTACTCCACTCTGGCAGGAGTCTTACCCATGGTACTGTCCAGTTTAATAGCATCCGTGTACTCGTCTGCCAGGCGAGCGGCTTCATGTAGAGTGGAGGGTTTACGGTCCCTTACCCACTCTCTGACGCCTGGGGATAATTTCTCAAAACAATGCTCCAGCAGGAACATCTGCAGCACTTCTTCCCCGGATATGGCTTGGCACACTGCCATCCAGTGGGCAGCGGTGCGGTGCACTTTACATGCCCATTCCACATAAGAATCTCCAGCTAGTTTGGCAGTGTCTCTGAACCGTCTCCTGTATGCCTCTGGTGTAACTGCATACCTGGAGGGCAAAGCTTCCTTTACAGCTGCATAATCCCCGATCTCATCAGGAATGGCTCGAAAATCGTCACTGACCCGGCCGGATAGCTTTCCGGACAATATAGTAACCCTGTCTTCTGGGGGTACCTTGCCACTCAAAATCAGCAAGGTACTCATCAATCTCTCCTTCTGTATCAAGGAATTGTTTAAATGCGGTAAATTGCACTTTCTTTTTCTCCACTGGGTTTGCTGGAACTGGGGCTGCTGCAGCACCGCTTTGGCGGAGCAGGTTGGCCTCCGCAGCGGCTATGACCCGGTCAATGATCTCTGGAGACGGGTTGGGACCATAATGGGCCAGTCTGATTCTTACCGCCCGGTCAAAGCTTGCCTCTTCAGGGGTTCTGTCAGCTGCGCTGGACCCATTGGTTCCTTCAGCCCCTGGTACTCCATCCATTTCGTTCAAAATGGCGATAATCTCTCTCTTCCTGAGATTACTGGCTTGTCTGCCTCTCTGTTCCAGTAAGTCTTTAAGGGTAGCTCTCTTTAACCTTTCATACGGTATTTCCATTAATCCTGTATGTAGTTGTCTCTCTGGGCGATGAGGGTCATCCCACTGCTGCCACCAATTGTAACGGCACTCTCAGCATCAACATAGTTAATCCTCCCCTCTCACCATAACGCAAGCTTCATTCGTACCAACTCCAATTAGACGAACTGCAAGCAGGGGAATACTCCAATCTCCCGAACGGGACCCGTACGGGTACTTCACTTCCCAATCAGTAAACTCACGAATCGCTGCTAACAGCCGAAACCATTTATCTCCCAAGCGGCTAATAATTCCATCATGCAGTCACTATTCGTGTAGTAAATTACCCTCCAATAACGAGACCAAGCTCCGCATTGAGGGTAAAACATGAACTGGGTTTACTGTGGGCTACCCGCCCGTATTTATGCAGGTCTCCCACTTGGTGGACATTCCCCTAGGGGACCAAATGGGAGACTGTAATGGCAGATGGACATACAGCATTTCAGGACACACAGGCACATAATATTCCCAGCATGCATCATGGTTTCCTCCCCTCTGCCCTGGAGATAATTGAGAAGTAATTAAATTATCTCCCAGGACAGAGGCAAATCGCCATTTTAGATGCGACCCAAAAAACACATAAAAATATATAACTTGACAACTACCGAACATTTCCCATTTGTGTAACGTATCCCCAGATAGCCTGGATCTGAGTGCATATTATTGGCGAATAGCGCTCAGATCCCATATGCACAGTTCAATCGCCATGGAGTCAAAGTCTTGTACAGTCTTTCGGTATGCGATTGAGTCCATGGGAAGGCTATCTGGGTTTAGTCCATTCGTGCGGTTCAAACTCCCGAACGGCCGGTGTTCGCATGCCTCGGTCGATGGAGAAGGGAGGTCGGTGGTTTTAGCGGTGTTTGGCAGAAAAAGTGTCAGTTTTCAGATCCATAGAATCCGTGCCGAACACCGCTGGTCTTTCGCCTGTTTTAAAATGGCCCCTGCCTCGTTGTCGACATATGAACGACGACCACCCTGTATTCGGTTATAATTGAGGTGTCTGCGGTTAACCACAACGTTCTAATTGGGATTAAGAGGTTAACCAGCAGCACACTTCTCTTCTGGGTGGCCGTCCGTTCGGTAAGTTCATTCGGTAGAAAAGTCAAATAAATGAACAGGGGCATATGGACAGGTAATTCCACGAAAGGAGGCAAAACAGACGAACCGGCAATCTTAGTCTATACAGATAGATCTGTCACATGGCTCCCCCCTTGTGGGACACTCCGGCAGACCCGGCTTGACCCTGTGGCGGGTCAACGTGGGGATGACCGGACTAGGAGGTAGTAGGGACGTCAGTTTGCCGGGACAATCCATCAGCATTCCCGTTCTGCTTACCGGGTCGGTAGCTGATGGTGAAGTTGTAAGGTTGTAAACCTAAACTCCACCGCAGCAGTCTACCATTGTCTCCTGAGACCCGGTTAAGCCAGATAAGGGGATTGTGGTCCGGTGTAAGGGAGAACTCCTGTCCGTATAAATAGGAGCTCAATTTCTTTAATTATTGGCGAATAGCGCTCAGATCCCATACGCACAGTTCAATCGCCATGGAGTCAAAGTCTTGTACAGTCTTCTGGGTGGCCGTCTGTTCCGTAAGTTTATTCAGTAGAAAAGTCAAATAAACGAATAGGGACATACGGACAGGTAATTCCACGAAAGGAGGCAAAACAGACGAACCAGCAATCTTAGTCTATACAGATGGATCTGTCACGGTGTTCTTTTCTCCCCCTCACCTGTCCAATACTGTTCTTTTCCCCCCCCACCCCGTCCCCTGTCCCATACTGTTCTTTGCTCCCCCCCCTCCTGCCCCGTATGTTCATTCCGCCCCGCCCGTAATGCCTGGCTCCGGCCCTCGCCCTTTAATGCTCATTCCGCCCCCTGTCCCTGCAATGCTCATTCCGCCCGCCCTGCAATGTCTGCCCGCCCCTGTCCTCGTATTGTCACTATTCCGCCCCGCCCCTGTACTCGTCATTCCGCCCTCGCCCTGCATGTCTATTCCCCTGGGCTCCCTGTCCCATGTCTATCTCCGCCTCTGCCTCACTGCCCATTCCGCCCCTGTCTCATGCCTGGCCTGGGCCCCTGTCCTGCATGTCTATTCCGCCCCTGTCCTGTATTGCCCATTCCGCCCCTGTCCCAGAATAAGTTCATTCCGCCCCTGTCCTGCAATGTTCATTCCGCCTCTGTCCTGCAATGTCTGGCCCGCCCCTGTCCCACGTTCGTCTCCAGCCCCCGTCTCGTAATGTTCATTCCGCCTCATCCCACAAGTTCATTCCGCCCCTGTCCTGCATGTTCATTCCGCCCCTGTCCCACTGCCCATTCCGCCCCTGTCCTGCATGTTCTTTTCCGCCCCTGTCCTGCATGTTCTCTTTCCGCCCCTGTCCTGCATGTTCTTTCCGCCCCTGCCCTGCATGTTCTCCCCGCCCCTCTGTCCTGTAATGTTCTTTTTCTCTCACCTCGTCCCGTAGCCGTTCTTTTCTCTCCCCGCCCCCTCTGTCCTGCAATGTTCTCCCCCCGCCCCTCGTCCCGCAATGTTCTTCTCCCCGCCCCTGTCCTGTAATGTTCTCTCCCCCGCCCCTCTGTCCCAATGTTCTTTTTCTCCCCGCCCCTGTCACAGTGCTCTACCCCCGGGCCCCTAGTAGTGTTCTTTCCTCCCATCCCCTAGTGTTCTTTCCTCCCCCCCATCCCCTAGTGTTCTTTCCCCCTCCCCCTGTCCCATAGGATTTGTAGGAAGGCAGATGTCATTCCTATATTTTAAAAGGGTTCAAAATCATTGCCTGGAAATTATAGCTTATAAGCTTAAAGGACCACTATAGGCACCCAGACCACTTCAGCTTAATGAAGTGGTCTGGGTGCCAGGTCCATTTAGGGTTAACCCTGCCTGCTGTAAACATAGAGAAACTGCTATGTTTCCATATGGGTTAATCCAGCCTTTAGTGGCTGTCTCATTGACAGACGCTAGAGGCGCTTCTCACTGTGATTTTCACAGAAAATGCTTTCCTATGGACTGACTGAATGCGCGCGCAGCTCTTGCTGCGCATGCGCATTCAGCCGACGACATTGGAAGGAGGAGGAGAGTCCCTAGCGCCGAGGGAGCCTGGCGCTGGAGAAAGGTAAGCGTTTAACCCCTTCCTCCCCCTAGAGCCTGGCGGGAGGGGGACCATGAGGGTGGGGGGGACCTATAACACTATAGTTCCAGGAAAACAAGTTTGTTTTCCTGGCACTATAGTGGTCCTTTAACTTCTGTGACTGGGAAAATATTTGAAGGGCTATTAAGGGATAATATTCAGGAACTCATTGGGAAGAACTTTGTTATTAGCAATAATCTGCATGGTTTAGATCAAGGTGTTGCAGTGGATGTGATCTACTTAGATTTTGCCAAGGCATTTGATACGGTTCCTCACAATAGGTTAATCTTCAAACTAAAAGAAATTGGTCTAGATGAATATTCTTGCTCTTGGGTTGAACATTGGCTTAATGATAGAGTACAATGAGTTGTCATTAATGGTTAATTTTCAGGCTGGACAAAAGTGGTGAGTGGTATCCCTCAGGGATCTGTTTCAGGACCGCTTCTATTTAACATATTTATAAATGATCTTGAAATAGGCATTGAAAGCCATGTAGAGTTCATTGCTTCATTTAATAATTCATAATGATATTGTATAGGCATAATTCATTAGTTGCAAAAAAATGTACTCAAAATAAATAATTTGATAATATATACACACTGAAATCAAACAATATATCCTAATGGAAACAATACGTTGTAAACCTATAAATATAGCTCCATGTTCCTAAGGATCCCTGATCACAGATTTATGAATCATCCAAATAATGCTGTATAACTGTATCCTGGAGAACAAGGGTCCCATCCACAAAGAGGGATAATAAAGAAAAAAGAGAAAAAAAATTAAAAATATGAACACTTGGAATAACATACAGGGCTCAAAAGTCCTACGGCAGAAGCCAGGCCTAAGCTAATGGCCACAGAAGCCTGGAGGGCCCACGGCACAGTCCCCAGGGGAGAATTACTACTTACCAGGGCTGAACTTTCATTTGCCAATATCTAGTGTAGATTTCGAACCTTGGTTTCATTCATTATTTAGGGTTCCTACCAGTATAAGCTGCCTTCTGTCTGTCTTGTCTGTTTGCAGCAGTGTTATAAGCCAGCGGATATTAGCAGGATTTAAGCAGCTGGTTTGCAATTACAGAAGCGTGTCCCATGGATGAGTGTTACGGTTATTTTACTGAACACGGTAGTTTCACAAGCGCACAAGCTTTCTCCAATGCTTTTCAGACATATCTAAAGCCCAGTACCTAGAAGCCAAACAACCAATGGAAACATTTTTGGAACAAAGAACTCAAAACCAGGTTGATCTTTTCATAAATCTTTGTTATAGTTAGGGTAAAAAGGCCAGTGAACTGTTGGCATTGCCACAACACCTCTAAACCCACACGGACAACACACTATATTTACATGCAACACTGACATCATGGAAGAAAGAGATATTTCTCCCACTTGCTAGCCAGATATCAGAAAGTTAAGTTGCAACTGCGATAACAAGTTTGTGTAGTCATTGGGTTCGGGCAGATTGTCAGTCTATCTAAATAACAACTCTACAATAAGCACATCCTGCAAAATCCAGGATGCAGGATCTTTAATGAAAACCTTTATTCGGTATAGCAGCAAAAAAGACAGCAGCAGTAAAAGTTAAAATTCAGCAATTCCACCTCTGCACACTAACGCGTTTCAGCCAAATCCTTTATCAAAGTGTCCCATAATGTTCTTTCTTAATGTACCTCGCACAAACACGCTGGATTCCAGCTCTGGGAAGCCTGCACTTCGGCTCCAGCCACAACCTTTGAGGACAGCCACCCCAGCACTTTATTGATTACGAGCCTGGCAGTGAGTAACGGCGGAAGCCGTGCCTTACTCACAACTCTTTTGTGTAAGAGTCAGTTTGTTAGCAGTTCTAGCTATGTGTTTTTGTAAACCTGTTTCTTTGTATTTTTATTGCATGTTTTAAATATCTGTGATAATAAATCCTTTACCTAAAGTTTTGTTAGAATTAAGACACTGCTTTATGGTATTTCCTTAGCCCTCTATGTTTGGGGTATAATATCTGGGAATACATTTAATACAATCTGCACTATTATTTCCTCTTTTTATGTTTTTTTCCTACATGCTTTGAGAGATCTATGTAAGACTCTTCCCTGGAGATTAAGTATTGCTTTTTGTTTTACTTAAACCTTTCTACACCTGTAGAGATTTAGGGGGAGATTGCCTAAATTGTCACTTTTGAACAAATTGCTCCACTCTTATTCCTCTTTTTCCTTGTTCACTGCATTGTGTATGGTGTGTTTTAAGGCTAACACACCTAGAGTGTTTGAAGCAGTAATTTAAGTTATTAGCTCTAATTAGACTTTCTTCACCTACTAAATAAGCACTCCAAATATTACCATTTTAAATCAATTCCATTGATTACCTGTCTTCCTGATAACCACTAGAGCAGAATCGAGTAAGAATTGGTCATGTGATGTAGCAGCTCAGAAGAAAATATTCCTGTGGAAATGTTTTAATGCACATGCCGCATATGCGCATCAGGTCCCCAATGCTTGGGGCATTGCGGAAAAAGACACACCTTCTCACTAATGGAGGGGGAGGCGAGCCGTGTGGATGGAGCCTCGGAGCTGGGAAAAGGGGAGTAAAAAGCCATACCTTCTTACTAACGTAGGGGGAGGTGAGCCGTGTGGACGGAGCCTCGGTGCTGGGAAAATGGCAGTAAAAAGCCATACCTTCTCACTAATGGAGGGGGAGGCGAGCCGTGTAGAGGGAGCCTCGGATATGGAAAAAGGGGAGTAAAAAGTCATACCTTCTCACTAACGTAGGGGGAGGGGAGGCGAGCCGTGTGGACGGAGCCTCGGCGCTGGGAAAATGGGAGCAAAAAGCCATACCTTCTCACTAATGTAGGGGGAGGCGAGCAGTGTGGACGGAGCCTCGGCGCTGGGAGAGGGGGAGTAAAAAGCCATACCGTCTCACTAACGTAGGGGGAGGCGAGCCGTGTGGACGGAACATCTGAGCTGGGAAAAGGGGAGTAAAAAGCCAAACCTCCTCACTAATGTAGGGGGAGGCGAGCCCTGTGGACGGAGCCTCAACACTGGGAAAATGGGAGTAAAAAGCTTTGTGTGTGTTAAATGGGGGGGTGGAAGTAGAAAACTAGTAATAGAGGGCACTACAGCTTTATCTAACTAACTTCCTTAGAATAATAAGCACAATATTTGTAAGCGCAATGATTAAATACGATAGTATTACATGACGTCGTCCAGTACCTACAGACACGAAGATCATATTGAGTGATAATTACAGACTATCTGGGCTTTTTCCACCAGTCCTGATTGGCTGTAGCCCGCCACATCCCCTATGCCTCGACCATCAGCCCATGTTGGCACTGCCCTGTTCCGTAGACCCTTTTAAAGATATAAAAAGACCCGTGGGCATAGCACAGTGCCGATACCACAGGTTATGGGATGTCTATAATGCCAGATCTATAGCTTACCATAGGTGTGTCTTTAGCCATACAGTTTGTAGATTATATAACCTTTTACTCTTCTATGCCTTTATCCCTGAAGGTAACAATCCCACATGTAACACCCAAGGAGCAGATTGAAGAGGAATCCAGACGGCAATACGCAGCTTATTTGGAAACTGAAAACACGGTCCTGACTGCTATTGGATAGATCAGTGAAGATAAAAACAAGCCGGCGTAATTCTGTGCAAAATGTACACAAAGTATCAGCAAATCCGAGACAAATTTACCATGCGGTGCCTAACAATAACTCTTAGCCATACTGAACTGTTAAAGCAATTCCTGGATTTTGAGATAAATTTATTCAAAACTTTACAAATGTACTTTGAGGGACAGGGTCTGTATCTTTCATTAGAGGTGATTTACATGTCCTGCAGCATGGTGCAATAATATAGATATAATAAACGTAGTTATTAAGTAAATTTATTCTTTCAGCAAACCTAAGCATACGTAAAGATAGTACAATTTGTGCAATTATTTACACACAACGAAAAGGGGGGGGGTTATGTACTCTCACATCTACAACCACAAGGAGGACCGGTGATAGAATCCCCTTTATGGCATTACATGACCAGACCCAACGAGCTAAACCCAGATTAAGCCAGAGTTCACCCAACCTTGGATGGAAAGATGTCGCATCCGCGCTGCAGCTCATTTTCTGCAGGTGTAGATTTTTTGTTATCGGAATATTTTAATTTAACGGAGAAGGGATTAATCTGTGGATTAAATAAAGTTGCATTTTTTATTTTACTTAGTAATATATAGTGGTGCAGCAGCCATTATCTCAATTCCCATAAATATCCTGACAACATATCATTACCGAGTATTGCAATAAATGGGAACATTTCCAATGAATAACAGACACACACAGAGCACTTTGTCAGGGTTTGTATGTAACAGTTACATGATACACTGCGATATAAATTAGAATATAGAAAATACATTTTAGCCGGTGCTTTATATAGACGTTCACATTGTTTTGTGTAAACATTTGCACTAATTACCGAACTGTGTCATCTGGAACACAGTTCATCATACACAATATGAAATATTATATATCCAAAAATACTTCAATGTTTACTAGAAAATGCCATTACCTGCTGTAAAAATATTCCAATTACTTACAAAAATAGACATTGGCGGTAAAAATGAATTAGCCCTCCCACCCAAGAAACTCACTTTTTCTAAATCTTGGACCAAGTTACTCAGGTGAAGTCTAAGGCAGACCACCTAGGATTCACATGGTTTAGTGTTGTCCTTTTAAAACCGTCACAAACATTCCCCATATCGGTTTGCGATAACCAAGGGCGTATGTTTGGACGTTCCGAATTTTGGGTTATTCAGTCACTTTCTAGTAAACACTACTTTAAATGATTTCTCTGTAATCGACCTTGAAATTTTTACAATATAAAATCTGGTCTCTACAACAGATACATTTTCACATTTTAAAAGTATTCAAATTTTATGTACACAATGTCTTATTAAATAGCCACTTTAATTATGTTGTCAAATTATATTTAGAAATTCTTTATATATAAATATAAATCTTATTGGAATAAAGCGAGATCCCTAGAACGATTAGTGGAGATTACTGGGTTTGAGACTAAGCTAAGTACCATAAACTAGTAGTGTAGAGTGTACCGTTAATGACTAAATGGAACCATTTCAATTCCTTTTCCCTGACGGAGATCTGATAAACAGAACAACCTTTTGGCATTTTCATTAGGGACATGAATATCTAATTATGCTTTGGAGACACTGGTGGAGATGCTTCTAGATTACCAGAGAATGACACACTTTTTCCCCCAATTAGAGAAAACGGGTGACGTTCACCTGCCTTCCGGTCAATCAATTCAGCCTTCGATGACACTGAATGCACAGTTAGGGTTTGTGTGTCTGGAAGGGAAGGTAGACTGGGACACTGAAATGTCCAGTCACTGTGCGTGAGACGTAGCAGCATATTCTACATTATTAAAACAGATTTAAGCAGGTGTAATAAAATGCTAAAGAGTATAAATAAAATACTTTCACGGACACCTTCTTTCTGCCATCCATAGTCCTCAACATGTCTCTATAAAACAAAAAATACTGGCTTCGTGTGGGAAAACCTACATTAGAATTTGGTTTATCTGCATAGCAGGAGGTCACCGCCCCAGGCTGACATGTTCATTGCTTATGTTAGACCCTGTATTGGTGGCCCTCGTGGACACATACACAGATAGCCCTTTAGTAGTTTAACTTCCTACAACTGACAGCAAATGGCACAAAGGCACTTGAATCCAAAACTGCTAAAATGTCAGCTTCTCCTGCCAGAAGATATCTTTCAGGAATCACATTTACTTTTAGAAAAACAGGACTGGCAATGTTTAAATAACGGAAAGTGTTAATAATAGGAAATGTGATAACTATTTGAGAATTGAATTCCATCTTCACCTGATAAGGCCACCCTGCTCCCTCCCAGCCAGGACAAAGGACATTGTACCATGAGGTGTAACTTATACCCCAAAGGGTTAATTCAATATTGTTCTTCTAATAAGAAGAAAATGGTTGTAATAAAATGTCACGGAATGACAGGCAGATGCCATGGGTGCTTCAGAGATCAGCGTTAATTGCCATTTACTTTGTTTTTGTTCAGCTCCCGTTCAAGGTTTCCAAGCAGGGTGTCAATACTTTCCTGTAAGTCATGAAGGTTCACTCCTTGTGCCTCAGAAACCTCGCAATGAGCGCTCAAGAAATCTGTAAAGAATGCTTCCTGCTTCACTTTATCCGCGCTGTTCTCTGTAGTGACATCTTGACAATCCGTACCTGCTTTCACAGACGTAAAGTAACTTTCTCTGCAACTGCTCCAATCTCCGGCGTAGCGATTACTCGACGGACTGTCCAGTCTAGCTACCCTCGGCCTCAAGACTCCAGACAAATCGCTTCCACTTAAATTCAGCATCTGTGGTCGTGGCTTCTTCCTCCTGAGACAGGGCTGCACTTCAGATGTTGGACTGCAGGGGGCGCTCTCACTGGCAGACGTTTTTACTGCAAAGTGATAAACAAAAAATATATTTACGTATTTTACTCCATTCTCATTCTAGTAGCAAATACAAGAATACCTTTAATTTTCACATTATTATAAAATCCAATAGAGGTTAATTATTAAGCCAGGTAAATTCGTCACTAATGCAAATAATAATTTGTTAAATCTTTTGCACAAATTCCTAGAATGGATTGAATTTACCAATAGCACACATTCCATGTGCAGTTTTACAATTCTGTTATAATTCACACTGTGTCCAAGAAATAGCTTTTATTCACGATGAAAAGTTCTGCACTTTTGAAAAGAGCGGGAAAATATAAAAGCAAACACACTGAACCCATACATTGCATAGCGTTAGCTAAGACAAGGACAAGACATGTATACAATGTATGGCAAAGCACATATACACACTACATAACATCACACAAACACACTGAACCCATACATTGCATTGTTGATAAGCCTTCTATGTGCAACAGTGTCAAAAGCCTTACTGAAATCTAGGTAAGCAATGTCTACTGCACCACCCTGATCTATAATTTTAAATTAAAAAAATCAATAAGATTAGTTTGGCATGATCTCCCTGAAGTAAACCCATGTTGTCTCTGATCTTGAAATCCATGTGTTTTTAGATGTTCATCAATCCTATCCTTTAACATGGTTTCCATCACTTTCCCCACTACTGAAGTAAGGCTTACTGGCCTATAGTTGCCCGACTCCTCCCTATTACCTTTCTTGTAAATGGGCACAACATTCGCTAACTTCCAATCTTCTGGGACTACTCCTGTTAACAATGATTGGTTAAATAAATCTGTTAATGGTTTTGCTAGTACACCACTAAGCTCTTTTAATAGCTTTGGGTGTATTCCACCAAGGTCCCAATATTGTTGAATGGGTAAGGCAGTGGCTGAGTGACAGGCAACAGAGGGTTGTAGTTAATGGAATATATTTGAAGCTTGGACTTGTCTCCAGTGGGGTATCTCAGGGATCTGTACTTGGACCCATTCTCTTTAATATTTTTATTAGTGATATTGCGGAAGGTCTTTATGGTAAGGTATGTCTTTTTGCTGATGATACTAAGATATGTAACAGGGTTGCTGTTCCAGGAGGGATAAGCCAAATGACAAATGATTTAGGTAAACTAGAAAAATGGTCAGAATTGTGGCAACTGACATTTAATGTGGATAAGTGCAAGATAATGCATCTTGGACGTAAAAACCCAAGGGCAGAGTACAGAATATTTGATAGAGTCCTAACCTCAACATATGAGGAAAGGGATTTAGGGGTGATTATTTCTGATGACTTAAAGGTAGGGAGACAATGTAATAGAGCAGCAGGAAATGCTAGCAGAATGCTTGGTTGTATAGGGAGAGGTATTAGCAGTAGAAAGAGGGAAGTGCTCATGCCATTGTACAGAACACTGGTGAGACCTCACTTGGAGTATTGTACGCAGTACTGGAGACCGTATCTTCAGAAGGATATTGATACCTTAGAGAGGGTTCAGAGAAGGGCTACTAAACTGGTTCATGGATTGCGGGATAAAACTTACCAGGAAAGGTTAAAGGATCTTAACATCTGTAGGATCTTAGAGGAAAGACGAGACAGGGGGGATATGATAGAAACATTTAAACATATAAAGGGAACAACAGTAAAGGAGGTGACTATATTTAAAAGAAGAAAAACTACCACAACAAGAGGACATAATCTTAAATTAGAGGGACAGAGGTTTAAAAATAATATCAGGAAGTATTACTTTACTGATAGGGTTGTGGATGCATGGAATAGACTTCCAGCTGAAGTGGTAGAGGTTAACACAGTAAAGGAGTTTAAGCATGCGTGGGATAGGCATAAGGCTATCCTAACTATAAGATAAGGCCAGGGACTAATGAAAGTATTTAGAAAATTGGGCAGACTAGATGGGCCGAATGGTTCTTATCTGCCGTCACATTCTATGTTTCTATGTTTCTATAACGTTAGCTAAGACAAGGACAAAACATGTATACAATGTATGGCAAAGCACAAATACAGACTACATAACATCACACAAACACACGGAACCCATACATTGCAAGACAGTATTATTTCCACAAGGACAAAACATGTATAACAATGTATGACAAAGCACAAATACACACTGCTTAACGTCACACAAACACAGGGTCACTATTCACTGAATTTGGGGCTGTTAAGAACTGAAAGGAGGAGCCAGGCTTCCAGTTATTTTGACCTCACTTCCGTTTTATAACCCTGACACCAAATGGAAATGAACTGAAAACCAAATCGTAACCTTTTGGCTAAAAGAGTGGATTTGAAACATTTCGAAATCTCTCCGCCATAGTCCCAGCCTGGTTATTTCAGTCAGTTCACTTCTGTTTGGGGTTTATTTGAACATCGTGAAAACTTCACAAACACAAACAATGCCCAAAGCAAAATATACAAACACAACGTTGCACAAATACTCAGAAAGCAAGACGGTGAATAAAATAAGAAATGGTTACAGGGCGTGTGGGAGTTACTGGCTGCTGGAACAAGCAATCCATGCGTAAGAGAAGACATGCGGCTCCACGCTACAGGTTACCTGACGCACAGATCAGATGCTCAGCTTTGCTGGATCCCTGTGGCAAACAGTACACATTGTTTATTCTGTCCGATGGTCGGTATGTTATTTACAAACATGGCCAAGAACGTAGACAGGCCACTGTCACCTGATTTGTGGCACAGGATTTCAGAGGATGACATTTGGGGGGTTCACAAAAAAATAAGTGAAAGACCAGAAGAACAAATTAATCTGAATAAACTTAAGCAGCTTTTCCATTTTACTTTATTCCGTATATTTTTACAACAAAAAGCAAACGCGCATTCAGAGGGAACACGAACCTGGCCACAGCTGCAGCAGGTAGTGCAGAACCTCAATGTGTTTCTTGAAATCTAAGGCACTGGCCAGTTCCTCCGAGTCGATGAAAACTCGGTTATTGTGAATGGAAGTTTCTTGGTGCTGGCTCAGAAGGACCGGCCCAAAGCAGACAGCCAGATTCTGACAAGTCATCTTGTTCACCTCGTGATGGGAAGCCACCAGTTTCAAGTGATCTAGAAGCATTTTCAAAGTTGCCTGTGGATACAAATGCAGACTTGTTACAGGGGAACAGTCATTGCTCTTGAATGTACACCATTGAATTAAATATCATTATAATTAAACAATTCTAGAAACAAAAATCACCTCGAACTTGCTAACCTTTTTTCATTGTGTGTTGTACTTTTCATTTAAATTTGGATCAATGATTTAGCAAATGCAACCAGTTCAGACAAGGCACAGCTGGGGCACACATTGCTAATGAAGAGGAGAAATATAAACATTGCTTCATGTCTCTTCCTCTCTGTTTGCTCTCTGTGCTGACTGACAGGATTATAACAATGGCTGACAGGGAGCTAAGATGGAGGCGGCTCTCTCTATACTGACTGCCAGGTGTAAAGGGCGGAGCTTATAACAATGATTGACAGGGAGCTAAGATGGAGGTGGCTCTCTCTATACTGACTGCCAGGTGTAAAGGGCGGAGCTTATGACAATGATTGACAGGGAGCTAAGATGGAGGCGGCTCTCTCTATACTGACTGCCAGGTGTAAAGGGCGGAGCTTATAACAATGACTGACAGGGAGCTAAGATGGAGGTGGCTCTCTCTATACTGACTGCCAGGTGTAAAGGGCGGAGCTTATAACAATGATTGACAGGGAGCTGAGATGGAGGTGGCTCTCTCTATACTGACTGCCAGGTGTAAAGGGCGGAGCTTATAACAATGATTGACAGGGAGCTAAGATGGAGGTGGCTCTCTCTATACTGACTGCCAGGTGTAAAGGGCGGAGCTTATAACAATGATTGATAGGGAGCTAAGATGGAGGTGGCTCTCTCTATACTGACTGCCAGGTGTAAAGGGCGGAGCTTATAACAATGATTGACAGGGAGCTAAGATGGAGGCGGCTCTCTCTATACTCACTGCCAGGTGTAAAGGGCGGAGCTTATAGCAATGATTGACAGGGAGCTAAGATGGAGGCGGCTCTCTCTATACTGACTGCCAGGTGTAAAGGGCGGAGCTTATAACAATGATTGACAGGGAGCTAAGATGGAGGCGGCTCTCTCTATACTGACTGCCAGGTGTAAAGGGCGGAGCTTATAACAATGATTGACGGGAGCTAAGATGGAGGTGGCTCTCTCTATACTGACTGCCAGGTGTAAAGGGCGGAGCTTATAACAATGATTGACAGGGAGCTAAGATGGAGGTGGCTCTCTCTATACTGACTGCCAGGTGTAAAGGGCGGAGCTTATAACAATGATTGACAGGGAGCTAAGATGGAGGCGGCTCTCTCTATACTGACTGCCAGGTGTAAAGGGCAGGGCTTATAACAATGATTGACAGGGAGCTAAGATGGAGGTGGCTCTCTCTATACTGACTGCCAGGTGTAAAGGGCAGAGCTTATAACAATGAAAGGGCAGAGCTTGACAGGGAGCTAAGATGGAGGTGGCTCTCTCTATACTGACTGCCAGATGTAAAGGGCGGAACTTATAACAATGACTGACAGGGAGTTAAGATGGAGGTGGCTCTCTCTATACTGACCGCCAGATGTAAAGGGCGGAACTTATAACAATGACTGACAGAAAGCTAAGATGGAGGCGGCTCTCTCTATACTGACTGCCAGGTGTAATGGGCGGAGCTTATAACAATGATTGACAGGGAGCTAAGATGGAGGTGGCTCTCTCTATACTGACTGCCAGGTGTAAAGGGCGGAGCTTGTAACAATGACAGGGAGCTAAGATGGAGGTGGCTTTCTCTATACTGACTGCCAGGTGTAAAGTGCGGAGCTTATAACAATGATTGACAGTGAGTTAAGATGGAGGTGGCTCTCTCTATACTGACTGCCAGGTGTAATGGGCGGAGCTTATAACAATGACTGACAGGGAGCTAAGATGGAGGTGGCTCTCTCTATGCTGACTGCCAGGTGTAATGGGCGGAGCTTATAACAATGACTGACAGGGAGCTAAGATGGAGGCGGCTCTCTCTATGCCGACTGCCAGGTGTAATGGGCGGAGCTTATAACAATGAGTGACAGGGAGCTAAGATGGAGGTGGCTCTCTCTATGCTGACTGCCAGGTGTAATTGGCGGAGCTTATAACAATGAGTGACAGGGAGCTAAGATGGAGGTGGCTCTCTCTATGCTGACTGCCTGGTGTAAAGGGCGGAGCTTATAACAATGACTGACAGGGAGCTAAGATGGAGGTGGCTCTCTCTATGCTGACTGCCAGGTGTAATTGGCGGAGCTTATAACAATGAGTGACAAGGAGCTAAGATGGAGGTGGCTCTCTCTATGCTGACTGCCAGGTGTAATGGGCGGAGCTTATAACAATGACAGGGAGCTAAGATGGAGGCGGCTCTCTCTATACTGCCTGCCAGGTGTAAAGGGCGGAGCTTATAACAATGAGTGACAGGGAGCTAAGATGGAGGCGGCTCTCTCTATACTGACTGCCAGGTGTAAAGGGCGGAGCTTATAACAATGAGTGACAGGGAGGTGGGACTATAGAAAAAGAGAGACCTGGGCCTATTAAACATTTAAAACTATTTTAATATACATTTCCTTAAATGAACACTGAAGTGTTAGCCATACAAACCAGCCCCAAGTTATAAAAATAATAAAAGATATTGCTGTGTCTGATGAACCACTGCATTGTATGTTAAAAGGACCAATAAAGTCACCCAGGTCACTTTATTTCACCGATGCTTCTAGGCCGTAAAGAACACGTTCATGTTGAGTGTATATGCGCATGCTTAGTATTAATGTAGAGCACAGTCTCTGCTACGGACGTGTGACACACACACTCCTGTAACTGTACAGGAAGAATATAAAATCACTAGAATTCCTCTAGATGGCAGTGTGTGCTATATACTCTGGGTTGGCGTTCGGGCTTGTTTCGAGATCCTCTCTGGAGTTCTTGGAGCGTACAAAGTATTAACGACACAGGCAGCAATCTTTCTGTCGAGCTAGGTTACAGAGTAATAATACATTCACTCATTGGATTGTTATTTTTACATACTTTCTCTTTTCCTTATTTAATCGGAGAAGTGAAAATGTAAATAAGTTAAGCATTAAATTTAGAACAGTCTGGGATCTCTCTAAATATTTACTAAACAGCTTCATACATAACAAAAAGGAGAAGAACCGCACCTTTTTATTCTCAAACAATAGGGGACAGTGGGGGAATAAACAATAAAGGATCACTATGGTGTCAGGAAAATAAAGCGGTTTTCCAGACACTATAGTGCCCTGAGGGTGCCCCCACCCTCAGGGTCCCCCTCCCGTGGCGCTGAAGGGGTTAAAACCCCTTTAGTTAGTTACTTTAATTGAGCTGAAGTGGTCTGGGTGACTATAGTGCCCCTTTAAAATACCATAAACATTTGTTTTTCATGAACACCAGAGAAAATATCAAGTCTTTAAAGGGTAGAATGAAACGCATTTCTGAGGACTGTTGAATACAATTTTAAGAAACATTTAGCAAGGAATAGTTATCAGCAAAGCACAGAACAAAGGCAGAGGTCCAGAGAAAAATACATTTCTAAACAAAATAGGAAGCTGGACACCGATTCGATTTTGAATTTACCCATTTCTTCTAATTCAGAAGCTACAGGTATAAACACTTGAAGGCTCTGCTCGACAGAGTGACCGATTTAGAAAACACCTGAGATCTGTATGAAATGGCAGAGATGTTTTGAAAGCCTGGAAAAGGGTTTCCTACAAATACCATAATCACTACTGCAAGCAGTAATCAGGAGTGCCCAGGTGCTCCACTGTGGTCCAGCAATCGTCGGTCCCTTCTTCCATCGAGAACCAGGAGCCGGTACTCTGTAAACCTTGCCGTACAGGGTCAGCACCACCGGACGTTGCATTGGGTGGAGGAGGTGACCAGCGCCTGGCACACCCAGGTAAGTTGTCAAAAGATTAGCAAAACAGTTTTATTACTTACAATGGCTGGTGCCAGTGCACTCCTGGCTCCATAACTATTATAGTGCACTACAGTGGTTTGGTGATTTGAGTGTTACTTTAAATGTTATTTATGCAAAATAAAAAGTCACATTTGGCATTGAGAACTATTAAGAATTATTCTATAAATTCAATATACTTTGGATTTTGGGGGTTGTGGATCTGTTCTGAAAGGCGTTTCCCACAGTCAGCACATAACCATATCCAGTCCCCAACTGACCTACCCGTTCCACCTCCGGAAGACAGTTCAACAACCCCACCGCCTCATCAGAGTCTTGGGAACCATTCTCACAGCCATTTCCGGTGATTTTCAGGGGTTTGGCAGCCATTGCTTTTAGCACAGCCTCATATAACTGCTTTGTAATTAGAGGAGAAGGCAGTTCTCGAAGATAATCCTTTAAAACACCTAAATAGAAAGGAAAAAATAGGGTTTACGATTAAATTAAATGCACAACCCTCTCTTACCTGCAAAAAAAACTGTCTGAGCCCTGTCCCACCTAGGGGCTAGTAATAGCTTCGAGCCCTGTCCCAGCCAGGGGCTAGTAATAGCTTCGAGCCCTGTCCCAGCCAGGGGCTAGTAATAGCTTCGAGCCCTGTCCCACCCAGGGGCTAGTAATAGCTTTGAGCCCTGTCCCACCCAGGGTCTAGTAATAGCTTTGAGCCCTGTCCCACCCTTGGGCTAGTAATAGCTTCGAGCCCTGTCCCAGCCAGGGGCTAGTAATAGCTTCGAGCCCTGTCCCAGCGAGGGGCTAGTAATAGCTTCGAGCCCTGTCCCAGCTAGGGGCTAGTAATAGCTTCGAGCCCTGTCCCACCTAGGGGCTAGTAATAGCTTCGAGCCCTGTCCCAGCCAGGGGCTAGTAAGCCCTAGCTTCGAGCCCTGTCCCACCCAGGGGCTAGTAATAGCTTTGAGCCCTGTCCCACCCAGGGTCTAGTAATAGCTTTGAGCCCTGTCCCACCCTGGGGCTAGTAATAGCTTCGAGCCCTGTCCCAGCCAGGGGCTAGTAATAGCTTCGAGCCCTGTCCCAGCGAGGGGCTAGTAATAGCTTCGAGCCCTGTCCCAGCCAGGGGCTAGTAATAGCTTTGAGCCCTGTCCCACCCAGGGTCTAGTAATAGCTTTGAGCCCTGTCCCACCCTTGGGCTAGTAATAGCTTCGAGCCCTGTCCCAGCCAGGGGCTAGTAATAGCTTCGAGCCCTGTCCCAGCGAGGGGCTAGTAATAGCTTCGAGCCCTGTCCCAGCCAGGGGCTAGTAATAGCTTCGAGCCCTTTCCCACCAAGGGGCTAGTAATAGCTTTGAGCCCTGTCCCACCCAGGGTCTAGTAATAGCTTTGAGCCCTGTCCCACCCTTGGGCTAGTAATAGCTTCGAGCCCTGTCCCAGCCAGGGGCTAGTAATAGCTTCAAGCCCTGTCCCAGCCAGGGGCTAGTAATAGCTTCGAGTACTGTCCCATTATGCTTTGAGGGTGTTTTTCTGCTAAGGGGACAGGACAACTGCACCGCATCAAAGGGACGATGGACGGGGCAATGGAACGTCAAATCTCAAGAACCTCCTTCCCTCAGCCAGGGCATTATAAATGGGTTGTGGATGGGTATTCCAGCATGACAATGACCCAAAACACACAGCCAAGCAACAAAGGAGTGGCTAGCCAGTCTCCAGCCCTTAATCCTACAAAAAAATCTTAATGAGTTGGAAAGGATCTGCAAAGATCCAAAATCCCTCCTGAGATTTGTGCCAGCCTGGTGGCCAACTATAAGAAACGTCTGACCTCTGTAATTGCCAAAAAGTGTTTTGCCACCAAGTACTAAGTCGAAGGGCTCAAATACTTATTTCAATCACTGACATGCAAATCAATGTATAACTTTTTTCTTTTTTAAATTTATAATGCTTTATTTTTGTAGTGCTTATGAATACATTAAGGATGCACGAAATGAAAATTCTTGTCCAAAACCGAAACTTCAGGATGCCCTTGGCCGAAAACTACTTTTCCCCAAATGATTTATTTATTTATTTATTTTTTTAAATATATATATTCCCTTCCTTCCCCATAGTGTCCCCCCCATATAGTGTTTTCCCCCGTCCCATAGTGTTTCCTCCCCCCACCCCGTCCCATAGTGTTCTTCCCTCCCCCATCCCAAGTGCAGTATTCTTGACTTTTCATGTTATTACTATATTTCATTGTGATATATAATTATCCGAATTGTTAATGCAAGCATGTCTGTTAAACTATACAATACCAAAAAAAAAAAAAAAAAATCTTAAATTATTTTTTTTTATTTCAGCAAATTTGACCCGTTTTCACCCGAAACGGCAGCTGAAATTTCGGAGCATCCCTAGAATACAGATATGCTCACAATGTCACAACAACATTAGTAAGCCGTCACTGGTATGACATTTGCAGAAACAGCACATTTTTAGGGAATATTAAACAAGCTAGATTTAAGCTAGGCAGTTATGTCTAAGACGGTGAATATTTATATGATTTACATGACCGAAGAGCTCATCTAGGCATGGGTATTATATAGTATAGTGTTGACATGCCTAACAAAACGTGTCCAGATATAGGGGAAATGTTACACTCATGAGATAATTTCAACAGGGAATACCACTAGATAAGTAGGGGTTAACTTTGTATATAAACCATCAAGGGCAGAAAACCAGTGTGAATATAATGTGCATTTGGCCTTTGGAATAACATGTAGTGCCAGCTAGAGTATAGCACCATTTCATTAAGAGATACGTAAATCAACTGCGTTAAAGTACCAGTGAATACGCACTGTAAAGGAGTGATATGAGCATTGTACGGCAGGCTTACAGAGTTATTTTGTGGTCGTGTCTGGGTGCTGCTCAACCGATACCTAGGGAACAGATGTTGACGACATAGGGAAGTGAGAGTCCACAATGTTTTGGAGAAGAGCCCCTCCAGCTCCGAGCAAAGATGAGGTCTTGTTTTGTGCAGTCTTGAGGCTGATCAGGGCTCGCCAACTTGACAGGACTTTGATGCCAGGTCGATGCATGCATTGGGTCTCGCTGAGCGGTAAATCTTCGACAGCACCTGGGAAATTGGCCTCCCCTGTAATGCCCCACAGCAATGGGCAGTTATGTTCGGTGTGCTGCGAGCCTGTGTCTTTTGTGGCCCCAGCCTTCTCCCCCTTTACCACCTGGCTACGGTGGTTACATGCTAGCGGCGTTGGTCACATTGGCCTCCCCTCCTCGACATCTTGCGGTGGCCATATGGGTGGGTTCCCGCCACATGTTGCCAGTTCTCAGGTCGAGTCTGGGAGACGTTACCCTGGCGAGTAGGAGTGGTGAGTACTTAGGCATTCAGTTTTGTCACCACAGGTAAGTGGTTGTGGAGTGGTGCAGCGGCCATCTTCGGCAGTAGGTAGACCCCAATATCAGGATTCACTGTAGATTACAATGCTGATAGTGTGCCCCAGATGTATGCTAGTGGGGACCGGGATAACCCCCACCAGCATGGGGTGGGGGAGGGGGGCAGACAGGGCTCGTAAGTCAATGAGTTTCCGCCTGGGCAGGGTGTCAGCCGCCTCCCCCATCACGGGTGAATTGAAGGGCGCAGAGAGGTCTTTGGTCTGTGCCCACCAAAATCGTGCCAAAGCAGGCCAAAACTGTGTCTGGATGTACCTCAGTAGGTTTAAGAGGGTTTGTGCCAAAAATAAGACACCTCTGTTTTAGCTTAGATTCAGGAATCTGGTTTCCCTGAGGAGCTTCAGTTACATGCAACTATCTTGGGCAGCAGTCAGTCCCTGCCCCCAATTTATAACTTTTTTGCCATGTGTTTTTCTGTCTCTCACTGTTAAAATACACCTACCATTAAAATTATAGACTGATCATTTCTTTGTCAGTTGGCAAACGTTCAAAATGAGCAGGGGATCAAATAATTTTTTCCCTCACTGTATATTTAACATATATTTAAGTTGCATTTGATGGATAAAACATTTTACGTCACAGAACTAAAGACAGAAAGACTTTGTTAGAAGTGACTTTAGTGCAGTTCAGACGGCCATTGTGCAGAGATGTAAAGTTACTGAACAGGATGTGGATTTATCAGAAACGGCTTTATTCTGGGAGCCAACCAGGAACAGTTAATCCCCCAAAGCACGACACAAATACCAGCCGAACAAAGACAGACTTGTGTGTTGCGTTAGTGGCAGAAGTGTGGCTTCTCGGTGACCACAGTCTGCAGGCTTATTAAACGGCCACGCTAGCCTCCATACACAATCACTTATTTACTGTATT
Source organism: Pelobates cultripes (assembly GCA_933207985.1). Lineage (NCBI taxonomy): Eukaryota > Metazoa > Chordata > Amphibia > Anura > Pelobatidae > Pelobates > Pelobates cultripes. Next base: position 2,738,900 of record OW240919.1, read on the forward strand.
TTTCGCTCCATAAGACGCACTTTTTCCCCTCAAAAGTGAGGGGAAATGTCTGTGCGTCTTATGGAGCGAATGTGAAGATTTACTTACCTGTCTTGGAGTGTGGGCCGGCAGCACAGCGCGCTCCGCGGTCCAGGAACTTCAATTTCAGGTTCCGGTTTCCGGCGGGACTGAAAGGAAGTCTTCCTTTCAGTCC
>OW240919.1:2739192-2755738 GCA_933207985.1 Pelobates cultripes
TCTTCTTTTAAATATAGTCTCCTCCTTTACTGTGTTGATTCCCTTTATATATTTAAATGTTTCTATCATATCCCCCCTGTCTCGCCTTTCCTCCAAGCTATACATGTTAAGATCCTTTAACCTTTCCTGGTAAGTTTTATCCCGCAATCCATGAACCAGTTTAGTAGCCCTTCTCTGAACCCTCTCTAGGTATCAATATCCTTCTGAAGATACGGTCTCCAGTACTGTGTACAATACTCCAAGTGAGGTCTCACCAGTGTTCTGTACAATGGCATGAGCACTTCCCTCTTTCTACTGCTAATACCTCTCCCTATACAACCAAGCATTTCTGCTAGCATTTCATGCTGCTCTATTACATTATCTGCCTACCTTTAAGTCATCAGAAATAATCACCCCTAAATCCCTTTCCTCATATGTTGAGGTTAGGACTCTATCAAATATTCTGTACTCTGCCCTTGGGTTTTTATGTCCAAGATGCATTATCTTGCACTTATCCACATTAAATGTCAGCTGCCACAATTCTGACCATTTTTCTAGTTTACCTAAATCATTTGCCATTTGGCTTATCCCTCCTGGAACATCAACCCTGTTACATATCTTAGTATCATCAGCAAAAAGACATACTTTACCATCAAGACCTTCTGCAATATCACTAATAAAAATATTAAAGAGAATGGGTCAAAGTACAGATCCCTGAGGTACCCCACTGGTGACAAGTCCAAGCTTTGAATATATTCCATTAACTACAACCCTCTGTTGCCTGTCACTCAGCCACTGTCTTACCCATTCAACAATATTGGAATCCAAACTTAAAGATTGCAGTTTATTGATAAGCCTTCTATGTGCAGCAGTGTCAAAAGCCTTACTGAAATCTAGGTAAGCAATGTCTACTGCACCACCCTGATCTATAATTTTAGTTACCCAATTAAAAAAATCAATAAGATTAGTTTGGCATGATCTCCCTGAAGTAAACCCATGTTGTCTCTGATCTTGAAATCCATGTGTTTTTAGATGTTCAACAATCCTATCCTTTAACATGGTTTCCATCACTTTCCCCCACTACTGAAGTAAGGCTTACTGGCCTATAGTTGCCCGACTCCTCCCTATTACCTTTTTTTGTAAATGGGCACAACATTCGCTAACTTCCAATCTTCTGGGACTACTCCTGTTAACAATGATTGGTTAAATAAATCTGTTAATGGTTTTGCTAGTACACCACTAAGCTCTTTTAATAGCTTTGGGTGTATTCCACAGGTCCCATTGACTGATTTGTCTTTACTTTTGACAGTTGAAATAGAACCTCTTCCTCTGTAAACTCACATGTAATAAATGACTAATTTATCCTTTTTCTCAACTGAGGTCCTTTTCCTTCATTTTCATCTGTAAATACAGAACAAAAATATTCATTGAGGCAGTCAGCGAGACCTTTATCCTCTTCTACATACCTTCCTTCTTTTGTTTTAATCTAACTAATCCTTGTTTTACTTTTCTTTTCTCATTTATGTATCTAAAAATGTTTTATCCCCCTTTTTTACTGACTGTGCTATTTTCTCTTCTGTGTGTGATTTGGAAGCTCTTATAACTTGCTTAGCCTCTTTCTGCCTAATCTTATATATCATTTTGTCTCCCTCACTCTGGGTTTTTTTATAATTCCTAAATGCTAACTTTTTGTTTTTAACTATTTTGGCCACATCTGCGGAGTACCACAGTGGTTTCTTGAATTTTTTGCTTTTACTGACAAGCCTAATGCAATTTTCTGTTGCCTTCAATAGTGCAACTTTTAAATAATCCCATTTTCTTGGACTCCATTTAAATTGCTCCAGTCTGATAATGACTCCTCTACCCATATTCTAATTTTAGAAAAGTCTGTTTTTCTAAAGTCTAAAACTTTTGTTTTTGTGTGGTGTGACTCAGTCACTGTTCTTATATTAAACCACACTGACTGATGATCACTGGATCCTAAGCTTTCACCTACAGTAACATCTGATACCAAATCTCCATTTGTTAACACTAAATCTAGTATGGCCTCTTTACGAGTTGGCTCCTCAACAACTTGTTTTAGAGACAATCCCAGTAGGGAGTTTAGAATATGTGTGCTCTTGGCACAAGTAGCTAATTTTGTTTTCCAATTTACATCAGGAAGATTAAAGTCACCCATGATGATAACTTCCCCCTTCATTGTCATTTTGGCTATTTCCTCAACTAGTAGATTATCTAACTCTTCAATTTGTCCTGGGGGCCTATAAATCACACCTACACGAGTTACTGTGTGATTACCAAATTCTAACGTAGCCCAAGCGGACTCTATGTTTGCCTCACTAACTTTAATTAGGCTAGATTTTATACTATCCTTCACATACAAGGCCACCCCTCCCCCTTTCTTGCCTTCCCTATCTTTCCTATATAAAGAGTACCCTGGTATTGCTATGTCCCAGTCATTTTCTCATTGTACCATGTCTCAGTAACAGCGACTAAATCTACACTATCAGTTGCCATTATTGCCACAAGTTCATGGATCTTATTCCCTAAACTGCGAGCATTTGTAGACATGACTCTAAACTTATCATTTTTTAACACACTTGCTACAGGCACCTTCTGTCCTTGTTTTGGGGAACAATTGGATTGATGTTTTATCACCCTTTTGCCCCCCCCCTCCTAGTTTAAATACATCCTAGCAAAACCTCTGAACTGCTCACTGAGAACATTTGTTCCCTTTTGAGAAAGATGCAAACCATCTTTTTGTACAGCTTATCTCCATTCCAAACAGAGCTACCATGAGAAATAAAGCCAAATCCTTGCTCCCGACACCATTCACCAAGCCACAAGTTAAAGTCCCTAATACGCATCCGCCTGTCATTCTGAGTGTTATGCACAGGCAGAACTTCAGAGAATGACAGTGTGGAAGCAACCTGCTGTATATCATTGGCAAAAACACAAAAAACTTCCTTAACCTCTGAAACCTCATTGCAAGCCAAGTCATTTGTCCCTAGATGGACAAGTACATCCAATTCCCCTTCCTGCTTTGCTTGCTTAACAATATTACGGATACGTCTCCTGTCTCTGTGAGCAGTAGCTCCGGGAAGACACCTCACAAGACCACCATTGTCCATCTCCACACCTCTTATAATGGAATCACCCAACAACAACTGCTTTTTATTAGGCCTCACCATAGTCTCCACAACACCACTAGTCTCAGTGCCTCTCTCCACAACACCACTAGCCTCAGTGCCTCTCCCCACAACACCACTAGCCTCAGTGCCTCTCCCCACAACACCACTAGCCTCAGTGCCTCTCTCCACAACACCACTAGCCTCAGTGCCTCTCTCCACAACACCACTAGCCTCAGTGCCTCTCTCCACAACACCACTAGTCTTAGTGCCTCTCCTCACAACACCACTAGCCTCAGTGCCTCTCTCCACAACACCACTAGCCTCAGTGCCTCTCTCTACAACACCACTAGTCTTAGTGCCTCTCTCCACAACACCACTAGCCTCAGTGCCTCTCTCCACAACACCACTAGCCTCAGTGCCTCTCTCCACAACACCACTGGCCTCAGTGCCTCTCTCCACAACACCACTAGCCTCAGTGCCTCTCTCCACAACACCATTACACTCTGAAAGTGCAGAAAATGAATTATGAAGAGCAACAGACTGTGCAAAATGCCTTTTATCCACAACTCTAAGTCTGCCAGATCCTACAGTAATCCATCTGCCTTTCCTAGCATGTCTCTGCGGCAGTGGCTTTGCAGCAGTTCCAGTCTGAGTTTCTACACCAGATAATTTACAAATCTCAGACTTCAAAAATACAATCTCCTGCCGCAAGATAGAGAACTGTCTACAGATTAGACAACAACCAAACCTCCAAAAAGTGGAACGTGAAACAAATGCATAGCAATTGTTACACTGAACTAAGCCTGCCATTCCAATTATGAGAATAATTTAAATCTAACAAATCTTAACTTTTTTCTTTATCCTCCTGAATACCTCAGATTACCTCCAGGTTATCTCCAGAATATCTCCAACTACACACTTAGAAACAGCACTCTCCAGAATATCTCCAACTAGACACTTAGAAACAGCACTCTCCAGAATATCTCCAACGACACACTTAGAAACAGCACTTAGAAGTAGCACCAAGCTATATTAGACAAGCTAATGAGACCAAGCCTTATATAACTCCTTAAATCACCGCCCACTAGGAATGTTTAACACCTGGGTAGGCCTCTGCTTATTGCAAACAATAGCTAATTAACCAGCAATCAACAGCAAGTAACTAGCTTAATCAAATCAAATGCCTTATAATTACCAACAGGAATTCAAACCTTGGGCAATCAGTAACCTTTACCTACAGATGAATCTTACCTGTAACAGTAGAAAAGAAAGCTCTTAGCACAACTCTTAGACAGTTGAAGCTTCTGTAAAACTCTCCTGAATATCTCCAACTACACACTTAGAAACAGCACTTTGAAGTAGCACCAATCACTATGAGACAGGGGAGGAGGGGTTAACAATCACTATGGGACAGAGGAAAGGGGGGTTAAAGATAATTATGGGACAGGGAAGAAAAAAAAATATTCTGAACAAACTGTCCCATAGTAAGAAACACTATGGAACAGTTTGTTCAGAATATTTTTTTTTTCTGGGTTTCCTCCTCTAAAAACTAGGTACGTCTTATGGTGAGGTGCATCTTATGGAGCGAAAAATACGGTATTTCATTTTATTAAAGCTTTTAAATGAAGAGAGAGATCAGGGGAATTCATAGATTATAAAAGATGTATAGAATTTCTCACACACTCATGAATAGTGTCCACATACAGTGCTGTATAAATTTCAATTCAAAAAGTGATTGTGATAGAAAGTGGATTAACTTCCCTTAGCAATATAGGATATGTCCGAAGATTTCCTCCTATCTTCAATTCAACATGTATATGGTATAGGGCTATTCCAAGCTAGGGAAATAAGAAATATATGACATAGTGCAATACTGTATATACTGTAATTGGATATATGGGTAAGTGACAAATGCTCACTCACACTTTAACATCCCAAGAAGTGCCTTCAGAAATATACTTTGTCTTCTTTGTTTCAGATACTTGGTAAATGTGAATCTCACATAAAAAACAAAGTGCAAAAAAATATAGATTGAATGACTGTTTGAGTAAAGAGTAAAAAAAGCATTTATTACTTACATCAAAGTAAATAAAAGCAGGTAAATCAGTCCAACGCATTTCTTCCCTGTTAGGGACTTCCTCAGGCACAATCTTTCACAAGGATGATGAATAAAAATTTATAGATTGTCAGCTCATTGGAGGAGGGCCTTCATATCACATTGGTTATATTCCGTATGCAGTTATGTGTGGTCAGTGGCGGATCCTCCCCCCCCCCCCCCCAGAGGGTCTCCCTCTCCCCTGCCAGCCCTGCAATGTGCCTTCAAGGACCGGAAGGGAGATCAGAGATCCCTGGTCCGCAGGCACATTGCTGGCAGCCAGCACGTGAGGGAGGGAGAGAGGACCCGGGAGCTCAGCCTGCAGCTCCTCCGGGTCCTTCTCTCGCGAGCACGGAGCGTTGTTGCAGTTACCACGGCAACGCTCCGGCTCTTGCGAGAGTGAGCCAGGGATCAAGAAATATCCCCCTCCTCCCTCAGTAAAAGGTAAGAAGGGAGGGGGGACATAATGTATTTTTAAATAAATAAAAAAAAAAAAAAACACATTATTTAAAAAAAAGCCCCCCCCTACCCTTCTTATCACACACTCTACACATGCTCCCCACACACACTGCCCCCAACACACACAAACACTGCCCCCTCCCCACACACACCCGCACCCCACCTGCCCCTCCCACACACTGGCTTTTACCTGCCCCTCTCCCCACACACACACACACTGCCCCTCCCCACACACACACACCTGCCTTTGGCCTTACACACACACTCCTGCCCCCCTTGGCCTCCTCTTACACACACACCCTGTCCCCACACACACACCCTGTCCCCCACACACACACACACACACCTGTCCCCCCCACACACACACACACACACCCTGTCCCCCCCACACACACACACACCCTGTCCCCCCACACACACACCTGTCCCCCCCACACACCCTGTCCCCCCACACACTTTTACACACCCCTGTCCCCCCCACACACACACCCTGTCCCCCCCCACACACCCTGTCCCCCCACACACACCCTGTCCCCCCACACACACACCCCTGTCCCCCCACCACCCCTACACACACCTGTCCCCCCACCACACGCCTGTCCCCACCACACACCTGTCCCCACCACACACACCCTGTCCCCCCCACCACACACACACACGCACCCTGTCCCCCCACACACACCTGCCTGTCCCCCCACACACTTGCCTGTCCCCACACACACCTGTCCCCACGCACACCTCACCTTTACACACACACTTTCCCCGCACACACCTACCCCCACACACACGCCCACCCACTGCCCCCCCACACACCCACCTGCCCATACACACACCCACACCCCTTCCCCCCGCACACCTCCTGCCCTCCACACGCACCCCTCCTGCCCCCCCCCCTTGCCCCAGCCCCCCCAGCCACACCACACAAAGCCCCCCACGCAGGGCCCCCACTTGCCACGCAGCCGCTTCCCCGGTGTGTGGTCCAATATCCCTTTTCTACAAAGGCAAAGCGCGGAGGAATATGTTGACGCTAAATAAATACAACAAAGCCAAGACAGCAGATCCCAGAGTAACCAATTACAGACAGCCGAAGTCAGCGGTGCATTTACCACACCGCTGGCACATCCAAACACCTTGAGAGGAATTTCCTGCATAGCTAACAGAGACCTTATGTTAATCAATGAAGGTGCTTTATTGCAGACAGAATTGTTAAGTTGTGGAATCCACAGCCTAGCATGATTATTTTGACAGAGTCTGCTTCAGGTGATGTGGGAGATCTTAAGATTGAGAGGCTCTGTAATGACATGGTACAGGTTCTGATAGGGACGGGTAGAAGCTGTAATCTCCACTGCAAAGTCGAGGCCAAAGATAGACATGAAATCCAAGGATTCAGGATAGCACAGCAGGATTGTAAAACTTTCACGCCTGACAATATGAAGAAAGCCCAAGTCTAATCCCAGGTATAAAGGAAACGCCTGCATTTTATAGATCTCATGTGAAAGGTCACATTAGAGGAGTCACTGGTCTCCCTCTGCTCAGCAGTGCCTGCTCACAACAGGTTTAGACAGCAGGCAAAGCAACCTGTCCAGCTCATTAATTCCCCATTTTCTGAAGCCAGTGAACCGTTACACCAGCGACACGCTTTACTTGGAATCAGATTCAGACGGGTGAAAGCAGACATGATGCAACGACCCAGCTATGAGCTCTTCGCCATAACCCAACTTACATGGAAATATGGCGCGAAAAACGCAAAAAAACTGCTTGATACAGTGACCGCGTAAATGATCATCACACCTAAACCTCACTAACCGCGTAAATGATCATCACACCTAAACCTCACTAACCGCGTAAATGATCATCACACCTAAACCTCAACACTAACTGCTCATCACACCTAAACCTCAACACTAACTGCTCATCACACCTAAACCTCAACACTAACTGCTCATCACACCTAAACCTCAACACTAACTGCTCATCACACCTAAACCTCAACACTAACTGCTCATCACACCTAAACCTCAACACTAACTGCTCATCACACCTAAACCTCAACACTAACTGCTCATCACACCTAAACCTCAACACTAACTGCTCATCACCTAAACCTCAACACTAAATGCTAAAGCCAAACAAGGCATTTGCCTTGGGCGACACTTTCCAGGGGGTGGCAAAAAACGCCTCCCCCTAATGCCTGGTGGCTAACTAACAGTCCAGGCAGGCGGCTAAGTAAAAATCCACGCAGGCGGCACTGGTGAGGGAGCACTAATTTGTGAGCTCTCTGCTCAGCTCCTTTGCACGCCGCAGAGTGATGCCGGGAGCCGGAATGTGACATATTCCGGATCCCGGCATCACTCTGCAGTGCGCGAGGGAGCTGAGCAGAGACAGCTCAATAATCAGTGCTCCCTCGCCAGTGCTGCCTGCCCACATGGATTCTTAGTCACCCGCCTGCCTCCCTTCCTGTCAGAAAGGACCCCAGAAAAACAAAGGTAGGGACGCTGGGTGGATTAAAAAAAAAAAAAACTTATTCAGTTAATGTTTGGGGAGGGTTGAGGAGGGGGGGCTGTCAGTGTGTGTATGTCTGAGTGTGGCTGTCAGTGTGTGTATGTGTGTGTCCGAAGCGGGCAGCGAGGGAGCATACTCACCTGAGCACTTCCTGCACGGCTCTCTCCGCGCCACTTAATGAGGCAGGGAGCCGGAATATGACGTTGGATCACCTCCCGGCATCAGTAAGCGCCGCCAACTCAGCCTGTGCGCCCCCTGCCTGCCCGACCAGCAGCACCACTGGACAGGTAAGCAATCCACTCCAGCTCTCCCAGGGAGGCTGGGTAGATTTAAAATAAAATAATTTGTAAGTGTTGGGAGAAATGTGCGTGCGTGCGTATATGTCATGGTTTGTCAGTGTATATGAGAGTGTGTGTCAATGAGTGTATGCGTCTGTCAGTGAGTGAGCATCTGTCAAAGAGCGGCCTTGACAGGAAGTGGTGGGGAAAATTTAAATTGGGGGTGATGCCCGAGCACTGTCCTGCCTAGGGCAGCCCAAATCCTAAATACACCACTGCCTAAACCTCAACACTAACCGCGTGCCACCGCTCATCACACCTAAACCTCAACACTAACCGCGTGTTACTGATCATCACAGCTAAACACCGTTGCTGCGCTCGCAGCAAGCCTGTCCAACCCTTGCTGCGCTCGCACGTCCAAGCGTATCTGCGCTCGCACGTCTAACTGTAGTTAAACAGAGTTCTGTGTAGGTTTTTTTTCGGGTTGAACTTTTATACATTTCCCAGAGATTACAATATGTTTTGTCCTTACCTGTGATAACATTAATGTCAGGGTATTCATTCTCGCAAAGTGCAACTGCTTTACTGTCCTTTTCGAACGCCTCTCTGAGCTCTTTCTTCACAGCAGCTGAACCACACAAACGATACAATCCAACAACCTAAAACATGTAATGTAGCAATCATTACCTTTACAACAAGATGAAACACTGTTACACAGAACGCACCCTACCGTCCCGGAGCCATAAGCAGCATGGGCCCATAAAATGGAGCTTCTCTAGGTGAAGAATAAAGTACACAGCCTTACGTGAATATTTACGTACAGACAGAGCCCTACTACCAGGCATACAATGCCCTTTCCTCAGAGGAAACAGCAACCAGTTAGTACCAACCTCAACTTGCATTCATTAATCTAGAAAATTAGGGGATGTCCAGTGGTTGGAGGTGCAGAACACCATTTTTGTTCTGTAATTCCATAGAAATGAGAGTTCACAACAGGGATGTATGGGAAATGCCACCAGACAACGGAATCCCATGAGCCGTTATCTTCCCCAATATTCTGGAAGAAACAGCGCCATTTTCCTGCGTAGTCACCCAGCCTTCCTCCATATAATTTAGATTTTGGAGAAGCTATACCACGTTTGTTTTACTTCCCCAATTCTAAAACCATTAAACTAATTAAATAAGAGTGTTTTCTTCTGAAGATCTAGTTCAGCCTCACGTATTCAACAAAACGCACACCAATCCATTCGCTCAGTTATCAATCATTAGTGAGAGATATTCCCAGCAGAGCAGTTACGTGAATATTACCTGACAACCTCTCTTTTCAATCTCTGTGATGCATTTATTCATGAGAAGGGGGACCTTCAAACCTGCATTTTCTTTTTCAACCACTTTTCGAGCTTCTACCCCAAATATTATTGGCTCCCGATCAACGCCAAGACGATCCAAGGAATTGTCCCACTGTTCCATAAGATTAAGCTTAACATAGATTAAACCACGAGGTTCCAATTTCACAGCAAGCTGGTGTGTTTTTATCACCCGAAAAAGCGATGGGAGAACAACTGTACCATGGCAACAAACTCGATTTTTCTTCGGTGCTGGATCCCAACTAAAGACGACCAACTTCAAGTGCTGTGCGTTCTCCAACTCTATGTTAAATGTGTGATCCATGTCAAGAAACGTTGTCCTGCAAGTGAGCAGTGCAGTCCTTGCTTTGTTTACAGAATCCACTTGAATTGCACAAAATACATCTTTTGAGTCTATTCTTGGTGGTTTTAAGTCCTCGGCTCCATAAAAATGAGCACTCATTAGTCCTGATATATAATGAAAGCACTTGGGTTGATCAGAAAAGCTATAATGGCGAAAGGCATCAATGTCAATCTCGTTTTTTACACTACTTATTGGAAGTACTTCTTTTCCCTTTGCGGACCTGCTCTCCGAGATGTGTTTGCCAGATTTGGCAATGAGTTCAGGAGAGTCGCCATCACTGAGGTAACCTCCTTTACTCGAGGAGTTGGAAGAGTCGCAACGTTTCTTCCGGTAGTTCTGCTGGGACGATACACTGCTGTCCAGGTGGTAACGGCTGATGACATTTCTGCTGGCAGCCGTAGAGTTCCCAGGGGAAGGTAAGGCTGATGTATGGCTTTCACGTAGGACGTCCCCTTTCGATACAGAAGCTGTGTGGTCAGAACCTGCACTGCTTGATGTCCCTCGAACACTCAGCTTACGGCTTAACTCAGGAAGCTTCTTCATCTTCATCGACAGTTTCCGTACAGTTCTTGGGGATTTAATTTTATCCGGAAGAGACCAACTAATGCTGCTGCCTTTTTTCGAAGGGTTGGGACTAGACGGAGGTGAAAATTCAGTCCCAGATGCGGACATACTTTTGCTTGTACTTGGAACTCCAGATCCTTAAATAAATAAAATAAACACATGAAAACACTCAATACAAATGCCTGATCCCAATAGAACAGGAATTCCCATCAAACAATGTGAACTAATTAGGGATTAATGTGAAATAATTAGGGATTAATATATTTGTGCAAATGACTAAAGCCGTAACCTCAATCTACTAGTTTGACCCACAAAATAATGTCAATTGGAAATTCTGGGGCTCCTTCCTAGAGCCTGAACACAGTCAGTATTATTTACTAAACTCAGATTTTTCCCAATTTAAATCAAAATAGAGAAACGGAGGTAGAATTATCTGATCTGGAAAATTCGCCAACGTTTATATGGAAAGCCTATTGATGCGTTTGTTGACCCCGTTTATCTACCCAAATCAATAAGAGCTGCGTTATCCACACAGAGACACACGTACATCTAACAATGAAGAAGCAATGCACAGACTGCAGAGATAACGCCACCATTTCCTTTCATATGTTTGGTTTAACATCCTTTGAAAGGGTTAAATAACATGCGTGGCACATGCTGGCAGTGAACAATCTCACTCATTGTATCTGCACAGAAGGATCTATTTAGAAAGATTCTGTGCAAGAAACGGAAAGCAGCAGTCACCAGATGTGGCCAATTAAACTCCTTGTATGGAATGGAGCAGAGAGGCCCCTCCGCTGCAGGATCTGAATAAATAGAATGAGCTCACTCACACTTAAAGGGACATTCCATGCACAAGTCAATGGAAACAGGAGTAGAAATCCTATGCAGTGAATTTGTGAAAGCAGGGCTACCCCTGTGCTGCTCTCCACCCGGCCTATTGGAGGGGTAATCGTGAGCGCAAGGAATGACTGGGAGTCGCAATTTGCTTTCTAGCACTGCAATCCACACGTTTCCCAGGGTTCTCCAGGCTTGGCTACAATGAGCTTTGTGCCACAGCAATATTAGTTCCGGGGAGAATATTGGCCAGCCGGGGAGACATTGAGCAAATCTTTATTTTAAATAAATGCATTCTTTAAATTAAAATCTAAACTGTTCCTATGAATGGCGTATTGCGGACACGCAGCACATAAATATGTCCTCAGACACAACTAACATATATGAAACCTTACACCACAAGCAGGGATGGGCACACGATATCCACTCCCAGCCCAGAATGTACACTTTTCTTACCCGCATCCGTAGGAATCTCCTGCACAGGTTGCTCTGTCGATGCTCGGCACACAGCTCGGAGCTTGGGAGGCTGGAGACCATAGTCCAAAGAATGTAATGAATCTACAGGCCGACTCTCACAGCTCAGAGACACTGGCACCCCACACACCGGCTTATTACATGGGTACGAATCATCATCTTCTGGGATGGGATTGTACCAAATCTCTCCCTCATCATCAGCGTCATTGTCCTCACACACAGGCATTGGAGTCGCTGGGTTCTCAATGCTCAGCTCAGGCGATCTGCTGAGGCTCTCTGCTCCAACATTTAATAAGGGAGACAAACGGTCTTTAGTGTTCCGAGTCTGGGAAGGGAAAGTCTCGCCCCGGGATGGGTATTGGGGAGTATTCTGCGTTAGCCAGTTCTTTTTCTTCGACACAGTAATCAGATTTTTCTGCAGATTTTGTTCATTTTCCTCTGTGACTGTAATATCCCTTCTGATAATCGATGATGTATAGATATTTTCAATTAAATCTATATAAAAAAATATATATATCAATAAAAATCAATTACACAAACAGAGGTCTGAGGGGCTGACGATTAAGAATACAGAGAGCTAGATCCGTTATCTCTGGATGTCAGAATATCTGCTGATTGAGACACAAAGCCATCAATTACAGGTATTACTAGAATCACAAATAAAGATACTCTCCCTAAAAACTCTCGTCCCACGTGCACCATCGCTACCTGAATGTCTCCTTTTACTACCAGTGTCCTATACACCTTGACCAAACATCTCGATTTCACAGAAATATAATGCCAGGTATTTTACAGTCATTGTTTACCGTGACCTATTAACCCGGCGATGACTTCACACTGAACACAGCTTCCTCTGACCTCACTACTGCATGTCTTGGGCTCTCCATATCTTACCTCCAATGCCTCTATTCCTTCTAGATTGTAAGCCGTGCTCTCTCTCTATGTTATGTTCCACATCCCACATTAGACCTATTCCCTCTAGATTTTAAGCTTGTGAGCCAAGCTCTCTCTATAGAGAATGGGGGACAGGGAAACACACAGGGTTTCAGAAGCTTACAATCTAGAGGGAATGGAGGACGGGGAAACACAAGGTATAGACTATAAGCTTGTGAGCTGAGCTCTCTCTATGCCTTGTGTTTCTCCGTCACCCATTCTCTATATATTGTAAGCCAAGATCTCTCTATGCCTTGTGTTTCCCCATCCCCATTCTCTATAGATTGTGAGCCGAGCACGCTCTATACCTTGTGTTTCCCAGTCACCCATTCTCTATAGATTGTAAGCTTGTGAGCCGAGCACTCTCTATACCTTGTGTTTCCCAGTCACCAATTCTCTATAGATTGTAAGCTTATGAGCCGAGCACACTCTATACCTTGTGTTTCCCTGTCCCCCATTCTAAACAGATTGTAAGCTTGTGAGACAAGCTCTCTCTATGCCTTGTGTTTAGCCTGTCCATATTCTTTATAGATTGTAAGCCAAGCTCTATCTATACCTTGTGTTTCCCCTGTCCCCAATTCCCTCTAGAATGTAAGCTTGTGAGCCGAGCTCCCTATATAACTCATATGATGGTAAGAGTGTGGCTACGTTGCATTACGCTCATGCCATATCTCTCTGGGGATGATGAATGTGGGGTCAGTTTGTATACACTGAGCAGACCTGTGTCTGCTTTGCAGGAAGTGTTGCCAGTTCTGTTTTTGCCAGACATGCTATTTGAAGTACTAACAGAGAGTCTTTGACATGACGGGGAGCAGGATACCACAGGCACGTTTACACATGTAAAACATTCCAAGAACAGAGCAGTAAATAAAGTCACTGAATGGGTTTCTCATTAACCAGAGACGGCTGGAAACTCTACCGTCAGAAAGCAACCCTAGTCATTCCGCACTGGCAACTGTTGCAATTACAGCACTGGCCCACTCACTGCAGACACCAATCCACTCCCTGCGCCTCCACTGCAGACCCCAACCCACTCCCTGCGCCTCCACTGCAGACACCAATCCACTCCCTGCGCCTCCACTGCAGACACCAATCCACTCCCTGCGCCTCCACTGCAGACACCAATCCACTCCCTGCGCCTCCACTGCAGACACCAATCCACTCCCTGCGCCTCCACTGCAGACACCAATCCACTCCCTGCGCCTCCACTGCAGACACCTATCCACTCCCTGCGCCTCCACTGCAGACACCAATCCACTCCCTGCGCCTCCTCTGCAGACACCTATCCACTCCCTGCGCCTCCACTGCAGACACCAATCCACTCCCTGCGCCTCCACTGCAGACACCTATCCACTCCCTGCGCCTCCACTGCAGACCCCTATCCACTCCCTGCGCCTCCACTGCAGACCCCAATCCACTCCCTGCGCCTCCACTGCAGACCCCAATCCACTCCCTGCGCCTCCACTGCAGACCCCAATCCACTCCCTGCGCCTCCACTGCAGACACCAATCCACTCCCTGCGCCTCCACTGCAGACACCAATCCACTCCCTGCGCCTCCACTGCAGACACCAATCCACTCCCTGCGCCTCCACTGCAGACCCCATTCCACTCCCTGCACCTTTAATACAAACTGCTCAGTCCACTCCCTGCAGGCCCCCAAATGCACCTCCTATTCCAGGGCAAAAAGACGGATTTGATTACTGTACTGCTATTAACATATGGTTGGCTGTATTTATTACTGGCATTTATAAAAAGCTGTACAATTGGGAAAAAGACAGAATATAAACGTTTGTGAATGCTATAGAATAAGCCAGAAAATGATCAACAGCCAAAGAAACAAGGCAGCTCATCGAGGGTGAAAGAAATCATATTTCAGAAGCAAGCTCTTTCCAAATATCTCGTTAATAATAAACCCTCCCTTTACTGGTCATTCACGGAGGACAATTTAAACGTCCAATACACGATTTACTGACCTGTCAGACTCAGTTCCCTTCAATCACTTAGCTCTTATATGACCAGCTTAGAGGATGGCTGGTATCACAGCCACCGGCCGAACATTCACTAAAATTATCCCAAATACCGCTCAGATGAAAGTAAAAATATCCATGTGTGAAGAATCCGGACACAAAGGGTTAAATGTGGAGTAATGCACATGGAAATTACGTGACGTTTTTGCAGATTGCTCAAAACTTGCTCTTTGCACATTATTGTTATTATCGGCATGTATATAGCGCCAACTTATTCCGCAGCGCTTTACAATATTATAACAGGGTTAAATCTGGTAGAATGCGGTGTAACGGTGGGAGGGGGGGGGAGTCTGGTAGAATGAGGTGTAACGGGGGAGGGGGACTTAAATGTTACAGGAACAATAGGTAGAAGAGAACCGTGCTCAAAAGAGCTTAGTCTAGCCCCTTCATAATGGCCATTGGAGTCATTTTATAGAGTAAGACACAGCCGCCCAACGCAGAGAATACAGAGCACTGCCTGCCGCAACCATATACCATCCTCCAGATAAACACCGCCCTGTGTGTTTCACGTAAATGGGAGCGAACGCTCAGCCCTGACCCGCCGCTTGATGTGCAAATTCTCAGTGCAACGTTGAACAGAGGTGTCAGAAATCCACATGAATGGGCACTGTACCGTCACCCAATACACGGAATGGGGAATTGAGACATAGAATCTGGTCACATTTCCAGGTGTAAATCATTCAATGTAAATATTACTCCCAACTTCAGGTAAATCCAAACTGGATGAACCAGAAACAGTCACATGTAGGCGCCCCGGCTCCTTTATAATATTCTGTGAACAGCCAGGTTTGTATAAAAAAATCCAATAAACTACATGGGAACAATAGGGAATTCCTCACAACGGAACAAAAGATTACTACTAGAGAACTAACACCCATCAATCAGAGCTACATTCAAACAGTTACTTAATATTCTATATATAATTTATATAAAGAAAGCTTACAGGAAACAGAATATTTAAACCGCAGCCATTCTATTCTCACCAGCTGGTGCACAGAGAAGTCTTTCTACATTTAACATGTTAAAACACTAGAAATACATTTATATCAAAGCCTGCCGCTGCCGACCTGCACTGCCACCCTGCCTAGCACCTGTTCCTAAAAAATGTTTTTGTTTGTTTAAAACCACATTTTGTATTGTAGGTACTAACCTCGCTACATGATTGGATCGTTTCTCATCCAAAGCTCTGTGCAATCCAGGGACCCCCAGACCCGTTCAAGCCCACAATACTGTGTGACCCGCCCCGTTACATGCGCAGCATTCTACCAGACCCCCTCTCCCCGTTACGCCGTATTCTACCAGAGGCTCCCCCCGTTACGCCGCATTCTACCAGAGGCTCCCGCCCGTTACGCCGCATTCTACCAGGCTCCCCCCTCCCGCCGTTACACCGCATTCTACCAGACTCCCCCCGTTACACCGCATTCTACCAGACTCCCCCCGGTACACCGCATTCTACCAGGCTCCCCACCGTTACGCCGCATTCTACCAGGCTCCCCCCTCCTCCTCATACGCCGCATTCTACCAGACTCCCCCCTCCCCCCGTTACGCCGCATTCT
>OW240919.1:2761419-2808064 GCA_933207985.1 Pelobates cultripes
GGACTGAAAGTGATTATGGTCATTTTGGCTTTTAACTGGTTCACCATTAGTGCAAGTAGCAAAACTTGGGTTACGACTGTTATTTTAGTGGGTTTCCAATGAATAAACACATTGTTTGTGTCCTGTGCATCGCATGCTGCAATGGGGAATCCTTCACACAATGGGAAAAGTCAAACAATTGTTCCATATTGTGATCAAACAGCTAACATTCTAAATGAAGAGCAGTTGATTGAGGTTCTATGGATGGAATGTGGGTCATTGTCGTAATGGCTGGTAGATGGAGAATCAGGTTTTATCTGTATAGAAAAGGAGAGCAGTGGAAGCGTAGATAGATGAGGCAGTAAAGGGGGTAACCCGAAATAGAATGAGATATAATGAAAAGAAGAGAAACACTGCCCTAAACAGATATTACATTTAAAACGTAACTTTGTTTTATTAGAAGGGTCTATAAAATGAGAATGAAATATACAAAGAAAAATAAAAAATAAATAAATGTTGGTTATAAAAACCTCAGTTTCCCACAAAAAGATTTGTAGGAAAATATACAGAGAAATGATCTGCTTCCTGGCACAGACTCTCAGTTAGCATGAAATGTATTGTAACTGTGTCGTTCTAATAGAAAGTGCCAGCTGGATACACAATGTGGTAATGTATCGATTCGTTCTGTCTCGATCACTTGCTGAATTTAGTATAAACGGACAGAAGTCTAAATTGCTTTGCTCGGTCTGAATATTGGTTTATCTACAATCGATTATTAAGTCTGAGCCTTAGTCCGTCTAATTTTAAACGTTTATACAGAAGATATAAAATAAAATCCTTATCAGTCTGACTCGCTACCATATACCCATATTGGTTCAGGAGATACAGTGTGAAAAGGGTCTATAAAAAGATCCTGGTCAGTCTGGCTGGTTAGCTAACGTGTGTTATTCACTCAGTATATTATTACACAGGACACAAAGTATATTATGACACAGAAAGTATATTATGACACAGGACACAGAAAGTATATTATTACACAGGATACAGAAAGTGTATTATTACACAGGATACAGAAAGTATATTATTACACAGGACACAAATTATATTATGATACAGAAAGTATATTATGATACAGAAAGTATATTATGACACAGGATACAGAAAGTGTATTATTACACAGGATACAGAAAGTGTATTATTACACAGGATACAGAAAGTGTATTATTACACAGGATACAGAAAGTGTATTATTACACAGGATACAGAAAGTATATTATTACACAGGACACAGAAAGTATATTATGATACAGAAAGTATATTATTACACAGGACACAAAGTATATTATGATACAGAAAGTATATTATGACACAGGATACAGAAAGTATATTATGACACAGGATACAGAAAGTATATTATGACACAGGATACAGAAAGTGTATTATGACACAGGATACAGAAAGTGTATTATGACACAGGATACAGAAAGTGTATTATGACACAGGATACAGAAAGTGTATTATGACACAGGATACAGAAAGTATATTATTACACAGGATACAGAAAGTGTATTATGACACAGGACACAGAAAGTGTATTATTACACAGGACACAGAAAGTGTATTATTACACAGGACACAGAAAGTGTATTATTACACAGGACACAGAAAGTGTATTAATTGGATGTTGTTACTCTGTATAGTGAAACAGATCTTATTGTGCCTTTGAGGACACCTGCCTCTAAACAAAAACCTGTGCTGTTAGTCAGACTGCGAGTAGCCAGCTGGTAAATGCCCTAATAAATGAGAGTGTAAATCACGGCTAGAAAAATCTCTATCGCCCGACGTATTTAACAAATCGTTCAGATCACAACTAAAGAGATACATGATTTATGTCATCACACCAAGTGAAGATAAATCATATCTGTATTTTCATACAAATCTTTTTGTGGGGAAACTGAGGTTTTTACAACCAACATTTATTTATTTCTTTTTCTTTGTATATTTCATTCTCATTCTATAGACCCTTCTAATAAAAGTTACGTTTTAAATGTAATATATTAATAATCTCTCTTTAGGGCAGTGTTTCTCTTTTCATTATATCATGTTTTATATCTGTGTGTTTTTTATGTCTGTGTGTGTTCCTTGTCTGTGTGTGTTCCTTGTCTGTGTGTGTTCCTTGTCTGTGTGTGTTCCTTGTCTGTGTGTGTTCCTTGTCTGTGTGTGTTCCTTGTCCTGGGAACCAGCAATGTTAGTGTTTATTGTAAGCTAGATCTATAATTCATTTATTGTATTTTTAGGAGAACGATGCTCGCCAACCAGCTGTCTACAGAGATCCAGAGCAGTGTCACCATCGAGTATCTCAATGCATCCGGGCAGACTCTCAAGCGCAAGGTGATCCGCAACGCCTCCCTGACTCTGGGCCGCAACGAGCACCGAGAGCTACTGCTGCTGGTGAGTGACGGGAAACTGCAGCAGAAATTTATTCTGAAAGATATAAAGCTCTTCACTCGCTTCATCCAAGACGGCAAAGGATCGATCGTGCTGAACCCAGATAATGTCCAACTGCTGATTTCTAACTGCCCGTCGGACAAACTCAAGCTCTTCATGAGGACTCTCCTAATAAAGCATGAAGCTGGGAAGCAGGAGAAGCCGGTGAATGAACGAACCCGTCTGCTCTCTGGCCTTCCTCGGGTCTTCGAAACCATCAGCCCGGTGCAGAGAAAGGATGTAGAGCAGGCCAATGCTGTGCGTGCTAAGGCCAACTCGGAGACCCCCGTAAAAGGGAAGGGGCTGAGCCTCCGGGGAGTCAATGGGACAAACCGATTCCAACAGAAACGAGCAAGAACAGAGTCCTCTGACAACTGCTCGGTATGTTGTTCAACTTTCATGGAATAATTAACCAGTGTATGGCAGAGAATCCCTGGGACAGCCAGCGTGCACTTTAATAGCACCCAGTACAAAATTTTAACCCTTTAATTATGCCCCCTCCCCCCCCCACCACCACCTGCTAAACAAAGGTTTTTAATATAACAGGAATCCAGTGCTGGGCAAAGCTCCTGGGTATGATTTCAACGCTCCTTCTAAATGTCAACAAGGGCTTCGTGGGGTCCATTCAATAATAATATAATATAGGTCTCTACAGAGGGTGGATTTATTTTATGCACAGAATTTCCATTCGGTAGGTCTGATTTAAGTCACTTGTGCCAGGGGTGCAGCTAGCCTCCAGCGTACGAGTGCTGATTACTCTGGATGAATTACAGGCTTAGAGCAGCTGTCACGGCCGCATCCTTTGTCCGAATTTCAGTTATTCAGATATTTGTCAGAACATTAATGGAAACACAAAGACCAAATTGCAATTTGTTTTATTACACGGCGGGCGCTATGGCTTTCCCTAACTTCCAACCTGCTGTGATTACCCCAGTTAGCAATAATTGGTTCAATAAATCCGTTAATGGTTTTGTTAGTTCATCACTAAGATCAGGCTCAGGTGGATTGTCTTGCCACTGGGGGCTATTAAACTAAACCGGGGTCCTAGTCCTTAAAATGATGTTGTGGACTTATTGTCCTTCCACCCATTTTATGGGGTTGGGTTTAATTGTAAAAATAACTACCTGTTGTGGTCGTTACTTAAATATGAATATTAATCTCTTAATACATAATAAAGCAATACGGAACAACATTAATATTTTTATAGTTAATGGTATTATGGTCGAATATGTGGATAGAAAATACACAACGATGTAATATTAAATGTATATTTAATATAATTATAATAAATAAACAGATGCTAGCAGAATGTCAACTTACCACAATAATTATACAAAACTACATATTACTTCCAAGGCCCCAGCCCTTTGGCTGGGGTTAAGTCAGAGCTGGTACTACATCTTAGGTTCAGTCCGGTACCGGCAAAGAGCCAGAGTTTCTCCTACATCTGATTTTTATTCAGTGTATTCCTAAATAGGCTGGCCTGTGATGTCAATGCCAGATGCACATGTCTTCCTACCCACTGCACTTAGTGGCATTACACTAAATATGCTTTCTTTCTGATGTAAAGTCATCAATTAATAAATACCATTACCCCATGACCAAGGGACACGGCCTTCTTCAACCTGTTGGGAAGGGGGACAGTAAACCACCTAAAAATAAAATCTTAATACTGGCCATACTTAGATGTTTTTTTTCTTTCCCCAGTCCATAATGTCCAGTCAAACTAATGAAATGAATAAAGTTAAATCCGAACAATAAAATATTCCATGTTCACTCGGTGAGGGGCTCTGCGCAGACAGAGGGCGGGGTTTAGGATTATAAAGGCTTCCCGTGCAATCTGACCTGCAACCACTCAGTCTCAAGGTTTACCTGCTTAAGCAACCAATCAGAGTGCTCTGTCACATTGCACGGGAAGGCTTTAGAATTCTCTCACTGGGTGAACATGGAATTTTTTTTTACTTTTTTTTTTTTTTTTTTAAGATTTTTTGCAAGTTCGATGCAATTTTATAGATTCTTATTTGGTATTTTTAGGCACAGAAAAAAAGATATTGGTAAAAAGACATCTAATGGCAAGTATTTGGTCAGGGGGCTAGGTAGGGTATTTGTTCACTGGGGGTTAGTTATTTTTACAATTGGTTCCCACCTGTCACAAATGGATGGGGGGACAATAGGCCCTCCCATCCCTCATTATCACAGAGGGCCCTCACCTGCCGCTGATGGCTGGAGACGGGAACACTTTATTCCCCGCCACCCTTCCCACTGGTTGTGTAGATCTGCTATGCTGTGAGTAGGGGCAGGAGAGAAATTTTAATCTCCCTTATTTTACTAATTGTAAGTCATTTGTACTCCGTATAGGTAAAGTTCAGCTTTTTAGTAGATGGCTCCCTAATATGTGGGGCATTTAGGGGACTATCTACTAAATGGCTGCAAGTAATAAGTTTCATCCGAACATACACTTTCACTGGCTCCCTGGTCTACATGATGGGACATTTGTTCATGGAGAATGAAGCAAGGTGAGAATATGAAGGAAAGAGTATGATGGGAAAATTTCTGACAGGAAATGGAGTGGACTTAAGGCATCCAGAATACTTAAGCTCATTGCAGTGGTCTGGGTGCAGTGTCGCTATTGCCCTTCATCTTTCAATGTAAAATAAAAATTTATGAAAAATGTGTAATGTGGCAGACCGCCTGGGTACCTCCACCAAACTGGCTCACTAGTGATCACAGAGCTACCATAAGTACTGTAGCCCCTTAGCAGCTGCAGCTTGGCTGGGGTTTTGCCGTCTCTGCCCACCCTGGACCAAAGTCTTGGATCCAGTGAGAAGTCCTCTCCTCCAGAGAGTATAGCAGTAAATTAGAGCAGGTATAGCAATTCCCCACGCTTGAGCCGAGACTTAATGCTGGGAGTAGAGTGTTTAATGCACAATTTAAACCCCCAACAGCCTCATTTACATACAATAGGTTACATAGATTACTATAGTACAAGGAAGGGTGGGGGCAGACAATACCAAGGGCTAATGGGAGATTGAGGAGGGACAAAGCAGCCAGTTTAAACTGGTCTGGCAGTGTCCCTGGGACAACACCCTGCTGGAGAACAATAGGACAGGAAAAAGGGGGAGGGGAAGAGGAACAGACAAGCAATACACTCAACATACTCATCTGTAAATCGTGTGTTTTTCTGTACCTGGAGATAATTATCTCTTTGACACAAACACCCCAAAAGTACCCCCAAGATCTGCTGCCTGTGTTCGTGTGAACAAGATGGTTGCCAACTCCAGTTCCCATGTGTTCGTGCATACAAACGGTGGCCACCCAGCCGAACACTTAGAATCCATGGTGATTGAGGTGTCAGGAGAGGTCAATAGGCGTCAACAAGCACAGAGGTGGTCGTGTATTGGTTCAGTTCCTGAACAGTACAGGGAAACCACAGTCTTTTATAGGTCTTTTTGCAGGGCCCATAGTCCTTGGGCAGGAGGCTAGTCAGAGGGCTCCTCCATGAACATGTAGCTGAGGTGTCTTTGCCACATGCAATATTTAAATTGCAGCACGAAGTCTACCAGACCGTCCTAGAGGCGCTTCCAGAATCTTACTGGTCTTTAGGTCGCCTGACTGACGTTGGACATCCTCACGCTCCAGTGTCCATTGAATCCATATTTTCCTATGGGGAGGGCGTAATGTGCTCACCGCACATACACATTAACTCTCCCCGTCGGAGGCGGAGCGTTGACCCAATGCTAAGGGACATGATTGCAAAGTTAAAACAAAAGAACCACCTCACCCAGACCACAATATTGAGATAAATTGGTCTAAGTGACAATAAGAGAGACAATATTCTACTCTTCCTGTTACTTAACATTAAACCATTGTGTATTCCTTCCTACAGAGCTCTAAGCAGCATCTGTCGATTAAAAAAACAAAAAAAAAAAACCACCTGCCCTTCTTTGTGCTGTTTTTATACATGCACTGCTTTTCCTCAGGTGAAGGATCTCCAGCCGTGCAAGAAACCGATTCTAATGATGCCCAAACTCCTGAGACTCTCCACCGAGCAATCTCTGGTCCTGAATACCGTCCTTGGTGGAAAGAACGTCTTCTTTACTGGCAGTGCAGGTCGAAATCTGAGACTAACTTTCCAGTAAATGGGTAGTAACTGTCTGGATCTTTCTGGGGTCCCTGCTCTCCACGTCCTCCTCCTTCTTATGTCTTGGGGTTCCCTGCTCTCCACGTCCTCCTCTTTCTTATTGTGTCCTGGGGTTCCCCGCTCTCCATGTCATCCTTATTGTTTCCTGGGGTGTCCCACACTGTCATCTTTGTCATTGTGCCTCACACTCAAGGTCATCCTACTTGTGTCCTGGGGTGCCCCACTCTCATGGTCTTCAAATGGATTGAAACAAAGATAACCCCCAACTATCTAAGCAAGCTTTTTGTTGATTCCTTAGGTACCGGAAAGTCCTATCTTTTGAAGAGGATTGTGGGTGCTCTGCCTCCTAAAAGTACTTATGCTACCGCAAGTACCGGAGTTGCTGCCTGTCACATTGGTGGTACAACTCTGCATGCATTCGCAGGTAATCCATGTCTGCTCTGCCTGGACGTAATGTTTGTCCTGTTACTGCACATCCATGCTCGGACATAGGTCCAGTTTAATCATAAAATCCACCAATCTGTCCAGAATAAATTGTTAGAATGCTGGCAGATTCTCCATAATTTCTAGTGTTCCAGAGAGATCTGGTCTATGAAGTCTGGATATTATTTGTATGTATGTATGTATACTCTAAATAAACTGTTTTTTGACTAACTTTAAAGGGATTGGCTCTGGCAAGGCTCCGCTTGATCAGTGCATTGAGCTGGCAAAAAGACCGGGTGTCCGTCAGCACTGGACCAGCTGCCAACATCTGATCATTGATGAAGTGTCAATGGTGGAAGGGGAATTGTTTGACAAACTGGAAGCTGTGGCCAGGTACTTGGTGAATGTCTCTTGCGGAGTTAAATGTGGACTGTCATGTGCACCGCCAATAAAATTCAATCTGCAATGTCTTATAGAGCTGTACGAGGAAAAGACGAACCGTTTGGAGGAATTCAGCTCATTGTCTGCGGAGATTTTCTTCAGCTCCCACCGGTCACCCTGGCCTCAAGCCAAACCAAGTTCTGCTTCCAGGTAAAGGGCCACATTGGCGATCCTTTATAGCGAGAGGCTAAATGTTCATTGTAATCTTTATATGTAGCCTATTTCACATCTTATTGAGTTTATTTTCTGTTAATTACATTTCTCACGTTGAATAGTGCAGTTTAAGGAATTTCCATAATAACTATCTGTTTATGTATCTTGGTTTAGGCAAAGACATGGAGAAAATGTATTGATTTGACCATGGAACTCACAGAGGTCAGAAGACAAACTGATAAAGACTTCATCTCCCTCTTACAGGAGGTGCGCCTTGGCAGGTAGGGGCCATAAGGAGTATTTATCTGGATCATGGTGTTCTCTGCTCCCAGATTCGTTTTTTTTTTATGATCTTGTTATTTTATTGAATCTTTTAGATGTACTGAGGAGGTCACAAGACGCCTAATCCTGACCAGCAACCATAAAATAGAGCGAGATGGGATTTTGGCAACACGACTCTGTACCCACAAGGATGATGTGGAGCTGATGAACGAACGCCGTTTACAACAATTGCCGGGTAAAGCATTAAATAATCCTATTAAGTTCTGATATATCTGTCACGTTAATAAGCGGACTCTAATTTCTTTATGGAAGGTGATTTCATAATGTCTTGTCTTGTATACGAGAACATCACTTTGTATTCCGGTACAATGAAGGGTTTCCAAGACGCACGCTGGGCATTGTTGCAGTCTTGGCTTTGAGCCGCTATTAGAAAGAAATTCTTGATGAATAGAGGCTTTCACAAGAACCTCCAACTATCCAGGATCGGGAACTGGTGACCTGTTCAAACTGTATTAATTAATCGCCCGGTCTGTCTTGTTTCCTGCAGGTGACATGATTGGTTTTGAAGCCTTGGACAGCGACCCAGCACTAATAAAGACCATAAATAGCCAGTGCCCGGTTGGGGAGAAGATTCAGCTGAAGAAAGGTGCACAGGTAGGCAATTACGCCGTGTGGGATTTTACTGACAGAGGCCTAGACTGGGGAGAATCATTCTGCCTTCACTAGATGTACTGAACAAAATGTATCGAAGGGAGCAATGCTGGGAGGTTCTTCTGTGCAGTTTGTATAATAGGTGAATCTTTCCGTACTTGTAGTAATTAACCGGGGCAGGGATAGGTCATAAAATGCTGCTAACTCCCTGTGTGCTATATTACTGCTGCAATAACCTCTTACATGGGAACTGTGGAATCCTTTGCAGGTGATGTTGGCTAAGAACCTGGATGTGTCACGTGGGTTGGTTAATGGGGCTCGTGGTGTTGTGATTGGGTTTGAAGGAAGTGGTAAACGTAAGTATTATGTGATGGTTCTCCATAATGAACGGAGCTGGGTGTTCTGGTACCAGTTTAACCCACGGCCTTGTATTCCACAGCTGTGCCCAAGGTTCGCTTCCTGTGCGGTGTAACAGAACTCGTTAAGGCGGAACGCTTTGTGTTTAAAGGTCACGGTGGGATCTATATTAGTCGCCAACAGCTCCCTCTCAAACTGGCATGGGCCATTTCCATCCATAAGAGCCAGGTAAGTGCCACGTTCTTGCTGGCTAAGACTTATCGTGGCTCCTTGCAGTGCTTGTTTCCATAGCCATGTTTATTTGTGAAATCATCATCTGGATAGAATTGACTAAGGAATTCCACTTTTAAGACAGACAGACTAGCCCATTTAGCTTTATTCCCTAGAATGGGCAATTCTGTGTATGGGTCATACAGCTCTCTGGGCTAGAAGGGGGAGTGGGGGTGCACCATTGTCTGTATATTGTAGTTCCCTCAGGGCAAGTAAAATAAACTCCCTGCACCCCAATAGTGAGGACAGCAATGCATTGTGGGATAATCATGGCATCTTGTCTCTGCAGGGCATGTCTCTGGACTGTGTGGAGATCTCCTTGGCTCGTGTCTTTGAGAGTGGCCAGGCTTATGTTGCACTGTCTAGAGCTCGCAGTCTGGAGGGGCTTCGGGTTTTGGATTTTGATCCGAATGTTGTGAAAGCCAATCCATATGTTCTTCAGTTCTACTCCCGTCTGCAGAAAGAGAGGGCGCTTCGACAGGTATGTGTGGTGGGCCATGTCCTCTGTGAGCATCTCCATGCATTTGTTTCACGTTCCACTTTTTGGAGGTTTGGCGGTTGTCTAATCTGTAGACAGCTCTATATTGCGGCAGGAGATTGTATTTTTGAAGTCCTGAGATTTGTAAATTATCTGGTAAACAAACTCAGGCTGGAACTGTTGCAACGCCACTGCTGCAGACACATTCTAGGAATGGCAGATGGATTACTGTAGGATCTGATAGACTTGGAGTTGTGGATAACAGGCATATTGCACAGTCTGGACATCAAGCATGTCAAACTAGCGGCCCACAATGGACATCTTGGTACATGCTTGGTGCTAAAGCAGAGTAGGCACCAGCTTTCCCCATATTGCAGGTGCCTACTGTGCTAAAAAATACCCGGCCGGAGAGGAGGGCCAGCAAGGGAGCTCAGACTTCCTCCTCACTGCTCCCCCGCGTGCCGTCTGTAGTGAAGCTGGGTCGTATTCCGGCATCACTAAACTGTGCGCGAGTGAGCAGTGAAGAGCAGGATGCCTGGGAGAGTCCCCACATCAGCTACCAAAGGTAGGGAGCAATAAAGAAAATGATGTGTTGCATTGGCTGAAACTGGACAGTGGATTACCTGGAGGTGCATGGAGGCACGTGACGTCGACGTGCTCCACCTTTACAGGGTTTCAGGAAGTAGCGGGACGATCAGATTTTGCACAGGGTGCAGATGGCACCATTTGGAGTATACCAGAGGCCGGACTCAAGAGTTGCATATTGGCAATGTGAGTGGAGTCTGCTTGTTGGCTAGAGGGGCTCTGGCGGCCCCCCTGCTGAAGGGTTTCGCCGCCAGAGATGTTCTTTTCTCCCTAATGGGGAGGGGTGCTGTAGAGCAGGAACAGCTCTTGAAAGAGCTAGTGATATAGCACTCAGAGCAGAAGAAAGAGCTGCTATAGCTTTCTCCCACAAATCTGAGACGAGGCTTGATGCTGTGAGATGACAGAGTTTAATGGAGCCACACACTGCCTTTTATGGCAATCCCCGTGCAAAAGGCACTCCACTGTGGACCTGCGAGTAGACTACCGTACAGACCATTATACAATGGCATTTGCTCTCGGGTCCAGGACACTCCCATTCACAAACTATGTAATCCCTCCTATGTGCTTGGGAGATAATTGAATAAGGCATTTTATTCACATAACCCAATTATCTCCAAGCACAAAAAAAATATACTTTTACACAGTATCCTGAAAGTACCCCCACTAAAGTTTTATAGCCCCCGATATGAGGACCAACCTATCCAAAGATCGGTTCAGGGGTTCGGGATTTCCTTGAAGTCCCATTTTTATCAACCACACACGAGGCTCATAGAAACATAGAAACATAGAATGTGACGGCAGATAAGAACCATTCGGCCCATCTAGTCTGCCCAATTTTCTAAAAACTTTCATTAGTCCCTTGCCTTATCTTATAGTTAGGATAGCCTTATGCCTATCCCATGCATGCTTAAACTCCTTTACTGTGTTAACCTCTACCACTTCAGCTGGAAGGCTATTCCATGCATCCACTACCCTCTCAGTAAAGTAATACTTCCTGATATTATTTTTAAACCTTTGTCCCTCTAATTTAAGACTATGTCCTCTTTGGGCTCCTGCCCAAAAAGTTTCACAAAATCAAGCTGTGCGGTCGGTCTATTTCAGGAATACATAAAATGGTGAAAATGCCGAACCGAAGAATATTCCTATTGAACGCCGCTTTTTACACAAATCTAGGCGAAAGTAGGAAGGCATGGAAGTCCCAGCAGTGTTCGCGCTGTCGAGTGTCTGATTTATAGTACCATGCATTTAACGACTAAACACCGATTGTATGTATTCACAGCTAAAGATGGCCGCCGCCATGTGTTCGTATACCGAATGCTGACCACCCAGCTGACTGCTTAGAATGTCTGTGGTTTTTGAGGTGTTACAGAGGTGATGGAAGTTAATGAGGAGCACACTCCACTTGCGGGTGGTCCGACTGTTCGGTAGGGGAATTAAATACAGAATAAACGAAAGGGAAGGCAATGTCCCAAACTCAGAGGGGAATGAAATTAAAGGGTATTCAGTCCAGGTACAAGATGATCCGTCACAAGGGGGTGCTGGGATTTAGTAGGGGGGGATTTTTTATACTTTACTTGAAAAAAAAAAAAAAAAAACAACCTAAGTTTCTATGGAAATTTTTGCGGCCCACATAAACTTAAACCTTGTGTATTTGGCCCGTTGTAGACTTTGATATACATAATTCCTTTTCAGAGTGTAGTGGTGATAGACCGGCTCAGGCACCAAGTGTAGTGGTGTTATGGAAACTGGCTCCAGCATGGGTACAGTGGTGTTATGGAGTCTGGCTCAGGCACTGAGTGTAGGGTAGTGGTTGTGACGGACCGCCTGGCACCCCGACCGGGTGCATTCATCAATCGTTGCTTCCTAGTACTTGCATGCACCATAACCACCGTAAACCCCCACAAACAGCCGCAGCTTGGTTGCGGTCTCTGTCCTCCACCCACCTTGGACCCAAGACAATGATCCAGCTTCCAGTGGGTAGACCTCACCTAGTCCAGATTGTGAAGCAGGCTGTTCTTATAAGAGACAGTGTTGTATCCAAGGGAGTATAGTGATCATAGCAATCCCCAGAGTGAATATAGCTCTCCAATCCCCCAAAGATGAGCCTAGACTTCACGAAGGGTAAAACAAATCTCGTTTAATGGTAGCCACAACTGGCCTTTTATAACAATCTCCATGCAAGGGGCACTCCCACCTGGATCTGAGCGTAAACCACAGTAGAAATACGCAATCACATTGGCTCTCAGGTCCAGGACACTCCCATACAAAATGAGATCCCTCCTCTGTGCCTGGGAGATAATTGGATCAGGACTGTACTAATCTAATCCAATTATCTCCAAGCACAGAAAAAAAATAAATTTTTTTTTACAAACCCAAAATACCTTAAAACATACAAAACCACCACAAAAGTTACATCCCCCTAATAGCAATATAAGAAATGTTTGCGTTTCTCTGCACTACTTGTTTCGTCCTGAACAGGACTTCCTCAGGGGAATCCAAAAGTGTGTGGTCTAATCTCCTCCATTTGCTTTTTTAAATCCTGTGTAACAATCCATGCGTTCGACGATCGCAAACCGGATGTCAGAGGCCATAGATGATAAAGTGTTATACCATAATGGAAGAAAACTGGAAACTCAGAATTGGCTAAATAAAAAATCTAACATGAGCTCTAACCTTCGATAAAGAAGAACCCAAAGGGATTATACACATCTATAAAATGTCAAACTATACAATAGGAAAACCTAACATAACGGATAGTTAAATATATCAAAAAGGTGTATCCAAAACATACATATATTTATGGGGGGGGTTGTGTGTGTTACATTTTTATTTAGGGCCCCCACCCACCGCTCTGGGGGGGGGGGTGGGGGAGGACTTTAGGGCCCCCACCAGCTGCTCAGGGGTCCCCCACCCCTGAGCAGCTGGTGGGGGCCCTAAAGTCCTCCCCGGGGGGGGGGAGGGGGGTAGAAATAGGAGAAAGATGACTGGGACATAGCAATACCAGGCTACTCTTTATATAGGGAAGGCAAGAAAGGGGGAGGGGTGGACCTGTATGTGAAGGATAGCATAAAATCTAACCTAATAAAAGTTAGTGAGGTGAACATAGAGTCCGTTTGGGTTACGTTAGAATTTGGTAATCACAGAGTAACTCGTGTAGGTGTGATTTTATAGGCCCCCAGGACAAATTGAAGAGTTAGATAATCTACTAGTTGAGGAAATGGCTAAAATGACAATGAAGGGGGAAGTAATCATCATGGGTGACTTTAATCTCCCTGATGTAAATTGGAAAACTAAAATAGCTGCTTGTGCCAGGAGCACACATATTCTAAACTCCCTACTGGGATTGTCTCTAAAACAAGTTGTTGAGGAGGCCATACTAGATTTAGTGTTAACAAATGGAGATTTGGTATCAGATGTTACTGTAGGTGAAAGTTTAGGATCCAGTGATGATCAGTCAGTGTGGTTTAATATAAGAACAGTGACTGAGTCACACCACACAAACAAAAGATTTAGACTTTAGAAAAACAGACTTTTCTAAAATTAGAATATGTGTAAAGGAGTCATTATCAGACTGGAGCAATTTAAATGGAGTCCAAGAGAAATAGGATTATTTAAAAGGTGCACTGCTGAAGGCAGTGGAAAATTGCATTAGGCTAGTCAGTAAAAGCAAAAAATTCAAGAAGCCACTGTGGTACTCCGCAGATGTGGCCAAAATTTAGTAAAAAAAAAACCTGTTGGGATTTAGTAATTTGTATAAAAACCCAGAGTGAGGAAGACAAAATGATCTATAAGATTAGGCAGAAAGAGGCTAAGCAAGTTATAAGAGCTTCCAAATCACACACAGAAGAGAAAATAGCACAGTCAGTAAAAAAGGGATAAAACATTTTTTTAGATACATAAATGAGAAGAGAAAAGTAAAACAAGGATTAGTTAGATTAAAAACAAAAGAAGGAAGGTATGTAGAAGAGGATAAAGGTCAGGCTGACTGCCTCAATGAATAATTTCGTTCAGTGTTTACAGATGAAAATGAAGGAAAGGGACCTCAGTTAGTTGAAATAGAACCTGTTCCGCTGTAAACACACGTGTAATAAATGACTCATTTATCCTTTTTCCTATCAAAAGTAAAGTCAAATAAGCTAATGGGACCTGATGGAATACACCCAAAGCTATTAAAAGAGCTTAGTGGTGTACTAGCAAAACCATTAACAGATTTATTTAACCAATCATTGTTAACAGGAGTAGTCCCAGAAGATTGGAAGTTAGCGAATGTTGTGCCCATTTACAAGAAAGGTAATAGAGAGGAGTCGGGCAACTATAGGCCAGTAAGCCTTACTTCAGTAGTGGGGAAAGTGATGGAAACCATGTTAAAGGATAGGATTGTTGAACATCTAAAAACGCATGGATTTCAAGATCAGAGACAACATGGGTTTACTTCAGGGAGATCATGCCAAGCATATATACACATAAAAAATATATATATTATTATTAAATATAAATTATTAATTTTTTTTTTTTTTGGATTGGGTAACTAATAGATCAGGATGGTGTAGTAGACATTGCTTACCTAGATTTCAGTAAGGCTTTTGACACTGTTGCACATAGAAGGCTTATCAATAAACTGCAATCTTTAAGTTTGGATTCAAATATTGTTGAATAAGGTAAGGCAGTATCTGAGTGACAGGCAACAGAAGGTTGTAGTAAATGGAGTATATTCAAAGCTTGGACTTGTCACCAGTGGGGTACCTTAGGCATCTGTACTTGGACCCATTCTCTTTAATATTTTTATTAGTGATATTGCAGAAGGTCTTGATGGTAAGGTATGTCTTTTTGCTGATACTAAGATATGTAACAGGGTTGATGTTCCAGGCGGGATATGGCAAATGATTTAGGTAAACTAGAAAAATGGTCAGTGCTGTGGCAACTGACATTTAACGTGGTGCATTAGGTCTCCCCGGCCAGTGGGAGGGATCAGTCTCTCCCACCGGGCGACTTAATACAGAGGAGGAGGAAGAAGCAGTGACGTGGGACATGTTTTGGTGTATAACTCATGCCCCTGCAGTCTCACTGTTCAATTCACTAGGTTAAGGGAACACTATTGGGTCAGGAACACAAACTTGTATTCCTGACACTATAGTGTTAAAACCACCAGCTAGCCCCACTGGGCCCTTCATGCCTCATAAATATAGCAAATTCTTACTGTATTCAAGCCTAAAGCTGTAACTCTGCATGCTGTTAGACTCAGAAAAACAAGCAGTCTGCTGACATCTTAGAAGTGGTGGCCTGATCCAATCACAATGCTTCCCCATAGGATTGGCTGAGACCGACAAAGAGGCAGACCAGGGGCAGAGCCAGCATGATTCAAACACAGCCCTGGCCAATCAGCATCTTCTCATAGAGATGAATTGAATCAATGAATCTCTATGAGGAAAGTTCAGTGTCTGCATGCAGAGGGTGGAGACACTGAATGTTTGGATGCATTTTAGGCAGCCATGACCCAGGAAGGATCTCTAACAGCCATCTGAGGAGTGGCCAGTGAAGTTATCACTAGGCTGTAATGTAAACACTGCATTTTCTCTGAAAAGACAGTGTTTACAGCAAAAAGCCTGAAGGTAATGATTCTACTCACCAGAACAAATTCAATAAGCTGTAGTTGTTCTGGTGACTATAGTGTCCCTTTAATTTTCGTTTTTGGGGACTACATTGTCCCTTTTAATGACCATTACTTTATTCTATGGCTAGTAAACCGTTTCTCTAACAAACTGTAAAACTAAACTTGTATTCACTTTACTGTCTTTCAGATGACACTTGATCCCTTCCTGGAGGAGAATTGATTGATTGATCATTTTAACTGTGTTCACTGTGTGAATGTGTAAATAATGTACAGGATGCCTTTACATGGGTTTTTTAATAAAGCTATTTTTTAATTACTCCTGAAATCTGTGTAAATGGTGATTGATCAGGGGAATCCGAATCGGGAAAGATTACACAATAAAAATCTCATGTCAGAATTAGATTGGCATAGATTTAATATTCACATCAAAGAATGGCAGCGGAATTGATGGTATGGATCCAACTGTATAGAAGTGCGGATTAACACAGGCTGGATTCTTGAATAATGCGCACAGACATTGCCGGCTGTCATCTGGGGGGGAGGAACGTGGGCTAAACCTGACACAGCGCTGAGGGACATCGGCACTAAATTCAGGTAAGTGGTTGAAGGCGTTTTTAACCTCCTTCAGCCCCGCGAGGGGGGGGCAGGACCTATTAAACCTATAGGATCCCTTTAATGGTGTCTCACCGCACTAGTTTAGTGAATCTTTCTCTTAGAATTAAAAATTTTAATTTTTTATTTTTATTTGGACTTTCCACTACATTTTGTCTGGTGTTTAATCCTCTTATGCCTTATATTAAACTAATGAAATTTAAAACCAGATTGCAAAATGTAAATACCTTAAGCTATAATTCTGTGAAGTAAATTGGAAATGGGGGTGAAAAAACTGACCAAATAGCCGGTTGGAGAATATTTATTTTTCCCAACATACAGTGGCTGTACCAGTGTGGGGTTTGGAGTTCTTTTTGAACAGAGCAGATGTATATTTAAACAGTACCTCCTTTACCCTGGAAGAGCCCAGACCTCCCAAAACCTTACCAGTTTTTTCCGGGAGGAACAGGCGAAACGCAAGCTTATCCAGGCAGGTGTGGCGCACTGGTTGATGTCTGGGGGACACGGTCTGATAGCATCTCAGGCAGTGAGCTGAGGGACCCTGCTCAGAGGCTAGTTCTGGAGCAAATGAGCAGTCACTGGTTTATGCAGAGCTACTAATGGAGGCGTTCCAGGGCAGATCGTCAAGCGGAAGGCAGGCTGAGCACAGAGGTGGAACACACACTCAGAACTTTAGTGAGACACATGGTCACCTGTGTAACTGCGCAGGCACAATTTGAAACTTCAGAAATTTGGCGCAAACTTAAAATTTTGGCTCTATAAAAACAATGCAGACAGTCAAGGTATGTCATTGTGGGTTTACTGTGTCACCGAGACCCACACAGGTCTAAGGTATTTAAAGGGATACTCAAGGCACCCAGACCACCTCTGCCCATTGGAGTGGTCTGGATGCCAGCACCCTTAACCCAGCAAGTGTAATTATTGCAGTTTTTATACTGCAATATTTACCTTGAAGGGTTAAGTCCTCTAGTGGCCGTCCATCAGACAGCCACTAGAGGGGCTTCTGTGTTCTTGGATTACAAAGTGTTTTAAATGACGCTATGCATGAGGACCTCCAGCGTCGTCTGAATCCCCATCAGAAAGCATTGAATGCTTTCCTATGGGGAGGGGGGGGTCTAATGCGTGCCCGTGGCCATTGCTGCGCATGCGGTCTCCCATACCGCCTGTCTGGAGGATCATGGGCGGAGCCTGACCCAGCACCGAATGACATCGGTCGCTGGATTCAGGTGAGTCACTGAAGGGGTTTTAATCCATTCAGCAACATTGGAGAGGGGCAGTGCCATGACAACTGATGTTTTCCTGGCACTGGAGAGTCCCTTTAAGGTAAGAAATGTCTTTACTGGCTTGTGTTTTCCTTTAGAAGCATGTCTGTTTCTTTAATGGCTTAAAATTTCCACGCTTTTAGAGGTCTAGCCCACTTCTCAAACTCTTGGACAGGGAGAAAATGGCAACACGTTCAAAGTGTTCTATGCCACTACCAGATTGATGCAAAAGGGAGACCTGAAATCAATGGGGAAAAAAGCAAGAGTTCCTCCACTGGATTTAGGCTAACCCCTTAACGCCGTTACAGCGCTCTATGCCGTCCCGCATTAAGTGGGCTTTAAAGCCGTTGTGGCGGGATAGAACACCGTAACTGCTTTGAGCCCTGGAGCGCCCGGGCTACTTACCTACACAGCCCTCCCACGGCAAATGAGGCCCCCGGGGGCCATGTGATCGCTCTCAAAGAGCTATCACATGGCCCCCTATAGCTGGCTGTGGATCTGTCAGCAGGGGGACTGTCTGAAATGTCAGACAGTCCACCTGCTGGTGGGAAAGTAAAATATATTTATTTTAAACATATATTATATATAAATAAATATAATAGAATATATTTTATATAATTTTTTTGTTTGTTTATAAATGTGTGTATATGTATGTAACGTGATATGTACTTATATTAATATTAAAATACACTTAGAAGGCGGAGCCTAACCACGGAGCCGAATGGACGCCATCATCCACGGCTCCCCGGCATCAAGACACAATCTACCGCGAATCTCAGGTAGGGGGGGCCATCGACCCGCGGGACCCACAGTCACGATCCCAGGACTCACAGGGCTACCTACCGATGCCCTTTTTCAGCCCGCAAACGGGCAAAAAACGAGTCCGCAAATCCCGGGCCTACCTCACTCTCCCGCCGGCATCGCAGCTACCCGCGGGGATCCCCCTGAGCCTGGAGGACTGGTGCGGACAGCGGGCAGGTCACTACTCACCCGACAACGATATGGGGAGGCGAACACAGAAGCCACAACAGGCAGCACTCAGGGACTCCCAAGATATTGGGACTCTGCTGCAACGCACAGCAGGCCACAAAATGGCGGCCGAACAAGAACAGGAACCTAGCCCCACACTCAGCACAGCTGTCCCAGGGAAGCAGCAGTGACATGAGAGCTGAAGCTCCCAGCAACCCACAAGCAGAGGGGGATGACTCAGCCCCAGCCACTAAAAGGGACATCAGACTCCTATTACAGGAGATGAAGAGGCTGTTTGACACTGACATTAACTTAATCCGCACAGAAACGCAGGCGGTGACGGCAAGAGTACAGGCCTCTGAAGAAGACATACTAGACCTCCGACAGGAGGTGAAAAGCATGGGGGATGCCCTGAAACATTTACAGACAGCGAACTCAGCGCTCCAAAACACGCTAGACGCCATGGAAGATCGCAACAGGCGCACACATATTAAGATTCGGGGTATTCCTGATACAGTGGGACCATCCGAATTACCACAGTTCCTGAGGAGACTCACGGCCACAATACTGCCACATACACAAGCCAAAAAGCTGGAATTTGACAGCCACTTCCGCATTAACAAAGCAAAAAGGGCACCCACAACGGCCCCAAGGGACGTCATCGTCCGCTGCCATTCCATGACAAACGCCGCATACTAGCAGCAGTAAGAGACAAGACACCCTTGGCCTTCGAAGCCTCACATCTTACCTTCTTCCAAGATATCACACGGAGCACCCTACTCTGGAGAAAGTCCTTGAGCAACATAATGGAACAACTGCAGAAGGGGAACGTAGAATACAGATGGCTGCTGCCAAGAACTCTGGCGATATTCAGCGGAGAAGAAGTTCTAAAACTCACCTCACTCTCGGAGGCCCCAGCGCTTCTCCAAAAATTGGGACTAACTCAGAACGCCCCAACACCGGGACCAACACAAGCTACCCACTCCTGGGACCCGGACAGAATAGTACCATATGTCCCTAGGGGCAACAAGAGACCGGAGACGGAGACCTGAACACCTTACTCTGTTTACCTCTTAATTTTATTTCCATGCTCTGATATTCTCTCCTCTTCTATGATTTCACACGATTGCTCCACGAAAACACGACATCTCACTATTAACTCCCCATACAAAGTCGGAGACGATCTCCCAACCCCCGCGACCCTCTTAGGTTAAGGGCCAACATTACCTACTAACCCAAGCATAGCAAACGCGACACAAAAACCACACTCAGGCACAGACAGACGCACATATACAATTTTTCACCGAGGACGAGCAACAGCACTTTACAATTATCAACACCCCCCCTCAAATAACAGAGAGGACTGCCACTTAACCACTCACAGGACCCAAGCAACATAGACACAAACATTCACAACCAGTTCACCCTATGGGAACCTACCGCATGGGCACACTCGACACACTAGAAAACCGGAAAAAGTGCAGAAACATGACCACAAGTTCTTCCTGACTACTAGGACGCAAGCTAAATTCCTCCGACCGTAGAACAAAAAGACTCATACTATATACTTGCTGCCAATCCTATGCTCCTGATATGTTATAAGTGTGAAACGTATAGACTGATCTAGACCCTTGGCAAAACAATTGTTATTTACTAATCTGCCTATGTTGAAAAGGCAGCTCAAGTATGTTATTCTTTGTTCAATACACAGAAAATAAAGAATTTTAAACTAGAGATATATTTCACAAAAAAAAATAAAAAATAAAAATACACTTAGAAGGCTTCCAAGGATTACCCGGCATTCCCCGCGGGAACATGGCGGCCTGGGGGTTTCGGAGACAGAAAGGAAGCCGTGAGCAGCATTGAGTCTATGGGACACGAAGTCTGGATCGGGAGCCTTCATCAGGAGGGGGGGGGTCTGTCTGGCCGCGTCCTGGGCCACTTCCGCAGGCGCAATACTGAAGGAGCCCGGAATGGCACCGCCACAGCACCGGGAGACCCGCCATGAGGGAGCCGAGCAGCAGAGTCAGGAGACCGAATCCAATGTCGGCAGCACCGGGAGGATGCGTCGCACCGTCGCCTGGCATTTGCCACAAAAATGGGAGCTTTCCTAGAAATGGAGCTGAATCGCCACCGAGAGGAACTGGAGAAATTTAAAGCCAAGTTCCGCAGGTACTGGGTAGCGGTACCACCACTTACTCGCCCACCCTGTACGTACACTTGGTGCTTCTCACCTGGTGCTCTTTACCCCCCTCAGTGTCCCTACTCTCCGAATGCAACTTTCACTTGGAGCTCAGTGCTTTCCACTAACCCCCCCCCCCTGTGTTTCTCCGCAGATTGCAGAACCGCTAGACAGCCTCACAGAGAACCAACCAGGATCCGGAGGAGAAGCTGCACACGCTGATTAAAAAATCTGAAATGGATCGGGAGACTCTGGATTGTGAGATTGTGGAACTAACCAAAACAATCAACAAACTGGGAGAATTAAATGAGCGCTATCGGCAGCTGTTCGGCTACTTAAATGCAACAAGTCCATTTCCGAAACCACAAGTTTGCAGATTTGCCGTACAAGCTACAGGAAATGGTGAGCAAACACTCTGAAAGCACAGCATCATCTCCGCGATCTGCACAGGAGACCCTCCACACTCTGATGGTCGCCCGTGTACTGGAAAAGCCAGAGTCGCTCATCCTAAACTCTGCCACATCTAGCGGTGCCAGCGGCCCCACTGCAGAGGATGGCTTTGTGCATGTGGACATGGGTGGCCCAGGTGAGAGGGTGGAGGAGAGCAGGCAGCAAAACTGAGCCGGTACCCCACACCACCCCCACCACATCCCATGCACCCCACACCACCCCCACCACATCCCATGTACCCTGGCCGCAATGTGAGAGTTCTCAGATGAAAAGGTGTGAATCCCCAAAAATAGCCCACTACCCAACTGTACCCATGCCACCCGGCAAGCAATCTCCCTTAGCCTTGTGCAGGGTGAGTAGGGCAGTCCAGACAGGCATCGCACAGTACCCAATAGCCCAGCGTCTGCAGCAAAGTACCCACAGCGGGCTCGGAGTGCAGGTATCCCGCCCGATCTCCTCTTGGTAGTGCGGTTGCCAGCTCTGGAGAGGACATGTTGGCACCCAGCACGGAGAGGTCCCTGGCACATCGCACTTCCTTCAGCAGGGACACAGCTCTGGAACTGCACCAATCTATGCAGGAACTCAGCCAGGGAAAGCGCAGGGCTTGGATGGGAATGGGTGTGCACCACCTCCACAGGAAGGACAGCCTGACCCGGGCACAGGAACAGGGAAACCTACTGAACTAGTGATGGGGAGGGCTGGGCATACACATGGCTGGTACCCCTTCCAGGTGTTCTATCAGTCTGCTATACCCCCGTCACTTCCGGGGAGGGGAATCAGCTGGATCCTGTGCTAGCACTCCTGCTACTCCTCCACAGCCAGGTCCTGGAAGGTAAGTAAAACTAGTTTTACACTTTCATTATAGTTAGTGCATTCACTAAGCTTAGGCACACGGGACATTTAGGGTTAAGTGAGGGTTCAAATTGGGGTTAGGTAAGTGATTCTAACCCCTCTCACACTCTATTCTTACCCTAACCCTTGGGGTAAGGGTTAAAATAAAGTGTGAGAAATAACTATTTAGTTATATTCCTCTAATGTGAAATATCACTAAATAGGAACAAGTCCCTAATCCTAACCCTAATTTGAATCCTAACATTAACCCTAAATGTCCCATGTCCCAAGCTTAGTGAATGCACTAACTATAATGAAAGTGTAAAACTAGTTTTACTTACCTTCCAGGGCCTGGCTGTGTTACTTACCTTCCAGGACCCGGCTGTCTTACTGACCTTCCAGGACCCGGCTGTGTTACTGACCTTCCAGGACCCGGCTGTGTTACTGACCTGCCAGGACCCGGCTGTGTTACTGACCTGCCAGGACCCGGCTGTGTTACTGACCTGCCAGGACCCGGCTGTGTTACTTACCTTCCAGGGCCTTGCTGTGTTACTGACCTTCCAGGACCTGGCTGTGTTACTGACCTTCCATGACCTGGCTGTGTTACTTACCTTCCAGGGCCTTGCTGTGTTACTGACCTTCCATGACCTGGCTGTGCTACTTACCTTCCAGGGCCTTGCTGTGTTACTGACCTTCCATGACCTGGCTGTGTTACTTACCTTCCATGACCTGGCTGTGTTACTGACCTTCCAGGGCCTTGCTGTGTTACTGACCTTCCAGGGCCTTGCTGTGTTACTGACCTTCCAGGGCCTGGCTGTGTTACTTACCTTCCAGGGCCTGGCTGTGTTACTTACCTTCCAGGGCCTGGCTGTGTTACTTACCTTCCAGGGCCTGGCTGTGTTACTGACCTTCCAGGGCCTTGCTGTGTTACTGACCTTCCAAGGCCTGGCTGTGTTACTGACCTTCCATGACCTGGCTGTGTTACTTACCTTCCATGACCTGGCTGTGTTACTTACCTTCCAGGGCCTGGCTGTGTTACTTACCTTCCATGACCTGGCTGTGTTACTGACCTTCCATGACCTGGCTGTGTTACTTACCTTCCAGGACCTGGCTGTGTTACTGACCTTCCAGGACCCGGCTGTGTTACTTACCTTCCAGGACCTGGCTGTGGAGGAGTAGCAGGAGTGCGCATGTGCAGCACAGGATCCAGCTGATTCCCCTCACCGGAAGTGACGGGGGTATAGCAATCTGATACTGGCTCCATTTCCACCACTGTCTCAAGCTCTCAGGAGATGGGGAACCAGAGTGCCCTTAACTGTAACAGGCTGCTTTCCATGAAACACAGTAAATCCGTATTGTGTACTTTGGTTTTATTTGGGTTGGTTTGATCAGCTCTTTGTGTGGGAAGCTAAATATGTTCTAGTTTGTTTGTAGCCCATAAGGACTCCTGCTATTCTCAGCAAGCCTTAACACCTCAATCTGTTCCTCTTAGCAGATGTTTCCAACTTAGCCTCCCTCCACCTCTGTCTGAGGTTGCCATAATTCCAGCCAGTGGCCAGTGATAGACCACTCTATAAACATGGAATCTGTCTGAGGTTGCCATACTTGTAGCCAGTGGCCAGTGATAGACCACTATATAAACATGGAATCTGCCTGAGGTTGCCATAATTGTAGCCAGTGGCCAGTGATAGACCACTATATAAACATGGAATCTGTCTGGTTCCAAAGTTTGTGCTGTTTACAAGGACCCAGTGAGCGCCTTCTCTTCCAGTCCCTGGTGGAAGTGATAGGAAGACATGTCTCCTGATCTGTCGGTTTCCGAGAGTTAGTCCTTCATTGTTTCCTCCCCCAACTGTTGGCATCCGCTACCTCGCACTCAGACTGATCAGGGCGGTCTCTGACTGTTTGGAGAATGTCCTCTGCTCCTGCTGGGAGATCATGTAAACGGCAACCATCCTTAAGGTCCTTGTGCGTCTCCCCCGTGTAATGTCTCCTCTCTGAGTGTTTTGTTTCTCTGTGATGGTGGCACACGCAGGGAATCTCATTTTGGGTTTTTCTCTGTTTTGGTTTGTTGTGTGTTTTAAAATGTGTTCAGAGATATTTGTTGTCCCAAACAGAGGGTGTTTAATCCCATCATATCTCTCATCACATGTACTTTTCCAACCCTTGCATCTGCTTCTCGGCACCATTCTCTCACCTTGCTTTCCCACTATTCCCCTCATGTAACAGCTTTTCTGCATTTATCACAGGAAACCATATTACTTCCATATATTACAGCTTCTCTCTTTGCCATTTCAGCACTCCATACTTTTCTGCTTACTCCCTTATCCCCATTATCACAGAGCTTCTAGGGTCCCTCATATCTTACAGCATCACCACCATAATCACAGATCTCTACGTTCACCCACACCTTACAGCTTCACCCCAAAAAAATCACATCTCTAGGTTTCTCCACACCTTACAGCCTCACCCCAAAAAACATCACATCTCTAGGTTTCTCCACACCTTACAGCCTCACCCCCAAAAAAATCACATGTCTAGGTTTCTCCACACCTTACAGCCTCACCACCCCAAAAATCACATCTCTAGGTTTCTCCACACCTTACAGCCTCACCCCCCAAAAAAATCACATCTCTAGGTTTTTCCACACCTTACAGCTTCACCCCAAAAAATCACATCTCTAGGTTTCTCCACACCTTACAGCCTCACCCCCCAAAAAAATCACATCTCTAGGTTTCTCCACACCTTACAGCCTCACCCCAAAAAATCACATCTCTAGGTTTTTCCACACCTTACAGCTTCACCCCAAAAAATCACATCTCTAGGTTTCTCCACACCTTACAGCCTCACCCCCCAAAAAATCACATCTCTAGGTTTCTCCACACCTTACAGCCTCACCCACAAAAAAATCACATCTCTAGGTTTCTCCACACCTTACAGCTTCACCCCCATAATCAGAGCCCAAGGTTCCCCCAAACCTTACAGCATCACCCCAAAAATCAGATCTCTAGGTTCTGCCACACCTTACAGCTTCACCCCAATAATCAGAGCTCTAGGTTCCCCCACACTATCTCTAACTGACACCCTAGTAACCCCCAAATGCCCCTAAGCCCCCCACATTACCTATTTTTGTATCTTTATTTTCTGCCCCGATCTTTATTCAGAGTGCCGCCATCTTTGTGTGGGTAGACAAAGTCCCTGTGGGACACGTCATCTGCCCACACTAGATAGACTATGAGATTCCCGCACTTTCCCAGTGAAACACCTGGACATGCGAACAGGAATTTCATCCATTCATTCATTCATCAGACAGACGAATGTTTGTTCGGTTGATATTTCTATTCACTCAAACACTGTGTATTAGTGTATGTTTGTTCGTGCAGGTTATTACAAGGAGGAGCTACCGGCACTCAGCTCCCTCCTTGTAATATGTAAAGATAGAAGTGGCAGGGAGCAGTGCTCCCCAATCCCCCCCCCAAGGTGACTAGGGGTCCCCAAGCCCCTAGTCACCCACCCCCCACCCAAGTAAAAAGTCCCTACCTACCTCCCTCACCCTAAAAAATAGTGAGGGGGGAATAAAATAACTAACCTGAAAGGTAAAATTAAACTTACCATTCGATGTCTTCTTTTTTCTCAAATCTTCATTTTTCAGCCCCCAAAAAAGGCCAAATAAAAAACCATCATAACTGTCGAACTAAAAAATAAATAAAAAACCTGAGGGCAAAAAAAAAAAAACCCGACGAAAAAGAAAAAACCAGAGTGCAAAAAAAAATCCATCTTCACCCATGGAGGGCTCCGCGCAGACTGAGCTCCGCAGGGCTTATAAAGCCTTGCCCCACCCTGCAATTAGGCTAAGAACACTCTAATTGGTTGGTTTAAGCCAATCACAGTGCTCTG
Organism: Pelobates cultripes; assembly: GCA_933207985.1. Taxonomy (NCBI): domain Eukaryota; kingdom Metazoa; phylum Chordata; class Amphibia; order Anura; family Pelobatidae; genus Pelobates; species Pelobates cultripes. Next base: position 2,787,481 of record OW240919.1, read on the forward strand.
TGTCATTTTACACAGCGTGGGAAAATTCTTTTGACTTGTTTTTTTTTTCTTTTTCGTCTCGGTTTTTTTTGCGCTCTGGATTTTTTTTTATTTTTTGGATGGTTTTTTTTATTTGGCCTTTTTTGGGGCTGAAAAATGAAGATTTGAGAAAAAAGAAGACGTTGAATGTTAAGTTTAATTTTATTTTACAGGTTAGTTATTTTATTCCCCCCTCACTATTTTTTAGGGTGAAGGGGGTAGGTAGGGACTTTTTATTTGGGGGGGGTGGGTGACTAGGGGCTTGGGGACCCCTAGTCATCTTGTGTGGGGGGCCCGGGGGGGGTTGGACAGTAGGTCCCCCACCTGGCCTCCACCCGCCGCCCAGGGGTGGGGGGACTTAAGGGGGGAGACCTTATTTTACTTTAGGGCCCCCACCCGTCGTTTAGGGGTGGGGGCCAATAGTTTTTTGACAGTGAGCAGCCACAGGCTGTCAGAATATAGAGCTGCTCACTGCTTACCAGACATGCCCCTACTCGCGGTATAGCGAGTAGGGGCATATTATTTACTAATACTAAGTAATCTTTACTTAGTATTAGTAAATGTGGCTGAAAGACCAATTTAGGTCTTTCAGCCTTTTGGTAGATAGCTCCCTAATTCCCACGGTATCAGGGAGCTATCTACTAAGAGGCTGCAAGGTGCAGCCACAGCACGAATAGGATTGGAGTTTCATTCATTCGAATGAAATTCCGATCCGAATAAAGTGCCGAATTGCGTTCTAAAACGAACGAACATACTGTTCTCATTCAGTTAGAACGCAATTCGGCAGTTTCGTGTAAAATGACAGGAAGCATCGTGGGAACACAGAGGAAGGGTAAGAATTATGGGAAAATTGCTCTCACCAGCGGAAATGAAGCACACTTTGCTCCTCCGCTGGTCAGAGCTGGTCAAGCGGAGGAAACCTCCATAAGGCAAAGAGTCCCTACTTTGTCTTATGATTTTAAAGAAGACAGGAAGAAAAGAAGAACAGATCCTGAGAGAGGGGGAGAAGGGGAAGAGATTGAGGAAAGGTAAGTTCGGCATGACAGTGCCGCTTTAACCAGCAGCAAAGCTGGATATTCATAAACTGTGTCTATAGACTGTGTCTGGTATTGGAAACAATTTAATTTGGGGAAAAATCCACTGTCTCATAGCTATACATATTTTTTTTCAGTTAAAGTGATTTTGTGCTACATTTTTAGGACACAACATCCCTTTAGTTTAATTGATAGCAAACTAGATACTTACTGCTCCAAATACACTTCCCTGATCAAACTAGCTGTTTAATAACATAAAGGATTGGGAGGAATAGTCTCTAAAAGCTATTGGAAGTTAATAATAAGGCAGAGTAGGAAAGAAGGAGACCAAGAGGAGAAGAAAGGGGAGAAGAGAGAGGGAAAAAAATAAAAATAACCGTCCACTTTTATTTATTTAAGTTAATTTACATCTTTATTCATAGCGGGATATTGCCCTTCCCTTTGATTTACTATCAATACCTGCCAATACCAATATGCCTCCCAAAAAACAGTCTCCAACTGAGAAGACAGATAAGAACAAACCTATTAGTACATTTTATTCTCCAAAATCGGACCTTAATAAATCCCAAAGGAGATCTAGATCTCCTCCTCCTTTGGTTGCGCTAGGCTCAAAAACAACAAGTTTAGAAGCTCCCATTTTTCCCACAGAAAATATCAAATCAAAGTCTTATTAAAATGATGGATGACCTATATGAGAAAATGAAAAAGGATATTAATCAAAACATCTCGGAAGTAATTAAAGAGATTTCTACTCTCAATGTAAAAATTGTTGAACAAAATCAAGAAATTGAAAATATGAGCTGTAGCGGATGGCCCTGGGCTGTCCTGAGAATTTCATGTATTTTAATGCATTCGTGTGAAAACAGCAAAGTTCTATGTATTTGATGTATTGTATTCGTCTGAATGTAAGGTAGTTTCATTCCCTTAGTTTGTTCGAATGAAACTACCGAACAGTCAGACCTCCCCTGTGTGAAGCGTGTCCTCAATTACCCATTGCAACATTGTTGCGAACGGGTAATTGACTAGTAAGTAGCCGTCCTTTGTTCTCGGGGGTGGCCGCCATTCGAAAAACAAACACGTGGCGGTGGCCATTTTAAAACTCCCGAACAGCTGTGTTTTGCCGTCGAGTGTCTGGAACTCAAATCGGACACTCGACTAGGCAAACACCGCTGAAACCTCCACAAGCCCGGTCCGTTCGGTTCCTAACTACCGAACGGCCCCTCGTTCGGTAGATAGAAAGAACCGAACGAGGGGATTCAGGCGAACCCTCCCTAGCCTCTATAGCTAGAGGTTTTCGTACCATTTATTCCCTGATTCCAGGACCGACCGCAGGGCCCATTCGCATGGATCCACATTCGGCTGTTTCACCCAGTGCGGTCGGTCATTTTATTCCCTGCATAAATTTCCCGAACCCCTGGTCTGATCTGGGTGATTTTTGGATATGTTGTTCACCCAGATCAGGGGGTGTAGGATTTAAAGGGGTACCCCTACGTTTAGGGGTACATCCAGAAACGGGGGGAATTGCTGTACTGGATAAGGGGATTATGATGCTGGCTGAGGGGAGGAGATGTGTGGGAGGTTACCAGGACAGGATTGGCTACTGTACTAATGATTGTAAATCCCTCCCTTGCATGGGAGCATGCTTTAAAAGGCCAGTGTGGAATAAAGCTTTCAGTTCTGCTCCTGAAACTGTGTGTCGTCCAGTTATTGGGATTGCTGTTGGGATATTGCTGTATTTTACCTGCTGGAAACCTTGCCTGTGGATTTACTATTTACTTGTTCCTGAGCCTCACTTGGATTATAAGCGGAGATAACCTGGGGAATACTGGATCTCCGCTACATGAGCTCAGAGATTGCATCACTGAAATCACAAAACCTAATTCTTAAAAATCAAATCAAAGATGTGGATAACAAATTAACTGAGTTTGAGGATAGATCCCATAGAAATAATAGAAGAATTAAAGGTATACCGGAAGAAATTAAACAAGAAAGTTTAATTGGCTATGTTAATGAATTTATTTCTCAATTCTTCACTCCTAACACCTTCTCCAATAGTGAGATGCCACAGGAGTTTTAGATCTAGAAACTTAGAGCTTCTAATCCGAGAGATGTGATTGTAAGACTTTTGAACTCTTCAGTGAAAGAGGAATTATTAAAACAGCTTAGATTTCATCCAGACTTAAACAATGAGAAGTTTGGAAATGTATTGGTTTTTTCCTGATCTTTCTGTAACAACAAGACTAAATAGAAGAAGATTTAAAGATCTAACGTTACAACTGAGATCCAAAAATATCAGCTCTAAGTGGGGCTTCCCTACTAAACTGATAGTCTTCGATAATAGTAAGAGTATCTCTATTAAAGATCCGATTGAAGAACTCTCTGAATTAAAACTTCTAGGAATAATAGAATGAATTAACTACATCTAAATAAGGAAAGGAATACAATTTAAGGAGAGGAACAAAGTAGAAACAACAGAATTTTTAGAGTGAAAGAAATAACGTTACTATATACTGAAATATGGCAGTTCTCTTATATATCTTTACTTTTTGTGACGTAGATTCTCTGAGTAGTAATATAATTTAGAAATATGTGTATGCATGTCATTCCGTAGGTCTATATATCACCTGCACATGTAATAAACTGAATAGAAAGAGATATAATGTCAACTGTTGCGATACGAGTTATAATATTTGGGTTATCATGGGGAATCTCCAAACAAACTCACTTTATTAATTTAATAGATAATGGTTATTCCTTCTAATAACAATTATGATAGCACAAATGTATATTTACACAAATAAAAAGTAATTTCTATAGAAGTGCAATTGAAGAGGAAATTAAAGTAAGCTGTCCACATGCTATTTAACACTGGAACTTCTATAATCTTATATCACATAGTATGATTTTACATAGATTAGACTTCTCCTAGTATATATGCATTTATTCTCAGAGAACATATGGTCATTTGTATTTTTAATATATAGAACGATATGTAGGGAGGGGAACAAAATTCAGAGATCGGATAGCAATTATATATCTGTTTTTTTGTTTTTTAGGGAAAAGTGGAACTAATGCTAATGAGAGGCTTAGAGGCTCTATGATCCTTAGATTGAGCATGCTTTATAACTAATCACCTGGCCACAAAATGCCACCAGCGATTGATTTTCCCAGTGTTTTTTTTATTTTTGGGATGTTAGAATGTTTGGAGTTCTCTCAGGGTAACCTACTGCAAGATATATATATATATATAATATTATGGTGGCACATTGTTTGTTTGTTATATTCTATTGTAATTGTTTGTGTAATTTGTGAGGGATTGGCTATCGGGAATGGGGAAGGACGAGTCTCATTGAACATTTTAGAGCCAGCTTTTGGAAGAGAACTTGTGGATATGAGTAACAATGTCAATTAAAATTGCATCTATAAATGCACAAGGTTTGAATTCTCCGGTAAAAAGAGGCCTTCTTTATGGAATGTTGGTAGAAGATAAGATCGATTTGTGCTTTGTCCAAGAAACACACTGGAAGGAGAGGGGAAAAAATTGTGGCACTATTCAAAATTTTCATATATTGTGTGCTAATACCATATATTATGTGTGCTAATTCAATATATTATGTATGCTAATTCCGCTATTATTTGTTCCTCTAAACTTAAATTTGAACAGATTTATTTGGAAAAAGATCCACTTGGAAGGTTTTTAATACTTGTATATAAACTGAATGATATTATCTATACTTTGGTTAATTTAGATGCTACTAACGTATTCTCACAAACATTCTATGGGAAACTCTTTGGAAAGATCTGGAAAGTTAAAAAAGGGATATTATTAATTGGAGGAGATTGGAACACTATCCAAGATCCAAAACTGGATAGAAGATCCAAAGACTTAAAACAATTGAACTATCCTCATAAAAAGATCTTTGGCTCCAAGACTTCCTAGCTAAATTTGGGTTATTCGATATTTGGAGGGTACAACATCCGACTGAAAAGGACTTTATGTTTTTATCTCAAGTCCATCTTAGTTATTCTAGAATGTCTAGAATATTTTTTGTAACAGATACGGCTAATTTGAGAAAATTCGTGAGTTCAGAAATTGGACCTATTGTTCGGTCCGACCATGCCCCTATTAGCTGTCAGGGTATTTATATCGGCAGACATTTTGTGCTATGATAGAAACTAAAAGTGTATATTCTGAGTCACTCTGAACAGACCAGACTCCATTTTGTTATTTTCAAGTTAACAAAAAGACACAAGATTTCTTTCTGTAAAACTAACCACTTTGCCAGAGCTAAAGGAATGCCTAGTATATACAAACCAAGTGATAAAATGCTAATGGAATATAATCAATTCTAAACCCAGACAATTGTGACAGAGAAGATTAAATAATAACATTTTACTGTCTATATGTGTAAGGTACCATTGTAAGTTATGGGTCAAAACTCAGATTTGCCAGACACATAGTCTGGACAAAACTTAAAGAAACCCTTTGATCTGAAAGGATACGTAAGTTATAGTGGTCATTTGAGATAAGCAAAATGACGTCAAAATAGCCACCAAGAAAAGTTAACTCTTTCCTGGATAGGTATGTTTAGTGGGACAAGACTGCCCTTTATAGACTAAATACCTAAATTGCGATCTGAAAGATAACCAAACCCATCAGTTGGGTTATCAACTGATGACGTACAGAGAGTCTGGCCCTTTAAAAGTTAAGACAACGGGAAGACAAGAGATGCAAAGGATAAGGAAAAAGAGGAGAGAGGAATTGGAAGTTTGGGGACTCCAACCTCCATGCAGAGAGACATCCAAATAAGTTCCTGAGACTACCAATCGGATGAAATATCTACTCAACTGGTAATTATACTGGTTTCATTTAATTAATTAAATTAATTAAAATGTATTAATAGCATGATATATGACTAGGATAAATCACGGTCAGATTTCCATATTAAGAAATCTTAGTTAACTAAAGAATATATAGTTATAAACATTCCATTCTGCAGGTGGAATTAAGAATAATTATATATTGATGTGATATTATCACGTGTTAGCATACCGCTGTTTTTATCCAGGTGTATTGATTTGCTCTAAATTAAGATAAGATATCTTTTAGACAAATTAAAATCTGCTTAGATAAAATGGTAGATTCTCTTATTGGATGGTTCCAGGAAATGACTAATGAACTGGTTTAAGATCTATTCGTATGTAATTTTAAATAAAATAACATTTAATTACCTAGGAGGTCTAGCCAGCATTGAAAGGGTTATTCTAACTGTTAGCCAGGGTTTTATGGCCCTTCACTGTGAAAAGCTTCGCTTTCTCTCTGTGAAAGATAGTCATAAATCGTAAGTCTTGACAGAAAATGCTGTTTAGCCATTGAAATGTGTATACCCATTCCTTTGTATTGCATATCATTTTATCCTGAATATTCATTGATTATTGTCACGCATATTATTATTATTAATTAACTTGTTATGATAAATAAAATCTATTTTTATAATAAAATTGCGATATTATTTATATGAAATACTTCTCACTTAACACGATAACGATATTTGGGATCTGAGAATTGAATTAGTGGGCAATTCTCACTGTTACTATTATTACGCTATGTGGGGATATTTATGGAATAATATTAGAAAACAACCCAGAATATAACATTGGACCCCAGTAGCGCTTAAAGGACCACTCTAGGCACCCAGACCACTTCAGCTTAATGAAGTGGTCTGGGTGCCAGGTCCTTCTAGGGTTAACCCATTTTTTCATAATTATAGCAGTTTCAGAGAAACCGCTATAATTATGAATGGGTTAAGCCTTCCCCCTAATCCTCTAGTGGCTGTCTCATTGACAGCCACTAGAGGCGCTTGCGTGCTTCTCACTGTGATTTTCACAGTGAGAGTACGCCAGCGTCCATAGGAAAGCATTGTAAATGCTTTCCTATGAGACCGGCTGAATGCGCGCGCAGCTCTTGCCGCGCGTGCGCATTCAGCCGGCGGGGCGTAACGGAGGCGGAGAGGAGGAGGAGAGCTCTCCGCCCAGCGCTGGAAAAAGGTAAGTTTTTACCCCTTTCCCCTTCCAGAGCCGGGCGGGAGGGGGTCCCTGAGGGTGGGGGCACCCTCAGGGCACTATAGTGCCAGGAAAACGAGTATGTTTTCCTGGCACTATAGTGGTCCTTTAAACGAATCAATTATAACACCTGAAAAAAATAGGTATCTTGAAAATATGGCGAAAGAATTTAGAAACTTGTCCATTATCATTATTTTTTTTATAACGAAGCTCTGTGGCTAACTTTTAAATGTGTTATGAGGGGTAATTTAAGTTGGGTGCTAGAACTAGACAAAGTAGAGGTGCGAATTTAGTGGACCTTTATATACAACGGTCTAAATTCCCTTTTAGCTTCACAAATTAACACCCTCCAAGATCAAATAAAAGCAATTTTGGAAAATAAAATTAAAAATTCAGTTATATCCTTGAACCAAAGATAGACTTCCCTACTTTATTATTGCTACTGTACTATGTCATATAAACGTAAATCAGATCAGAGAAAATTCACAATAAAAAAAAATTATAGACGGAGATATATTATGCGGGGATAAGCATATTTTAAGACCTTTGCTAGATACTATGCCTCACTATATAACTTAAAAGAAAATACCTTCTCTGAGAATGATTTGAAAGACTCTCTCACAAAGCTTAATCTTCCAAAATTAAACTCTGATAAATTACCATATTTGAATAAACCTATTGAAGCAGAGGAAATAAAGAAAACAATTGCCAAGCACCTGGTCCCGATGGATTTTCTGTAGAAATCCTCTAGAATGCTGGAAGCCACAATTTCCCTAATCCCAAAATCCAGGAAAGATCCACACTACACATCCAACTACCGTCCAATTTCCCTCGTCAATCTTGATATAAAAATAATTTCAGATCTATCTGCTAGGATTTTTGAAAATATCTGGGACAATCTAATTCATTTAACCCAATCTGGTTTTATAAAAGGAAGATCAGCTAGTCATAATAGTCGCAAAATTCTGAATATGATAAAGTCGGCAAAAAAATCTCTCTCTACAGTTTTTATAAGCAGTCGATGCCGAAAAGGCATTCGACAGAGTAAACTGGAAATTTTTATCAGCTACACTTTCCGCATTTGGTATTGAGGGATCTTTTAAGGGATCTTTTAAGGATCTAACAAGGTCTTTATATTCTTCTCCTATAGAAAAAATCTATGGTAATGGTTTAGATTCTGCTTGGTTTTCTATTAAAAACTGAACCAGTCAGGGATGCCCATTGGCCCCCCTTCTTTATATTCTTTCTATTTAACCATTGGCAGTATACATAAGACAGCAGCATAACATAACTTCGGTGAACTTAGGAACAAAAAATAACTATGTTCGCTGATGATATAATTCTGACATTAACAAACCCAGAATCTTCTATACCATTTACACTTTGCGGTATAGAAGAATACAGTAGATTTTCTAGCTATAAGATCAATATGCAAAAAACTCAAGCTCTGCATGATAATCTACCAAGCGCATTAATAAATAACCTGAATAATAACTGTACTTTTAAATGGTCCAATTCCTTACGCTATCTGGGAATAAATATAAACTTTAACATTGAAGAATGGACCACTGATAATTATACCATACTTCTTAGAGAATTTAGAAACACAATTCTAAAATGGTCTAAATTACAAATATCTTGGCTTGGAAGAATAAACATTGCCAGAGCATTTTACTTCCAAAATTAGAATATCTACTTCGCACCATCCCACTTAGAGTCCCAAGGAAAATGCTTCAATTGTTTCATTGTCTATTTGTGTCTTATGTTTGTGGCGATAAAAAAACAAGGATTGCTCTTAAAGTTAGGTCAGCTAGATTAGCAGTAGGAGGTTTATAATTTCTGAATACATTTTATATCCATGACACAGTTATGTTTTCACACTATTTAGAATGGGGAAATAATAACGCAAAGCAGAAAGCTTGGTGTATATATATATATATACGAAAAGAGCTTGTGTAATACCTTTGACCCTTGCAATCTTTTCTGGATTGATAAAAGACTTTTTAAAAACCTACCTATTGACAACGTAATTATCTCCCATACTTTCCAATCTATAATACCAATAAAGAAACACTTTTTTGCTCCAAACCAAAATTTCCTCAAATGCCCCTCTGGAGATTCTAAAATTCTTCATTGAAGATCTTAATTTATCTGGTTGGTCCTGCATTTTTAAACCAACTCTAAGTATTAAAGAAAAAAATTGGACTTGTGAATAAAGAATATTTTACCTATCTAAGAATAAAAAACCTTTCTCTATAAGGCAACTATAATTAAAGATTCACCTTTTGATAAGATCATTTTTGGAGAGGTTAAAAATAAATCTTCAGCAGTTAGATCTTTGGAGGTATTAAATCAAGAGGTAAAATATAATACGATCTCTAGGTGGGAAACCGACCTAAATAAATCTTTTTCATCCCAAGATTGGTTAAAAGCATTTGACGTTTTAAGAAAATCGGTCCATTGTATAAACATCCAGGAAACATACCTTAAACTTATCCATAGATGGTATATGGTCCCTATGAAAATATGTAAATTTCAAGCCAACTCCTCAAATATCTGCTGGCGCTGTAATAGTGAACATGGTTCATTCAAACATGTGTGGTGGGATTATATAGATATTTCCAATTTAAGAATGTCCAAACCTAAACGTAAAATTTACTTTTAAGTCAATAAAGAGTTATCTCCAGAAAGATTTTTATTCCATCTAGACTTCTGATAAAATTCCCGGAGGGGCAGCCTTCTTGAACGCAACTAGAGGGAAGACCCCATACCACTTTGAAGAGATGGATCTCACCTTTTTCCCTGACTTTCCCCACACAATACTGTAGTGGAGAAAGTCCCTCCAATCTCACGGCTATCCTGACCACCAATGGCATCAAATACTGATGGGGAACTGCTCGTTCCTCATTATACAGCACAGGTACGCGGAGCATAAGACCTTGGATGTCTCAGAAACGGACGCTATCCTGACTAAACTAGGCCTCCAAATCAACCTCTACTTGATGGAACCCAGCCAACTTTTCCCAGCGACCCGTGGAACAGTGAGTGCTGCAGTTACCCGACTTCTTTATTGTGACTGTTTCTTTTTCGATCGTGCACTACCACTTTTTGTGCCATGATTATTTGGGCCTGTGAGGACCAAGCCCAGGCCATGCTAGCTCCCTGGATAACATTCTCCCCGGCTCAGATTACACGACTCACTACGTTGACCTAACCTGTGGAGCTGTTCTTCCTAACATTTCCTTTTGTTTTTAACCCTACTTTAATCAATACTGTGTTATTTCAAATAGTCTACTCTCATCTAGCATTATTACATGTTAGCACACAGCTAATGCTCCACAAAAAAACAGCACACTTTCACCCTTTTTGCTTTTATTGTACGGACATGAATATATGTTGAATTTAATAAAATAAAAACCTCTCAGAAGACCCTGTTTTTGGTGGCCATAACGTCTGCTAGAAAGATTGGCAAACTGCAAGCTATGTCTTCTTCAGATAATTCAGTTTTCTATCAAGATAAAGTGGTTCTTTATCCAAAACCATTTTTTTTTTCCAAAGTATTACCTAGAAAATCGATAAAGTAACCTATTGTTCTACCATCTTTTTGTAGTTCAGGGTTATCTGATCAGGAAAAGAAATGGCACCTTTTACATTGTAGATCTATCAAAAGCCACAATTTCACGATGGCTTACAGGAATGGTTACGCTGTCTTACGAAATTTTCATGGTAACTTGACCCATTCCAGGTAAAGCACACTCTACAAGGGCAATATCTACCTCCTGGCCTGAAAGATCCAATGCCTCTCCAGAAGACATTTGCAAGACCGCTACCTGGTTTTCATTCAATACTAAAACACGATCGGTTAGATATCTTCTCCTCCTCTGAAGCTGCTTTTGGGCACAAGGTGCTCCAAGCTGTCGTTCTGACACCCACCCTATTATATATTGCAGATATCTTGCTATAGCCACATGGTACTGCCACTATATATTAGGAAAAATGGAAATTGGACTTACCGGAAATAAAGAGGCAGTACAATTTTCCTCCCAATTTTTGTTAATACATTTATATTGGCCATTTGAGTGGATATCAGTGTATTCTTAATCTTCTGACAAGGAGATGAGATGTCCGGACTCATAGTGGAAGGAGGAGGCAAATTTCTATATCATATTTTGCAGTTAACTTGTCCAAAAGGAAATACTAATCCCACTCTGGTACTGCAAAGGGACACTATAGTCACCAAAACAACTTTGCCTTTATGAAGCAGTTTTGGTGTATAGAACATGCCCCTGCAGCCTCACTGCTCAATCCTCTGCCATTTAAGAGTTAAATCCCTTTGTTTATGAACCCTAGTCACACCTCCCTGCATGTGACTTGTACAGCCTTCCATAAACACTTCCTGTAAAGAGAGCCCTATTTAGGCTTTCTTTATTGCAAGTTCTGTTTAATTAAGATTTTCTTATCCCCTGTTATGTTAATAGCTTGCTAGACCCTGCAAGAGCCTCCTGTATGTGATTAAAGTTCAATTTAGAGATTGAGATACAATTATTTAAGGTAAATTTCATCTGATTGCAAGCATTTTTTTTTTTTTTTCCCATGCAGGCTCTGTCAATCATAGCCAGGGGAGGTGTGGCTAGGGCTGCATAAACAGAAACAAAGTGATTTAACTCCTAAATGACAGAATTGAGCAGTGAAATTGCAGGGGAATGATCTATACACTAAAACTGCTTTATTTAGCTAAACTTGTTTTGGTGACTATAGTGTCCCTTTAAGGACTTTATGCTAAGTAAAATGCTTTCCAAACTAGCACTGTGTGCAACATTTTGCAATTCAGTGTTAAATCCAGTGCAGATTCCATAGTGGTTTTCATGGAGATTTTGAACACAGAATTACATTTTTTCCAAACAGTAATTTGAGCACAACTAAAACAAGACCAGTAACACTCCAAAACATTTATTTAGAAAAAGAAAACCAGTTCCACCACAAAGGATTTATTCAACAATCAAAGTGTTTAATTTGCAGAACCATATTCTGGTGATAATTTGGATTTAAATGAAGGGAATCGCCCCTGAGGAAGCTGTAGAAATAGTAGAATATCAGATTTGATCATTAATAGATTTATAGCAATTTATACAGAAAACACAGGTTACCATAGAAACCAGGTATGCACACGATGTTAGATTGGGCTGCAGCTCCCAGCGAGCCATACGTATTGCAGTACATTCCTCATTTCCATTAACCCTCTCCATCCCCGGCTCAGGCCTTTTTCAGGACTTTCTATTCGTGAAATGCAATACGCTGGCTGCTAATTATTAATTTATTAAAGTGACTTTACATTAATCCGTACGGCAAGAGAAGAGTCCGCTGTCCATCTCACCCTCGCTGTAGTGTGCTTTTACTTTCTATCTTAATAAGCAAAAGGTTAAAAAATATAGCTATAAAACAGAAATCCAAATTGATTGCCACCAAGAAAAGGATTCCTATTGTATCTTGTGATCACATTCACACATGGAGTCATTTGGGGCACTGTGGGGTGGAGGCAGGCTGTAGAATGCTGGTTTGAAGCCCACGGTTATCTGTGTCCGTTACCGAGCTGTAAAAGGAACAGTCCAGCACAAACACTGGTGGCATGTTCCTTTAAACGAATCCTTTTCGTCTCTCCAATCCCCCGACCCTGGTGTCCCTACCTCCACACCATATATTCTAACCCCGGCACCAGTCTCCTGAATGATGGACAACGTCCAGGTAGTGACAGATTTCATTTATCGGAAAGGATCTAAGAATAGAAGCATAAAAAAGGACAAAATCCCCAAATATACAACACAAAGAATCCAAAGTTAATTGGCACACCGAGCCTTCGCTGTTAACACCTTCACTACCAAACACTGTGCAAAAACACAGCCTGCTTTTCTGGATGCTCTGAGCCTTATAGTTCTAAACATGCATGCTGCTCGCACAGCAGCCTTTGTCCTGGAAATGTTATTTCTAAGATTTTTAATTATATATCAATGTGGGGATTCTGCACTGGCGTCGTATGGAAACAGTGTGTGAAAGTAGCCTATAATGTCACAGAGTCAATACAGAGCCTGGGAAGGCCACCATAGCTTCCTGGCACAGACACACATTTCTTTTTACCAGGAAACCAAAGCCGACATCCTGTCGTCTGCCTATAGGTTGGGGTGGAAGTGAAGGGGTTAATCTCGCAGAGCCTCATTCATGGCACAATCAAAGTCCAATAAAACAAATTCCAGTTTATTCAGAAACAAAAGATGGTGTAGCAGAGTATGAAGATATTTGGAGTGATAAACGGTTTTTTTAAATAATATATAACAAATTCCCCTCCCCAGCACACTCAAACAATTCTTCATCTGCAACCAGTACATGTCCCCAGAGATTGGCAAGCAGTAGCCAAGAACTAGGAGTCGCAGTCAGACCACATTTTATTCAATATGTCTCCACTCAAGTGCACGAAATGGCCGCTGTCTCTAAAGTTTACATTAAAGTGCGTTATCTGCTCAGAAACCTAAAATGCTATCACTGTGCCTGAGGATGCTGAGAGTTATAGTCCACCTGTCAGACTTGTAAGAAGCACAGACCAGGGCACAATGTGAGCGATAGAACCGGACCTGCGGGCCACTAACTGGCCCCTTCACATGCCGTGTAAATCCCGGTGTAACTGAAATGTCAAATTACGGTAATGTCATTTAAATAAAATATATAAATATAAAAAAAACAAGCCTTGACCTGTTGAAACATTTGAACGTATTTTGGCAGCTCTCACAAGGCCTATTTTTGGATTTGGAAATGGATTGGCCACGTAAGAGTCTCACTTATGGCAACCAGACACTTTCTGGTGTGAAATTAAGATAAATGCGGTCAGAGTATCAAACGTCTCAATTTGTACAGCAAGGCTCAGATAAAATGAAAAATTTAAATGTGTAAAAACCTGGGGGCACTACATCAACCAAACACGATTAAAATAATATACATATAGAAACCTCAAAATAGAAATATTTGCTTCTTCTAATCAATGGAAACTTGCTTTCATATAGGAGTCTTTACAGAAATAAAATCATGGGTACACACAGCAGATTGGCACATTTTCTAATTCCAGATCACAGCGATCTGTAGTTGGAGATTCATATATCCTCAAGCACTACACAAACTCTGGGAGACATATTAAATACAAAGGTCTTTTTTTATAAATTCCATTTTATACTAAATTTGTACAAGGCAAACATAAATCTCTTACACATATCTTTACATCATTTATAAGATTCCTAAATAATATTGATAGGTTTAAAAGTTGCCCTATGCACCTAAATACAGTCATGATTTGACATTTTATTTTGTATAAAACAAAAAAAAAAATCTCTTTGCAGCATTACAGAAAAAAATCAACATTTTTACATTCACTCGTAAAGTTCACAGACGAAAAATAAAATAAAGAAAATTCTGATTTTTCGACTTCAAATAAAATCGTGACAAAAATATTCCGTATCCATGTTTGAACTCCAAACTGTGGCAAATGAAAAGGGTCCTTTTGTTGGACTGTTCCAAAAATGATCTTGACTCCAGATTTTGGGTAGAACATGGGTAAAAGAAGTCGCCTAAAATTGAGCGATTAAGTTGTGGTCTTTAGCCAAAATGTAAGGAGGAAAGTACTTGTGGTTCTGAAGGTGCCTCACTGTGTGGTGAGTCGTTCCACCTGTTGTACTGTGAGTTTAAGAGTCAACATCATCGAGGTCATTTTTTGTCTCCCCGATTATCATGGGGGAGTCAGGACCCTAAATAATTAAGAAAGAAAACATATGTGAGGAAGGCTGAACTTGATGGACGCAAGTCTCTTTTCAGCTTGTCACTATGTCACTGTGTAACAGGTGGTTAATAAAAACTGCATATCATAACCAGGTTTTCTTTTCCATTTGTCACATCATATTTAATGTTAGTATGCCGGAAAACCATGGAAACCAAAATCCAATGATTTCATTGATCTATTATTACTGCTTGCAGTTCAGAGGGACAAATGGTTAATTCTGTTCGTACATTTTTTTCCTTTTCCTCCTTATAAGGTCTTATCACTCAACACAAACACCCACAAAGCAAAAGGATAGGATGTTAAACAATCTATTTTCTGACAACCCAATGGTCTTCATATCTCCATTCTCATTGGCTCTTACCTGCTGAATGCTTATATCTCCATTCTCATTGGCTGGGCTGCTCTCCGAACCATTGCTGCTTCCAGACGGGTCCTTCTCATTTAACAGGGCTGTAGCATATGCCAATGTATCCTACACAAACAGAGATACAATCAACATGGCGGTTCCTGACGTAATGGCTGAACCCATATAACAGCGTTAGAAGGGAGGGGTTATTTACAGTGAACCCATATAACAGCGTTAGAAGGGGGGGGGGTTATTTACAGTGAACCCATATAACTGTGTTAGAAGGGCTGGTGGTATTTACATTGAGTCCATATAGGTTAGAAGCACATACTTTGTTGTGTAGTTATTACAGAAATCGTCATTTTAGATGTTAGTATTACTTTTTGCCATCTTTTAATTATTTTCACTTAATCACTCAAGTTACGCTATTTGTTAAACATTCCCAATCGGGTTTATTATTTTATCAGATTTGTTAAGAGAGCTAAATCATGAAAAGTAGCTATAATCAACAAACTAATAATTGTGTAAACTATTTTTTGACAGAAAGGGCGCACGGCACCCTCCCAAGAGGCCCCCCAACCCCCGCCGTCACCCTCCCAAGGGGCCCCCCAACCCTCGCACCCTCCCAGCTGACCACCAAAGCTTGCCCGGCACCCTCCTGAGAGGCCCCCCCCAACCCGTTGCCTGTTACCCTCCCAAGAGGCCCCCCACCATCGCCCGGCATCCTCCCAAGCGGCCCCCTAACCCTTGCACGGCACCCTCCCAGCTGATCCCTAAACCTCGCCTGTCCCCCTCCCAGCTGACCCACCAACCATCGCCCGTCACCCTCCCAACAGACCACCAACTCTCACCCCGACAGCCTTCCAGCTGACCCGTAACGCTCGCACGGCACCCGCCCCCCATCTCTTGAATGGCACCCTCCCAGGTTTGCCACCCTTGCCATTACCTGTGCAGAAATTGTGCGTTGGAAGGTTTTTGCGGTTGAGGTTTCATTGGACACATTGCTCTGGGGAGCCCAACAATGCTCAGACATCTGGTGAGAGACAGAACATTGGGACACAGTCAGCGGAACACTTCTCTTATTTCCATGGTTACTGCACCATGTCCTAAGCCTGTTAAATGTTTGCATTATGCTTGTTGGACAATAAATACATTCTTTCAGAAAATCTTTACATTACAGCCGGCTATCCCTCTCTACATACGCAACAATTACATCAAGACACAACCAGAACAATTAATATCCTGCACAACAGGTGCCGACTACCAGTTACCAATACGATAAGCTAGTATATTCAGTATAGCTAGCAATGTGACGCAGAAAATAACCACCGATGGTCATTCAAAAGAAAGATAAAAATCAGAATATGGTTATAGTGTGAGATGAATCAGAATATGGTTATAGTGTGAGACTGTCGCATGTTATGGGGTACACGGTCACATGTAAAGAGAATAATAAATATCAGCCTCTCGTGTTATGGGGTACACGGTCACATGTAAAGACAATATTTCTAAATATCAATAATAAATATCAGTGTCTCACACATTAGCAAACAAAACAATTACCTTTTTTTGCAACCACTGCACAGCCCAGCTCCAGTGATGGGAGTTCTCTTTAAAATACTCTTTAGCAGCAGGACACCTATCAACAAAACAAGGGAACAATGCAGTAGGTATACAGTGTATGTATATTGTATTTATATAGCGCTAACAGGTGTACTCAGCACTTTACAGGTTACATTACAGTAGAGGGAGGTACAGTAAGTGCAGTAGGTATACAGTGTATGTATACTTTATTTATATAGCGCTAACAGGTATATATGTGCTTGTCGAGTTGTGTTGAAATGACCCTGGTACGGCACAAACTGGTTTCATGAAAAGTGCCCACATCCCAACGCCCTCCAAGCATTTTAGATCGCACCATTAACATGAAGTCATTATTACGGATCTTACTTTTGGGCAAGAGTAACCAGGAATTTCACGCACTGGTAGCAGCGGCTGCTGTCTACGTGATTACTATGATGCATCAGAGCTGTGGAGAGAAACACCATGTTTATTTTACTGTATTAGATCATTTGTGCGACAGCACCTGCCCTCGATAAATGACATTATGGTACTGTACGATTCAAGTAACGTAGGATGGGTTTTATTCAGAGACGTAAAGAGTTGCCTTTAGAAGACTTGTGCCAATGGGTCCACTACTTACCCAACAATCCGTTCGATTCAAATACAAATTTCAGTCTCTTTAACTGAAGCGGGTCTTCAACAACCTTAAAAATAAAAATAAAAAAATAATGAAATCGAAAACATAACAAACAGTGTGTCCCTGTTAACATCCCATGAAACAAAACTTCAAAGAGACCAAGATATTACAGAACAAATGCTTCTATTTATCATTAATTGGAAATAAACATCCCCAGCCGCCCACTTCTGACACCGTTTATAAAAACTATTTAATATCCGGATCAAACCAAAAAGATATTTAAAACTAATTTCGACCACACTGAAAATGTCAAATAATCGACCGAAGAAAAAAATGAATTCTTTGCCAATCTGTATGTTTTTCTCATTCTTCCATCCCAATGAAGGCTGTGACACGTACCAGAATCTCGTGAAGCAATGTGAACGTGTTCTTCAGTTCATGCTGTGGAGCAGTTTCCAGCTGATTCTGGGAATAGGAACAAAAAAATCTCTCTTCATCATCAATCTGTTGTACTGCGCGTCAGATTACGTTGGAGCTCAAGTTTATTTGTGTGCCAATTTATATAGAAATCTGCACTTTTTGCAAGAAAAAAAAAAAAAAAAAAAAAGAGGACAAACTCCAGATATAAAGCGAGCTATTTAGGGGTCTTACCATGGAGCACTATAATGTTATAAAATAGCAGTGTGTTACACGTTACGAGGGTGTCGGTACCTTTATAAAGCGAGCTATTTAGGGGTCTTACCATAGCGCACTATAATGTTATAAAATAGCAGTGTGTTACACGTTACGAGGGTGTCGGTACCTTTATAAAGCTAGCTATTTAGGGGTCTTACCATAGCGCACTATAATGTTATAAAATAGCAGTGTGTTACACGTTACGAGGGTGTCGGTACCTTTATGAAGTGAAGCACTGTCAGAGAGAATGGCTCGTTGCAGAAACAGCAGGACACGATCATTTCTATAAGCACAGTCAGAGACCCAGGGAGCTCGCGCAAGGCAAACATCACCTAAATGAAGTACAGACAGACATGAGCAGAAAGCATCACTTAACCCTATCATTGCTAGAGGAGTCTATAGCAAAGGATGGGATAACTACAGCTTAACTCCAGAACAAGGATTGATTCCCACGGAAGATTAAGGATTGAATGGGGTGGCCGTGCACTGAGAAAGTAAATGAAATCTTTTAATACAAAACATGTAGCAGGGAGTGTTATTTGTGAATTTATTTCCAATACAGTTGGAACAGGTATCTGTGGACGGTGCCCCCTGCTGACATGATATATAGCACAAGCAATTAATATTGAGAGAGCTGCATTGATATGGGATGACGTGATAAGACGCACCATGCTTAGACCATGACAGTACTCAGGATTTGGTAAAATGGCATTTTGTACACTGGGTAGTATTGTTTACACTAAGCCCAACTCACTTCTTTGACTTCTCACTGTGTTCTCTATCAAGCTCTTCTGATAAGAAATCATCTACAATTGTAACATACTTTGAAACTTTTTATCTCCTGCTCTGAATTTTTAATTACAAACAGAAGGCTCCTACAGGGTGTAGCAAGCTATTAACAAAACAGGAAATAAGAAATTCTAAATTAAACAGAATTTACAATACATCAGATGACTTTACAGGAAGTGTTTAGGAGGCTGTGTAAGTCACTGCTAGGGCTGCATAAACAGTGATTTAACTCCTAAATGGCAGAGAATTGAGCAGTGAGACTGCAAGGGCGTGACCTTTACACCAAAACTGCGACATTAAGCTTAAGTTGTTTTGGTGACTCTAATGTCCCTTTAATTGTAAAAGCTCTGGGTTTTATACAGGTCATGTCTTATGTAAAAATTGTAAGTAGGAACCCACCTCCAACAAGTAAGGCTTGCCCTCCGGCATGAACATCAAGGCCTCAACTTCTCCATGGAGCACCAGCGGAGGACAAGCAGCAGGTATGGGAGGAACACCAGACGCTGGTAGAGCAAAGTATAAACATGGTTAATGAATGCAGATCTTCCCCGACAGGCAATCATTCCTTCAGCTCAGTTTCCAGACATAGAACCTGTGCAACGGGAGACATCTCGTATTGTAGACACGAAATGCTCAGCAGTGTAAGGCAGATAGAAACATTGAAAGACAAGGCATAAAGCAGTAAGAGGCATTATCAGCAGTTCCCATAATGTTTTAATACGAACAATGTGCTAGTTTATATAAACATTACACGCTTAAATGTTTCTGGAATTCTGGGAATGCCAAGTTCACCTTCAGGTTTTAATCTGCACACTGTGCCGGAAGACTCAACTAATAATCTAATGCTGCGTTTCCAAAACCAGACCTAAAGACCCACCAACAGCCCAGATCTTGTTAGTATCTCCACTGGATTAAAACCGGGAAATACATAAATCCTAGATTTGTTTGGGAACCACTGAAAAGATTAAAAAAAATCATATCCCTTCGCAACATGGAGTGTGGAAACAGATTGTAACAATGGGGCACTGACGTGTTCCATTCACCACGGGATGGTAATAATTCCTAGAAAGTGATCAGGAATTCTAGATAAAAGGACTCTTACCGACAGTCCGATGGGAGGAAACATCGGAATGTAAAACAAGCAAAGCAATCGTGTTGTGCAGGAACCCAAATTCTCGAGCTTGTGGAGAGCTCCACCTGCGATTCTTTACATAGACCAAGGCAAAGAACAGTATAACAAACGTTAGCATATCACAGTAATAGTTACTAAAAAGAAAACTATTAAAAATGAAGTCTGAGGCAGCTCACCTGGTTGCTCTGTCGATTGGGACCCAGTAGGAAATGAATGAAATGTCGCAGAGCAGAGTACCGTAGTAACAGCTCGACTGCACGCACTCCTTGCTAAATGGCGGCAATAAATAAAGTATGTTTTAGTAATATAGTATATCTGCACAAAGTTAATCTAAGATTTCAGAGAATTTCCAAGAGAAAAAAATGTTCAGAAATTAGCAAATGCAAACATAGAATTAATATTTCAGACAGCGGGTAACGGAATGCTGCCTATATAGCGAAAGGTCAATTAGTGAAATTAGCAAAAAATACATGCTGGTGGTGTATGGAGAGTATGGTCACTTATTAGAGAT
>OW240919.1:2818118-2837817 GCA_933207985.1 Pelobates cultripes
CTAATAATCCCAATAACCGCTATCTGCTATGACTGGATTAGTATATTCCCAGATTGGGAGATAAAGCCACAAAGAATACTAATAATCCCAATAACCGCTATCTGCTATGACCGGATTAGTATATTCCCAGACTGTGAGATAAAGCCACAAAGAATACTAATAATCCCAATAACAGCTATCTGCTATGACTGGATTAGTATATTCCCAGATTGGGAGATAAAGCCACAAAGAATACTAATAATCCCAATAACAGCTATCTGCTATGACTGGATTAGTATATTCCCAGATTGTGAGATAAAGCCACAAAGAATACTAATAATCCCAATAACAGCTATCTGCTATGACTGGATTAGTATATTCCCAGACTGAGATATAGCCACAAAGAATACTAATAATCCCAATAACCGTTATCTGCTATGACTGGATTAGTATATTGCCAGATTGTGAGATAAAGCCACAAAGAATACTAATAATCCCAATAACCGCTATCTGCTATGACCGGATTAGTATATTCCCAGATTGGGAGATAAAGCCACAAAGAATACTAATAATCCCAATAACAGCTATCTGCTATGACTGGATTAGTATATTCCCAGACTGTGAGATAAAGCCACAAAGAATACTAATAATCCCAATAACAGCTATCTGCTATGACTGGATTAGTATATTCCCAGACTGTGAGATAAAGCCACAAAGAATACTAATAATCCCAATAACAGCTATCTGCTATGACCGGATTAGTATATTCCCAGATTGTGAGATAAAGCCACAAAGAATACTAATAATCCCAATAACAGCTATCTGCTATGACTGGATTAGTATATTCCCAGATTGTGAGATAAAGCCACAAAGAATACTAATAATCCCAATAACAGCTATCTGCTATGACTGGATTAGTATATTCCCAGATTGTGAGATATAGCCACAAAGAATACTAATAATCCCAATAACAGCTATCTGCTATGACTGGATTAGTATATTCCCAGATTGGGAGATAAAGCCACAAAGAATACTAATAATCCCAATAACAGCTATCTGCTATGACCGGATTAGTATATTCCCAGACTGTGAGATAAAGCCACAAAGAATACTAATAATCCCAATAACAGCTATCTGCTATGACTGGATTAGTATATTCCCAGACTGTGAGATAAAGCCACAAAGAATACTAATAATCCCAATAACAGCTATCTGCTATGACTGGATTAGTATATTCCCAGATTGGGAGATATAGCCACAAAGAATACTAATAATCCCAATAACAGCTATCTGCTATGACTGGATTAGTATATTCCCAGATTGGGAGATATAGCCACAAAGAATACTAATAATCCCAATAACCGCTATCTGCTATGACTGGATTAGTATATTCCCAGACTGTGAGATATAGCCACAAAGAATACTAATAATCCCAATAACCGCTATCTGCTATGACTGGATTAGTATATTCCCAGATTGGGAGATATAGCCACAAAGAATACTAATAATCCCAATAACAGCTATCTGCTATGACTGGATTAGTATATTCCCAGACTGTGAGATAAAGACACAAAGAATACTAATAATCCCAATAACAGCTATCTGCTATGACCGGATTAGTATATTCCCAGACTGTGAGATAAAGCCACAAAGAATACTAATAATCCCAATAACAGCTATCTGCATATGACTGGATTAGTATATCTCAGACTGAGATATACACAAAGAATACTAATAATCCCAATAATCAAGTATCTGCTATGACTGATTAGTATATTGCCAGATTGTGAGATAAAGCCACAAAAGAATACTAATAATCCCAATAACCGCCATTCAAGCAGACCGGATTAGTATATTCCAGATTGAGATAAAGCCACAAAGAATAATTAATAATCCCAATAACAGCTATCTGCTATACCGATTAGTATATTCTCAGATTGGGAGATATAGCCACAAAGAATACCAATAACCTAACAACAAAGCTATCTGGTTATGACTGGATTAGTATATTCCCAGATTGGGAGATATAGCCACAAAGAATACTAATAATCCCAATAACAGCTATCTGCTATGACCGGATTAGTATATTCCCAGACTGTGAGATAAAGCCACAAAGAATACTAATAATCCCAATAACCGCTATCTGCTATGACTGGATTAGTATATTCCCAGATTGGGAGATAAAGCCACAAAGAATACTAATAATCCCAATAACCGCTATCTGCTATGACTGGATTAGTATATTCCCAGATTGGGAGATATAGCCACAAAGAATACTAATAATCCCAATAACAGCTATCTGCTATGACTGGATTAGTATATTCCCAGACTGTGAGATAAAGACACAAAGAATACTAATAATCCCAATAACAGCTATCTGCTATGACTGGATTAGTATATTCCCAGATTGGGAGATAAAGCCACAAAGAATACCAATAACAGCTATCTGCTACGACTGGATAACATGGGGGGGGGGTGCTGGTATACAGAGAAGTTAATATAAAGGGAGGATCTAGCACACAGGCTGTGGAGGCGGGGGGGGTGGCACAAATAATGTCTTACTTACTGCATTGACAGACGCCAGCGAGAGCACAAAGCTGAAATAGTCGCTGTTATACACATCCCGATTCTTCATGAATTTCAGGTTCTCGTCTCTGACCATCTAGTAAGAAAGGTTTGTGTCTTGGCAGATTAGTAAACACATTGCCAACATTCATGGGGTATCAATAGTGCTTAACCCAGGAAAAATGCATTATGGCTGTGGATAGCTTGCACTATGTGTCACAGTTTATTTATTACAGGTGGGGCCATTTAACCAAATTAATAAGAGAGCATCTTATAAATGGAATTGTCGTTGGAATTAATGGGCAGGCAGCGGCAGCATTAAAGATTAGACCAAATGGGAGGAATATGGATCACATTACATCCCAAGGTGGTGTAATTAAATGTCATCTCATGGACATGTATTACCTGGTATATTCTAAGTGGCATCTTCTCCACAAACAGCCCTTTCTTCTCCCCTTTTCTGACCAGTTTAGTTAAGATGGAAAGACGGTCATTGGTCCGGTGTGGCCGAGGAGAAGATTGAGGGGAAACGTCTGGTGACGAAGGTGCTGATCTAACAATCAGAATGGAAACACTTTATTTATCGAAAACATGCATTATTTTACCGTACATTTAGTTTGTTCACCTAAACATTTTTGCAATCATTGGTTTAATGAAAGGATACATTACTAAGTGATACCTGAAGTGGTTATGGTGCCTGGATTCTGCATGCGCAGAGTTTTGCTATGAAACGCTGCACCCAGCAGGACCAGTTGCAGGGCTGTGTCCGTTTAATAGTTGTAGACATAACTGGCTGTGTAATAAGCAGCTGGAGAGCCAACACTGGCGATTCCTAGATCTTTCAATATATAAGTCAGTTTCTGTCTATATCTGACAAACTAAAATGCTTTAAAATCTACTGGAAACCCCCGAAATACACCTTTAGAGACTAAAATATGACAGTTTTCTATTTTGTTTTTAGATTTCTAAATGTTGAGCCATGAAAGAGAAAAATCAGCTATTGTATAACGGTCTCTACGTACAGTGAGAG
The DNA here is from genome assembly GCA_933207985.1 of Pelobates cultripes. NCBI lineage: Eukaryota > Metazoa > Chordata > Amphibia > Anura > Pelobatidae > Pelobates > Pelobates cultripes. Next base: position 2,821,693 of record OW240919.1, read on the forward strand.
ATCCTCGGCTTCCTGACGCACAACACTGACACGGCTTTTCTTTGGCAAGACAGGCGAGTTCTGATCTGAAACCCTTTGATAGAAAAGCATGTAGGCATTCCAGTATCTCCGCCGGACGTCCGGGTACGGGTTTGCTGTTTGAATATAGAACTTTCTATATGAAATACAATCCAATTCCACAATTGTGCAGCATTACATCTAACTTACTTTGCAGGTCTTTAATTTGAATATATATATATATATATATATATATATATATATATAAATAATACATCTTAAATAGAAATATATATAAGACTTACACTGATCGTAAACTTTGGGGCGATATTCTCCTCCGAAACATTCATACTCCATAGTCTCGTCATTTAGATCAAATTCCTCCACAACAGTGTCATTAAATTTGTACCATTTGCTTTTTCCACAACTCCTAAAAAACACATTCCAACAATAAAACTTAACAAAGTTCTGTTTTTACACAATAACTACTACTTAGTGCTCAGTGTTAAGCAGGACATGGATTTAATAGGAATATTTGTTGCCAGTGATAGTCTCCGTACTATCTAATAAACCACTTTAAAGCAGGTCTATCATCTAGATATTACATGTGGGCACTGTATACACCGACAGAAAGCCAATAAGTAAGTTACCGGCTAAACTGCTGGGCAATGTACAGATTCTAGCTTACTGCTTCATAGTGGGCATCAGACAGACACACTGTGGGATATATGTATGGTGGCAATGAAGGAGTTAATCAGTATATATGGACGGTGGCAATGAAGGAGTTAATCTGTTTATATGGACGGTGGCAATGAAGGAGTTAATCTGTTTATATGGACAGTGGCAATGAAGGAGTTAATCTGTTTATATGTACAGTGACAGTGAAGGAGTTAATCTGTTTATATGTACAGTGACAGTGAAGGAGTTAATCTGTTTATATGTACAGTGACAGTGAAGGAGTTAATCTGTTTATATGTACAGTGACAGTGAAGGAGTTAATCTGTTTATATGTACAGTGGCAATGAAGGAGTTAATCTGTATATATGTACAGTGGCAATGAAGGAGTTAATCTGTATATATGTACAGTGGCAATGAAGGAGTCAATCTGTTTATACAGTTGCAAGAAAAAGTATGTGAACCCTTTGGAATGATATGGATTTCTGCACAAATCGGTCGTACAATGTGATCTGATCATCATCTAAGTCACAACAATAGACAATCACAGTCTGCTTAAACTAATAACACACAAAGAATGAAATGTTGCCATGTTTTTATTGAACAAACCATGTAAACATTCACAGTGCAGGTGGAAAAAGTATGTGAACCCCTAGACTAATGATATCTCCAAGAGCTAATTGGAGTGAGATGTCAGCCAACTGGAGTCCAATCAATGAGATGAGATTGGAGGTGTTGGTTACAGCTGCCCTGCCCTATAAAAAACACACACCAGTTCTGGGTTTGCTTTTCACAACAAGCATTGCCTGATGTGAATGATGCCTCGCACAAAAGAGCTCTCAGAAGACCTACGATTAAGAATTGTTGACTTGCATAAAGCTGGAAAGGGTTATAAAAGTATTTCCAAAAGTATCTCCTTGCTGTTCATCAGTCCACGGTAAGACAAATTGTCTATAAATGGAGAAAGTTCATCACTGCTGCTACTCTCCCTAGGAGTGGCCGTCCTGTAAAGATGACTGCAAGAGCACAGCGCAGACTGCTCAATGAGGTGAAGAAGAATCCTAGAGTGTCAGCTAAAGACTTACAAAAATCACTGGCAAATGCTAACATCCCTGTTAGCGAATCTACAATACGTAAAACACTAAACAAGAATGGATTTCATAGGAGGATACCACAGAGGAAGCCACTGCTGTCCAAACAAAACATTGCTGCACTTTTACAGTTTGCACAAGAGCACCTGGATGTTCCACAGCAGTACTGGCAAAATATTCTGTGGACAGATGAAACCAAAGTTGAGTTGTTTGGAAGAAACACAACACTGTGTGGTGAAAAAAAGGCACAGCACACAAACATCAAAACCTCATCCCAACTGTGAAGTATGGTGGTGGGGGCATCATGGTTTGGGGCTGCTTTGCTGCGTCAGGGCCTGGATGGATTGCTATCATCGAAGGAAAAATGAATTCCCAAGTTTATCAAGACATTTTGCAGGAGAACTTCAGGCCATCTGTCTACCAGCTGAGGCTCAACAGAAAATGGGTGTTGCAACAGGACAATGACCCAAAGCATAGAAGTAAATCAACAACAGAATAGCTTAAACAGAAGAAAATATGCCTTCTGAAGTGGCCCAGTCAGAGTCCTGACCTCAACCCGATTGAGATGCTGTGGCATGACCTCAAGAAAGTGATTCACACCAGACATCCCAAGAATATTGCTGAACTGAAACAGTTCTGTAAAGAGTAATGGTCAAGAATTACTCCTGACCGTTGTGCACGTCTGATCTGCAACTACAGGAAACGTTTGGTTGAAGTTAATGCTGCCAAAGGAGGTTCAACCAGTTATTAAATCCAAGGGTTCACATACTTTTTCCACCTGCACTGTGAATGTTTACATGGTGTGTTCAATAAAAACATGACAATATTTCATTGTTTGTGTTATTAGTTTAACCGACTGTGATTGTCTATTGTTGTGACTTAGATGATCAGATCACATTTTATGACCAATTTGTGCAGAAATCCATATCATTCCAAAGGGTTCACATACTTTTTCTTGCAACTGTATGTACGGTGGCAGTGAAGGAGTTAATCTGTTTATATGTACGGTGGCAGTGAAGGAGTTAATCTGTTTATATGTACGGTGGCAATGAAGGAGTTAATGTTTATATGTACGTGGCAATGAAGGAGTTAATTTGTCTGGGATGTGAATGTGAATTTTACATCTTGTGGCAGTCGGTCAGTCAGACAGGTATCTGGGCAGAATTGATGACACAGCTATTTCTGGGGGCTGAAGCTGGCCTGGGATTGGTTGAAGGTTGCAAGCAGAAAAAAAAGAGCGGGAAACTGGGACAGTATAAAAAGCAGCACAAGTTTAATCCTGTCAGAGTGGACTGAAGCAGAAACTTCATGGTTTCAGAAGATTTAATGTTAAAGGGTCACTCCAGACCCCAAAGCAACTTTAGATTGCAAAGCTTTGTGTGTGAAGAGCAGACCGCAGTGGAGTGTCTGTTTAAAGACTTGAATGGCTGGTGGAGAGCCGGTTTAAATTTGCTGCCAGAGACTTCAAACGCTGACTGGGAGACTCCGGTAGCAGCATCTTCCCCTGAGTAGTGTTCCTGACTACTGGAGTTTCCGACTGATCACCCAGATCAGAGCAGGGGTTCAGGAAATTCCTGGAAGTCATAGTTTTGACCGACAGCAAGCATGGCCCCATGCCCGAAACAGTTCCAGGGAAATCCGTGCTAACAGTCAGTCAAGTTCGGTAGTCTTTTACAGGTTTCCCTGCAGGGTCTATAGTCTGTGGGCAGGAGGCTGGCAAGCAGGCTTCTCCAGGAGCTTGTGGCAAACTCACTTGGAGAGGGGAGTTTGTCACAATGGACTATTGGGAGGTGCCTTTAGATGGGTTATTGTCACAATTACTGTGTGACCGAATACGCAAAACTATATCAACACAAACAACGTATACCCGACCTTAGAATTGCTGGACTTGACGTGAAAGAGAATGGTTAAAATTACAAGCCAAGGTCAGGGATACAGAATAAGACAATACGAATAAACTAGCCAAGTCAGGATTCCAGAAGTAGGGAAAGTCAAAAACAAAAGCAAAAGTCAAACGACTATTTAAAATAATATATGAAGATATGGGTAGTCACCACTCTGCTTTTGCATCCAGAAGTCCATTGGCTATCAGGAGGTAAAGTCCTTGTTAGAATGTTTGAATTGCGTCAAGAGTTGTTTGCATATTTCCATAAATTTGGATTATCTGATCAATTAAACACTCTGTGGTTATCCAAACTAGCACATCTTGCAGACATATTCACAAAATGAAACGACATATGTTTATCACTCCAAGGAAAAAACACTAACATTTTTAATGCAAGAGATAAAATATTTTCACTATCTCGTAAGCTGCAGTTTTGGACCTCATCTGTTGAGCAAAATAATTCGAACTCTTTGCCAACACTTAAGGATTTTCTTGAAGAATCAGAAATTGAACTTGTAGGTGAAATTCATAATGAAACTGTAGATCATCTTCGCCATTTATTCACATCTATTAATTAGTATTTTATATTAAACGACTGGGTTTGAAATCCATTCATAAAAGACAAGCCAGCCAATTTTTCTGATGCAGATTGAGAATTTGATTGGTATAACTTCTGACAGTCAACTAATCCAAACATTTAAAGAACTTTTTCATTGCTTTTCGGGATAATTTACGTGAACAATACCCAAGCGGGCAATCAAAGTTCTGTTGCCACTCGCCAGAACATACTTATGTGAAACTGGATTGTCGCTTTACTCTGCAACAAAAAAAGTATCGAAATCGACTTGACGCAACTGCAGACATGCGAATACAATTGTCCACATTTAAAACAGAGAGAAAAAGATTTTAGCAAAAGAGAACATTACACCCTGCTCATTGAAAGGTTTGCGCTGCGCTACGGCACACATTTTTTTGTTGGGGTTTCAAAGTTTTACAATATCATGTCAAAGGGTTCCAAGGGAAAAATGAATTGGGAAATCCAATGCTGGAACAAGACTGGTTAAATGGCAGGCAAAGGCATTCAGTTTATACAGCATCAAACTCCTCCTCTGAGCCAGCAAGATAATTGAGTTTTGGAAACATACTAAACTCAATTATCTGCTGGCCAGAAAAATGAAACAATTTCACATTTCCCAGAAATATAAACATACATAAAAACCCCACAAAAACCATATCTCTGGGTAGCTGAGCTTGATGGGAGTAACATATGAAAAATTCACACAAATCCGTTCGGTAGTTTTCGAACGGTACTGTGTGGAAGTTTGGCCAGTCTGCCACGAGGGTGAATCCGAAAAAGAGTTCCATAGAATTGGTAGCAAGAACCATTCTCCGTTTGCGTGGATTTGTACGAAAACCGCCATAGATGGAGTAAAGCTGATTTGTGTAGAATGCTGCTCTTGTTCGTCTGATTGAAACTCCCTAACGCCGTTCGTCTACCGTATTGGGAAGTAGTACGTATGGGACTTCCATAAAGACCGGGGTTTGTGCGAGTGCCATGCCCAAAACAGTTCCAGGCACTTGACGACCAAGTCCCGCTGACCGCGTTTTGGAGACAAGATGGCCACCGTCCATTGTTCTCATCCCGTGTGTTCGTATGCACGAAATGGCGGCTACCTAGGAGCATTCAATTACTCTGCGGTTTTGGTATAGTTACACAGTGTTCCACGTTCTAATTAGTACCCAGGGTGGTCTCCGTTCGGTAAAACGAATGATTTACTGAACAACGAAAAATAAAACGAATAAACAAGGGAATTTGGTAGCAGGGAGGGAAAATAACCGAATGGTTACTGGGAAATCATTCACAGATGTTTTTTTTTTTTTTTACAGTGTATGGGTGCTGTAAGAGGTACCTACACAATCTGACCCTGTTAGCATTGCTGCCAGTGGTGTCAGCTGTTTTTTTTAAATCTTAGATTAATGTTCCACTGTGACAATGAGTCAGTGGTACAAGTTTTCAGTTTATTGCATTCAAAAGGTTTCTTTGTGGTTAATTTGTTAGAAAGTTAGTTTTCTTATACTGGTACTTTAATAGTTGGCAGAAGGCAGTTCATATTCCTAGTTAAGAACAGGATAGCTAATTCTATTTTCGTTTTCAGCTTAGCAAATTCAGATGTTTGGTACCAAATAATTGCAGAAAATGCAGAGGGGAATTGCTAGAATACTTAAGTTAATCTTAATAGCAGGCCAAATTCTTATGAAAGAACTCGAATAGGACACTGGGTATGTTCAGGTGTCACCTTGCGACAAGTGGTAATTTTCCATCAATTGACCCTTGCTAACAGAGTTGGTGGTAATATCGAAGCTCTCTCATACCTGACTAATGTTTAAATAATGATATCTAAAAGATGTTATCCCCCCGCTTAATGTTCCTCTCCCCTCCCTCTTTTTAAGAGTTCTTTCCCCCCCTCCCCGTCCCATAGTGTTCTTTCCCCTCCTCCCCTGTCCCATAGTGTTCTTTTCCCCGCCTCCCCTGTATTCTTGACTTTTCATGTCATTACTATCTTTCATTGTGATATATATTCATCTGAATTGTTAATGCAAGCATGTCTGTTAAACTATGCACTACACAAAAAAAAAAAAAAAAATATATATAAAAAATATTTTCTTAAAGGACCACTATAGTGCCAGGAAAACATACTTGTTTTCCTGGCACTATAGTGCCCTGAGGGTGCCCCCACCCTCAGGGACCCCCTCCCGCCCGGCTCTGGAAAGGGGAAAGGGGTTTAAACTTACCTTTTTCCAGCTGGGCGGGGAGGCTCTGCCTCCTCTCCTCCTCTATTGCGCCCCGCCCGGCTGAATGCGCAGCGGCAAGAGCCTGCCCTTACGGCGCGCATTCAGCGATACCTAGGGAAAAGCATTCATAATGACATTTTCCCTATGGGCCTTCAGCGTGCTTCTCACTGTAAAAATCACAGTGAAACGCATAAAAGCGCCTCTCCCAAGCCTGTCACAATGAGACAGCCACTAGAATAGAGGAAAGCAACCCCATTAATAAACATAGCAGTTTCTCTGAAACTGCTATGTTTATGAAAAAATGGGTTAACCCTAGAAGGACCAGGCACCCAGACCACTTCATTAAGCTGAAGTGGTCTGGGTGCCTAGAGTGGTCCTTTAAATTTTACATTTCAGCAAATTTGACCCATTTTTATCCGAAACGGGATAGGCCCATTTTCAGCTGAAATTGCGGTGCATCTCTACGTATTTTATATAGCGCAGCTAGCATATTCTATATAGCGCAGCTAGCATATTCTATATAGCGCAGCTAGCATATTCTATATAGCGCAGCTAGCATATTTTATATAGCGCAGCTAGCATATTCTATATAGCGCAGCTAGCATATTCTATATAGCGCAGCTAGCATATTCTATATAGCGCAGCTAGCATATTCTATATAGCGCAGCTAGCATATTCTATATAGCGCAGCTAGCATATTCTATATAGCGCAGCTAGCATATTCTATATAGCGCAGCTAGCATATTTTATATAGCGCAGCTAGCATATTTTATATAGCGCAGGTAGAATATTATATATAGCGCAGGTAGAATATTATATATAGCGCAGGTAGCATATTTTATATAGCGCAGGTAGCATATTTTATATAGCGCAGGTAGCATATTTTATATAGCGCAGGTAGCATATTATATATAGCGCAGGTAGAATATTATATATAGCGCAGGTAGAATATTATATATAGCGCAGGTAGCATATTTTATATAGCGCAGGTAGAATATTATATATAGCGCAGGTAGAATATTATATATAGCGCAGGTAGATTATATATAGCGCAGGTAGAATATTATATATAGCGCAGGTAGCATATTTTAAAATATAACGGTGAAAGCATTTATAATTAAACAGTTGTTGAGGGGTTATTTTGTAGGTAAAGAATGTGAAGCGTCCTATCCCTTAAACTACTGGTGATTGAAAACAAGCATCCCTTTTCATGCTAATTAAGGACAGAGTGGAAACACACTGCTAATACCTCCGGTCCTTAATGAAAGAGTAGTAATGACCAGCATGCGCCTGCCCGCTGTGCACAATGATTCCAACCAGTTCATAATTCTCGGTTGGGGCAACCTTTTTCCGTGGGGAACCTCCTGCTGAATCCATGTGTCTCCCATTCTCACCCACCTCGGAGGAAGAATCTTGTCGAGCCATTCCAGACACGGTATATGGCTCCATATTGAGCATCCATGGGAACTGTGAAAGAAGTCGACAGGTTAGCACAAAGACATGAGAACCTAGTGCTTGACCGGGAACACCAGCAGCAGTCTTAGTTTGTACTGGCAGACAGACTAAAATCAATTAGAATTATCTACTTCTCTACCAGGGATGTATAAATTCTGGCTTTCTGACCTAATCTGTCATCTACTCACACAGTCCGGTATCCTGGCGTAAAGGCACTAAAGAGGAGTCAGTCTGACAGGAGAACACTGACATTGTGTTCGATTTTCAGTTGGTACCCTACCTTGATCTGCTCATCATATTTAATAGATCGCCCACTTTCCCAGTCAAATCCAAATCTCATTAAATGAATGACCAGGAGGCTTGGCAAGGATTTAATGCAGGTCCTCTTGACCGTTGTCCTCTGAAATCAAACCAGCAAAGGTTAGTGGAGCAACAAGCAGTTTACATTGTAACATACTACACAAATGTAGGAATATAGCGTACACACAAAAATTCTATTGTATTAATGCTTTTAAGAGGATCTGCTCTATATTATGAAGACCTGGCACTTTCTGATGTGATGGTCCTTCTTACCTCAGTCCAGGTAAATTGTGCACTGGAGGTCAGTATGAAATATCCTTAACCACAGAGTGCTTCTGAATAATGGATCCTGTTTGTGCATCACACATCTTCCCATAATGCTTTGAGTGAGCATGTGTGTTCATATTATGATCTACACTGTAAGACAAGCTTGCCTTGACAGCCTGGAACAGCGGGTCAACCAAAACTAATGAGCTACAACAAACTCAACAATAGATATTTATTTAGTGATCAGCTGAGCAAAGATTTCACAGCGTTTCCGAACAGCAATTTATGTACAAACCATTCCTTGTAACACCATTTGGCTATAGACTAATTTGGAGTGTTTGGAACGTTCAGTACAAAAAACACAAGATGATGTCATTTCTGAACTTTACCTTTTCTTTGCATTTCTCGCAGTAATAAGCATTGCTCCCTTCTAGAACCTCCCCTCTCACAAACTGATCAAGCGAAATCTCTAGACTCTGACAAGAAGTGACTCCCAGGTTTAGGGCCATGAAAGCTTCTTCTCGCTCATACCTGGAACAGACACAATGAAGGTCAGAGACTAAAGAGTAGGGAGGGTTACAGCTTCACTTTAAATATTAATTTACCTGCTGTGACCTATATACTTTAATAGTTACTAAACCAGCAAGTGAAGAACCTGTAAGAACTCGGGGCCAGTGACATTTTATACGAAAGAACCCGGGGCCAGTGACATTTTATACGTAAGAACCCGGGGCCAGTGACATTTTATACGTAAGAACCCGGGGCCAGTGACATTTTATACGTAAGAACCCGGGGCCAGTGACATTTTATACGTAAGAACCCGGGGCCAGTGACATTTTATACGAAAGAACCCGGGGCCAGTGACATTTTATACGAAAGAACCCGGGGCCAGTGACATTTTATACGAAAGAACCCGGGGCCAGTGACATTTTATACGAAAGAACCCGGGGCCAGTGACATTTTATACGAAAGTACCCGGGGCCAGTGACATTTTATACGAAAGAACCCGGGGCCAGTGACATTTTATACGAAAGAACCCGGGGCCAGTGACATTTTATACGAAAGAACCCGGGGCCAGTGACATTTTATACGAAAGAACCCGGGGACAGTGACATTTTATACGAAAGAACCCAGGGACAGTGACATTTTATACGAAAGAACCCGGGGACAGTGACATTTTATACGAAAGAACCCGGGGACAGTGACATTTTATACGTAAGAACAAAGCCCCCCAATTAATCCAGAAAAAAAAAATACTCACAATCTTTTACAATTTCAAATAAATGCAGAAATACCGACCTGTGAGGACAGTCTTTACAGATCTTCTGGTCCGAATAGATGCCTTGAAATGTATTTTTAAATATCTGTTCTCTTCCTATTTTCTAATGAAAAAGCAGAGTGAAGAGATAAAACGAAATTCTCAGTAAATCTATTGATTACCACAGGAACAAGTAACATGACAGCACAATATTACAAACACCAAACATGTTTACATGGCTGCATTAATGTGGAATTACTTCAATAACCGATTTCTTTTTAACAAGAAATCCAATAAAACAATGTCAAGGTTCAATATTTCCATCATCTATTAGCTACTGGCAAGTAAAGGTTCACCCCGGTTGGTGCTATAATAAAACAACTGACCCCCCCACACATTGTTTTGTTTAAACATCAAATCTTGTCTTTACGTCACATGTACCAGGGCCAAGCGATTGTTGGAAATGCTTGGTAATTTAATTCAGTAGGTTTGGCTGTGATAATTTTAGTGAGAGGGTAGTGGATGCATGGAATAGCCTTCTAGCTGAAGTGGTAGAGGTTAACACAGTAAAGGAGTTTAAGCATGCGTGGGATAGGCATAAGGCTATCCTAACTATAAGATAAGACTAGGGACTAATGAAAGTATTTAGAAAATTGGGCAGACTAGATGGGCCGAATGGTTCTGATCTGCCGTCACATTCTGTGTTTCTATGATTAAGATTGTCTGACTATAAAGATGAACAAAACCATTGAATGCTATCATGCAAAACGTCCCTTTAGAAATGAATCAAAGAAATAAACCCATTACTGCGATCTTGTTTCTTTAACACATGATTGTTGCCTAAAGTAAAAAGTCGACATTCTGATTGGCGTTTTATTTAAAGAGCTCTGAAAAGGGATCCTTGTCCATTACCTTAAGGTACTCATCCATCTGGTCTATTAGGCTGGTAAAGAACTCATAGGCATCCTGCTGCTCCCGGACGTACAGTTCTTTATTCCACATCTTGAAGATCTGTTAGTTTTGAATAAAGTAGAAATGTCCCTTTAATAGCCAAGGTATTCTACACGTTTCCCACAAAAACGTTCATACAAAGACATACCTTCCAAAAGTTCTCGGGTACATAGTACTGCAGCTTGCTTTCCATCAGATGGCCAAAGAGCGACTGCACCTGGTAAAAGACGCTGTCGTCCGGGTTATCGGTTTCATCCTCCATGGAGAGCAGTGCCTGAAATCCAGAGTAAAGGTTCACCAGGAGGGAACAAGAAGTGGGCATCAATGATTATAGAACTGTGTGTGGATTCAGAGAAGCCATATCTAATATAATATCACTGTGCAGCAAGAACATTGCCTGGGGGGAGGGCTGCAGGCCGTCCGTCACCATGAGGAATGTCTGTTTAAGAGCTGGGATGACAACTTCTACTTTCCAAATGCTGTTGAATTATAACCTCCAACAGCATCATCATAGCTTTTACAGTGGGACAAAGAGTCCAATACCTGAATAGCAGGCAATGTTCTAACCCAGAAAGGTTAGCAGACAGGAAGAGAACCGAAACAGTGATACAAAAGCCATTTTCTTCATGTCTGATAGTTTGTAACAAAATGTAACAAGCACGAGATAGTAACAGCGCAAGTGAATTTGTTAACGTTATAAAGCATTAAAAGGTAAGTCTCTCCCAGCCTGCAGGATGCATGACAGATTAGACAGGTAACAAGTTACAGACCTCCGGAAGACCCGGCTGCATGTATAACTGCTGGAAGACCGCATTCATGTAACATGTTGCGCCTCCGTTCTTTAGACCAACAAACCCGGAATTTGAGCGGCTGTCCACAGGTGGAAGATACTGTAAGTACAGAAAACAGAACTTTAAAAATATGTACCTTCAAAACTGCTGTGACCTATACTAAGAAATAAAGAAAACACAATGAATGCATTCTCCAGCTGTTAAAGAGTGCTCACCATGTACAGCTTATACCAATCCAATCTAAAAATACTACTTAAATAAACTTTATTTTAAAGTAAGTGAGACTTGAAGTCAGGATGTCGGCAGCTGCTGCAATACCCACATCAAACTCCTTGGTGAGCGCGGGGTCCGGCTGATGATGCATAGAAAGGAGCTCCTTTGTGATGAGCTGCAGATTGGCGACTGAACTCTCGGCCAGCATGACCAGGACCTCGTACGCTGCCAGACGACTGTTCATAGTGCTGCATCTGCAAACATATTGCTAACATTCAGTGTCTTACTACGCAATGCAAACGGCTGGGAACTACATTTCCCATGATGCCTGCCTCTAGGTTGCGCAAAAAGAGTCGTTCAGAATAATTTACAGTTTCAAGATAGACCTTTACTGGTTTACCGCTATTTTTCCCAGTCACCATCTCTAAAAACAAACAAATTAAACCAGGGCTTGACAAATTTCCTTGGAATCTAGGAGCAGCTAAAAAAGTTAGGAGCCAGGTTTTTTTTTTTTTTTTAAACTTATAAAGCTTTATTTTCAACAACAAAAATAACACATCTTAAATTAACATATAAAGAAGACTAGAACCAAACAACATTTGCATTAACAAGATAATGAAAATATTATGATGTGACACACCAGGTTATTTTTATGAAATCAATCATTTTTTTTTCACTTGGCTTTTTGTGGCCATGAACATGCTAATGGTCAACAGCCTTTGCAGGATCAAACTCCTTCACAGATGGTCCATTCATGCTGATCATTAACAAATCACCTAAACTTTCTTGATGCATTGATGATCTGAACTTATTTTTTACAAAGTTCATTAAACTGAACCCTCTTTCACAGCATGTGGTTGAGACAGGCAACACAGACACTACAGACAACAAGTTTCCCAAAACTGGAAATCTGCCTGTGTTGGAGTGAGCCAAATCCAGACGATCACTCCGTTTCTTCCCTTTGCCAAGGACTTTAAATTCATACCACTCATACGTTTGTCATGCATTTCAGGCAGTGAGAGTTGTTTCTGGAAATGACGAGCCAATGCTGTAATGTCATCAACCCCATAGTCCTGTAATGCTGTTCCCGATGGCCAGGCAAATGTATCAAACACTGCTGGGGAACGTTCAATATTTCTCTGAGTCGGAAATCGCCCTTCCAGATATGTAACACCATGCCGAATCAATTGGTCTTTTTCATGTTGGATCAAAGAATTTGCAGTATGGCTGAGTCCATGCAACTGTATGTCCTTTAAGTGATGTTCCACTGATAAATCTCTCCTCATGCCCTTTTGGCACATCTTTGAGTGAGTTCAACGATGAAATTGTGTTTTTCACATGCAACTCAATTGTGCTTAAGAAAAGCTCTTCCCTTTGAAATAAAAGGGAAAGGTTCTTAATAATTTCAAGGTAATCAAGCAGAAAATGGAGCATGTGAATGAATTTAAAATAGGTTAGTTTCTTTAACAAACCATGTGTAACTGCAGAAGCACTGTCTTTTTCTGCAGCAACACTTTCAAGGTGGGCTGTCACACATTTCCAGTCTTTGACAAGTGCAGAGAGAGCACCGACTTTGCTTGATACCCATCTTACGTAATGCAAGTGCTGAAATTTCAGGATTTTTGTCTGAAAACTATCAGCTACCTGCTTCCGCTGTCGCAATCTCTTGGGTGAATACTGATAGAATTGGTACAGCTTCTTTAAAACAGAGTCGAGGTCATCAATGCATTTTCCGTCTTTCACAGAGCTTATAACCCTTAGATTTAATCTGTGTGCAACACTGTGAATGCCAATTACATGTGTGAGATTTTGCTGTACTTTCAGTACAATTCCATTTTCAGCTCCAATCATGCTGGCAGCACCATCTGTACCAAATCTAATAAGTTTGCTTGAAGAAAGCCAGTCTAAGAGGCCAGGTGTCTTCAGGTCTTTAGTGATGGTGTCTAAGTAGCCATTTCAAGAGGTAGGACTGATAGAAATACTTCTTTAATCTTATTGTTCTTGACGTCCCTGACATACAATATTAGCTCTTCGACGCCTCCTTTATCAGTTGATCCCTCTAGCATCAAACTGACATATTTTGCCTCCTTTAGCTCAGAGCGGAGCTCTTTCCTGATTACATTTGCAATATGTGAGAATTCCTTGCATCTCTTGTCATTTGCATACTCCTCTCTCACAGCAATCCCCAGTTTCCCAGTCAGCTCTAGCAAACCTTCACAATCTGTATATGGCCTGTATGTTTTTTGCAATATAATAAGCCACATTAAATAGAAGGTTCATGTGGTTGAACATCCCTTGATCCATTTTCTTAACACATGCATCCAATGGCGTAGCTTCTGGAGCCAACAGAGCATGTTTTGCCTTTAGACATTTTTCATGCTGGAGAGACTTTTCATGTTTTCTGAAGGTCTCCAGTTTAAATGGTCCTGAAAACCCTTTCACACACTTAGATGCTTGGCCAGTTTAAATGGTCAAATTTTAACCACGTGAGTTCCTTGCACCAATCTTGCTTAAACTTCCTCTTTCCAGCATTTTCCAGCATTCTGCTGGTTGTTCTTCTCTTGTGCAGGTTGGTTCTACTTCACTTTGCAAACAAGAGGTCTTTGCAAAGAAATTTGTCATCCGCAGTTGCTGTGCATCTTCTGATCTTGCAGCTTTTGTTGTACGCTTCATTTTTTTCTGAAGTCCCAAAGAAAGATGTTTGCATTTTAGTACGTTATTACTTCTGCAGTGGCATGGTCTCCAAAAAAATTGACTTTGTTTTTTAAAAGCACTGCACCCCTTCGTTAGTAACCCTGATGTGTATCTTTACAAATGCACACAGGTTTACACAAAGGTTTGCCCATTAACTTTCTAAGATGCCGAAGTAGATTAAAAAACGCAAAATCAGTGAACCAACCTGCATGTGTCACATATATCGGACTTCTGGACAACAGCAGTATGTAACTGTGCATTCTGGGAGAAATAAAGTGACCCATGATCTTTGAGGATAACTATTAAGGGGAAAATCATTATGAAGATGGATAAAAGGAATTAATAAGGGATAGCATAGTAAGAAGATTATCATTTTATTTGAAGTTAACAACAAAAAAATAAAAAAAACAAATTCAAATATTGTCTTTGACTTTGGCTTAACTCTGGTTGTTTGTGTGTGCGCGTTTTTTAGATAAACAATAGTGGGGAAATAGTGACATCAGGCACTATACAGTGTCAGATTCCATGAGGACAAGAGCACAATAACAAATACAATTTAAAAAAATACTTTGCTAACATAGCAATATAACCTCATATATCAATTTAAATTCACTTGGAGAACACAAAGATTATTTTTATTACTATTTTTTTTTATTAATGACTACATTAAAATAGCTTACTGCCATTACTATTAATACTGCCATTACTATTAATACTATTACTGCCATTACTATTAATACTGCCATTACTATTAATACTATTACTGCCATTACTATTAATACTGCCATTACTATTAATACTATTACTACCATTACTATTACTACTATTACTGCCATTACTATTAATACTGCCATTACTATTACTACTATTACTGCCATTACTATTAATACTGCCATTACTATTAATACTATTACTGCCATTACTATTAATACTGCCATTATTACTACTGCCATTACTATTAATACTGCCATTACTATTAATACTGCCATTACTATTAATACTGCCATTACTGTTAATACTGCCATTACTATTACTACTATTACTGCCATTACTATTAATACTGCCATTACTATTACTACTATTACTGCCATTACTATTAATACTGCCATTACTATTAATACTATTACTGTCATTACTATTAATACTGCCATTACTATTAATACTGCCATTACTATTAATACTATTACTGTCATTACTATTACTATTACTGCCATTACTATTAATACTGCCATTACTATTAATACTATTACTGTCATTACTATTACTGTCATTACTATTACTGTCATTACTATTAATACTGCCATTACTATTATTACAATTACTGTCATTACTATTATTACAATTACTGCCATTACTATTAATACTGCCATTACTATTACTACTATTACTGCCATTACTACTATTACTGCCATTACTATTAATACTGCCATTACTATTACTACTATTACTGCCATTACTATTAATACTGCCATTACTATTAATACTTCCATTACTATTACTGCCATTACTATTAATACTGCCATTACTATTAATACTGCCATTACTATTACTACTATTACTATTAATACTGCCATTACTATTACTACTATTACTGCCATTACTATTAATACTGCCATTACTATTAATACTGCCAGTACTATTATTACTATTACTGCCATTACTATTATTACTATTACTGCCATTACTATTATTACTATTACTGCCATTACTATTAATACTATTACTGTCATTACTATTACTATTACTGCCATTACT
>OW240919.1:2837917-2875417 GCA_933207985.1 Pelobates cultripes
TGCCATTACTATTAATACTGCCATTACTATTAATACTATTACTGCCATTACTATTAATACTGCCATTACTATTAATACTATTACTGTCATTACTATTACTGCCATTACTATTAATACTATTACTGCCATTACTATTAATACTATCACTGCCATTACTATTAATACTATCACTGCCATTACTATTAATACTATTACTGTCATTACTATTATTGCTATTGATACTGCCATTACTATTAATACTATTACTGCCATTACTATTAATACTGCCATTACTATTGTTACTATTACTGCCATTACTATTACTACCATTACTGTCATTACTATTATTGCTATTGATACTGCCATTACTATTACTATTAATACTGCCATTACTATTATTACCATTACTATTACTACCATTACTACCATTACTATTAATACTGACATTACTATTACTACCATTACTATTATTACTATTACTGCTATTACTATTAATACTGCCATTACTATTATTATTATTGATACTGCCATTACTATTAATACTATTACTGCCATTACTATTAATACTATTACTGCCATTACTATTAATACTATTACTATTATTACTATTACTGTCATTACTACTAATACTGCCATTACCATTAATACTGCCATTACTACTAATACGGCCATTACTACTAATACTGCCATTACCACTAATACTGCCATTACCACTAATACTGCCATTACCACTAATACTGCCATTACTACTATTACCATTAATACTGCCATTACTATTAATACTGCCATTACTATTAATACTGCCATTACCATTAATACTGCCATTACTACTATTACCATTAATACTGCCATTACCATTAATACTGCCATTACTATTAATACTGCCATTACTATTAATACTATTACTGCCATTACTATTAATACTGCCATTACTATTAATACTATTACTGCCATTACTATTAATACTATTACTGCCATTACTATTAATACTATTACTGCATTACTATTACTACTATTACTGCCATTACTATTACTACTATTACTGCCATTACTATTATTACTATTACTGCCATTACTATTACTACTATTACTGCCATTACTATTACTACTATTACTGCCATTACTATTACTACTATTACTGCCATTACTATTACTACTATTACTGCCATTACTATTAATACTGCCATTACTATTACTATTACTGCCATTACTATTAATACTGCCATTACTATTACTACTATTACTGCCATTACTATTACTACTATTAATGCCATTACTATTAATACTGCCATTACTATTAATACTGCCATTACTATTAATACTGCCATTACTATTATTACTATTACTGTCATTACTATTAATACTGCCATTACTATTAATACCGGCCACGCATTAATACTGCCATTACTACTACATTACCACACACCGCTACTACCTACTAATACTGCTACTATTAATACCGCCACAATTAATAATACTGCCAATACCATTAATACTCACACACCATTAATACCGCCATTACTATTAATACCCGCCATTACTATTAATAATTGCCATTACTACCATTACACCGCCATTACTATTTGTAACGGACCGCTTTTAGTAAATAATAAGGGGGTAAAACCGGCGAGGCGATCAGACTTTCCAGAGATGCAGGTAATAGCCACTAGAACACCAAAACTCACGAATCACTAATAAGGTGTTGGGGAAAATATTATGTATATATCTGTTTACATGTGTTTGATTAAGTCTAAAGGGTTGGAGTAAATGAAATTATCTTCAAAGGGAGTTTCTGTTTAGATAGTTGAAAGATACAACACCTGAAAGGCACCAATCATACTTAGCGCCATCAACTGGTCTTCAAAGGAGTCCCTATATAGGAAAACACACCTTGGGTTAGAGACAAGGGATGGCTGGGAGAGTTAACACTTAAATAAAATAACAGGATAGACAACACTTTGGGCCTTGGGAAAGTAAATCACATTTACATATCAATTGAGTTGAGGAATTGGCTATTTACAAAATGGGAACCAATTCCTTTAAAAATAGAAGATACTGACATCACATTAGATTAGGGGTTTGGTAAGACACACAAGCTGCACATAACATCCCACAGCACATACACAATGTAGCCAATATTATTATACACAATGTAGCAGATATTATACACAATGTAGCAGATAGTATTATACACAATGTAGCAGATAGTATTATACACAATGTAGCAGATAGTATTATACACAATGTAGCAGATAGTATTATACACAATGTAGCAGATATTAGATAGATGGAATGTGTGAGTGTTATGAATGTATTTTAACTATAACTCTGTAACATTCTTCTTCTGTAATATTTAACTGGGCAGATTCTAAGTAAAGATTTCTCTCTGGTAAGAACTATGGTGTTGGCTGTTTATTTGTAATATCGGGTAGAATACCTTAGTAGTTCTAGTCATATATTTATCTGGACAAGGGGATAAAGATATATGTTAGTTCTTGGAAGAGGTTACACAGGGATATTACATTCACTATTAAAACACAACGCAGAGTGGATTTCTCTCAAAAGGATACCAATTGGAAGTATTGGTGGTGAGAGAAGGATTATACAACATAAGGGAATGCTCCAAACTCCCAAACGGCATCCAATATAGCACTCCAAACACACGAACAGGAACCATACGAATCGCTGCTAGCAGACGAATAGGAAAAGCATCCAAGCGGCTTACACTCCTAGCAATCAGTCTCTATCAGCATTCAGTAAATCCCCCAAAGACGAGACAAGGCTCCGTGTTGTGGGTCAAGCAGTGGTCTGTTTAATGAGGGCTACCTGCCCAGTATTTATGCAGGTCTCCCACCTGGTGGACACTCCCCTAGGGGACCAAATGGGAGACTGTGACAAAAGACAGACAAGTAGACAAATAGAACACACAGTCACATTATATTCCCACAATGCATCCTGGCTTCCTCCCCTCTGCCTTGGAGATAATTGAGAAGTAATTCAATTATCTCCCAAGACAAAGGCAAATCGCCATTATGCACGTGGGGATACTAAAACATGAATTACTATTAAAATACACTATGTAAGACACATTACATTAAAACTATACATTTAACATGTCCCCAGGTAGCTCAGGTCTGAGTGCACATTATTAAGCGAATGGCGCTCAGACCACACAAATACAGTGTAATCGCCATGGAGCCAAAGTCTTTACACAGTCAGTTCTCATGCGAATGGGCTCCATGGGATTCCTATCTGGGGTATAACATATTCAAGTAAAACTACTGAACACCGGGCCGTTCGGGCACTTTCACCGAACAAGAAGGGAGGTCGGCGGCTTCAGCGGTGTTCGCGCAAAACTGTGTCTGATTTCAGTTCCATGAATTAAGCGTCGAACACCGCTGTGCGTTCACATGTTTAAAATGGCCGCGACCTCGTGTTCGTGATATGAATGGCGGCCACCCAGCATTCGTCGTCAATTAAGCTGCGGTTAACCACAGCTTCAGGGAGGCTAATTGCCGGCACACTCCAGCTCCCAGGTGGTCCAGTCATTCGTGCGGTTGTTCGGTAGATTGAATCTACCGAACACCAGGCAGAAAAGCACGAATAAGTCTTTTAACATGGGGCCATAGTCTAAAGGCAACAGGCGAGCAACCAGGCTTCTCCAATGCAATGTGGCGAGATTGCTCTCGTCACACTATTAATACTGCCATTACTATTAATACTGTCATTACTACTGCCATTACCATTAATACTGCCATTATTACCATTAATAGTGCCATTATTACCATTAATAGTGCCATTATTACCATTATTAATACGCTAGCAATAATAATAATGGCAGTAATAGTAATAATAATAATAATGTTGGTAGTAATAAATATGGTAGCAATAGTAATTATAATGGTGGTAGTAATAATAATGGTAGCAATAGTAATAATAATGATGGTGGTAGTAATAATAATGGTAGCAATAGTAATAATTGTGGTGGTAATAATAATAATAATAATAATGGCAGTAATAATAATAATGGTGGTAGTAATAATGGTAGCAATAGTAGTAATAATAGTGGTAATAATAATAATGGCAGTAATAGTAATAATAATGGCAGTAATAGTAATAATAATAATGGAGGTAGTAATAATAGTGGTGGTAATAATAATATTGGCAGTAATAGTAATAATAATGGCAGTAATAGTAATAATAATGGTGGTAGTAATAATGGTAGCAATAGTAGTAATAATGGTAGCAATAGTAATAATAATGGCAGTAATAGTAATAATAATAATGGCAGTAATAATGGTAGCAATAGTAATAATAATGGCAGTAATAGAAATAATAATAATGGCAGTAATTATTACTTTACTGAGAGGGTAGTGGATGCATGGAATAGCCTTCCAGCTGAAGTGGTAGAGGTTAACACAGTAAAGGAGTTTAAGCGTGCGTGGGATAGGCATAAGGCTATCCTAACTATAATATAAGACTAGGGACTAATGAAAGTATTTAGAAAATTGGGCAGACTAGATGGGCCGAATGGTTCTTATCTGCTGTCACATTCTATGTTTCTATAATAGTAATAATAATAATGGTGGTAGTAATAATAATGGCAGCAATAGTAAGAATAATGGCAGTAATATTATTAATAATAATGGCAGTAATAGTAATAATAATGGCAGTAATAGTAATAGTAATAATGGTGGTAATAAAATTGGTAGCAATAGTAATAATGGTGGTAGTAATAATAATGGCAGCAATAGTAATAATAATGGCAGTAATAGTAATAATAATAATAATGGTGGTAGTAATAATAATGGCAGCAATAGTAACAATAATAGTGGTACTAATAATAATAGTAATAATAATGGCAGCAATAGTAATAATAATAATGGCAGTAATAATAATAATGGCAGTGATAGTATTAATAATAATGGCAGTAATAGTAATAATAATGGCAGTAATAGTAATAATGGCAGTAATAGTAATAATAATGGCAGTAATAGTATTAATAATAATGGCAGTAATAGTAATAATAATAATAATGGTGGTAGTAATAATAATGTTAGCAATAGCAATAATAATAGTGGTGGTAATAATAATAATAATGGTAGTTATAATAATGGCAGTAATAGTATTAATAATGGCAGTAAATAATAATGGCGGTAGTAATAATAATGGTAGCAATAGTAATAATAGTAGTTGTGGTAATAATAATGGCAGTAATAGTAATAATAATAATGGCAGTAATAGTAATAATAATAGTGGAGGTAGTAATAATGGTAGCAATAGTAATAGTGGTGGTAATAATAATGGCAGTAAAAGTATTAATAATAATGGCAGTAATAGTAATAATGGTGGTAGTAATAATAATGGTAGCAATAGTAAAAATAATGTGGTGGTGGTAATAATAATAGTAATAATAATGGCAGTAATAGTAATAATAATGGCAGTAATAGAATTAATAATAATTGTGGTAGTAATAATAATGGTAGCAATAGTAATAATAATAGTGGTGGTAATAATAATGGTAGCAATAGTAATAATAATGGCAGAAATAGTATTAATGATGGCAGTAATAGTAATAATAATGGTGGTAGTAATAATAATGGTAGCAATAGTAATAATAATAATGGTAGTAATAATGGTAGCAATAGTAATAATAATGGTAGTAATAATAATAATGGTAGTAATAGTAATAATAATGGTGGTAGTAATTATAATAATGGTGGTAATAGTAATACTAATGGTGGTAGTAATAATATTAATAGTAATGGCAGTGATAGTAATAATAGTAAAAAAAAAGAAAAAAAAGGAAAAAGTATACTGTAAATAGACTTACCTAGATATCGCTTATATACACTCCATTAAAAGTCGATGTTCTACCGCTCCTTGATGCAAGTTGCTAGACGGCCGCGCACTCTCAATGAAGCGATCGTGCATGTGCGATGCACGTTACGTCATGCGGAGCCGCGTCTTAAAGCCCCGACACGGATCTTCACTGAGAGCATCGGCAGGCCAAAAATAGGCGAACAGTGGGCATGCAGTGGGAGTGGGCACCTTTGAAAATGGGCTGGCAAATACCCAGCCTGGGATTTGTCAAGCCCTGAATTAAACACAGTTCGGGACCCCTCGCAGAACTCCCAGAATTTCGTACATCACTGTGACCTCGTTAACACAAGGCATTCAAACAGCAAAAGATGGTGATAAAATAGTGAGCACTGAGTCAGATATACAACAACCGACAAAGATAATAAAGGGTGAGTGATGGCATATTATAATGGATAGCAAACATTTTTAATGACCGTTATCTCTTAACATTTACTAGACGTTTACTAGAAATTCACATTCACTTACTTGGGGTGGAAGTCGTGTTGGCTTATTGGGGCGACAGCTGCAGATGAATGACTATTCAGGATTATTCTTGAAGCCCTGAACAGGAAGTCATCCAGGAGCTGTTTAATCAGGGAAGGTCCTGAACAAGGAATGCATCAGTTAATTCAATCAGTTCACCTTGCTAGGCCCAGCAAAGACATAACCAGTAAATGGTCCACATACCAAGCATTTCCTTCTCAGCCCCACAAAGCGAGAGCAGGGTCTTTATAAGTCTGAGGTGACCCGCTAACCACATGTTGTCTGCTTCACTCGTCTCACATTCTGCTGTTCGGCTGGGCTCAAAATTATCCAACCACGTGATCTCATCCTCCAACATGGCGGCCGGGCTGATCTTTATTTGCTCCATTTCCGATGCTGGGGAGATAAAAAAAAACAACCCCACAAATGTTGTTATAAATATACACACACATATATATATATATATATATATATATACACACACAAACGATGAGAAAAAAAGGCCCGTGACAAAGGTGCATGTAGCATTGCACCGAAACGCGCGTGGGGCGTTCTTCTGCTTGGGCACCTTTGTTTTTAAGCACTTTTTTTTTTAAATAGTATGTTGCTATAATTTCCTCTATTTTTATTTTTTTGCTTCTATGTCTAGCTAGATAGTTTTAAAGGGAGAGAGGCCATTTACCTAATTACTGACATTAGACTTTCTATCTTTCCTCTCTACCAAGAGACTCTGCTAGCGTCTTGATTCCCTGAGTATCCACTAGGATACAAGCTTATACATTTTTACTATTTACCTAGTTGTATGTTGTGATTAATATCTACTGTATCCTCTTAGGTACGAGGTTAATATCCTGGATTAAGTACCCTCGGTAGACTGATGTGTCAAGTACTAGGGTGGAATAGGATACGACTCTGCATCTTAGGTTATTAGTTCCTAACGGAAAGAAATTCTATCCCCGCTCTTCACATTTATTAGCCCTACCGGATATGTTCCACCGGGAGATATCTTTCACTGTATAGCAACTTATACTGGGTATATGGTTTAGGAGACTTCTCTTTTACTGAGAGCCATATTTAAAGGAGCACTAGAGGGTCAGGAACACAAACATGTATTCCTGACCCTATAGGGTTAAAACCACCATCTAGCCGCCCTGGTCCCCTCATGCCTCCCTAAATATTGTAAATCTTACTTGTATTCAAGTCTGCAGCTTTGTCCCCGTTTCTTTTAGACCTGCCCACTGATATTCAGCAGAAGTGGTAGCCTGATCCTATCACAGTGCTTCCCCATAGGATTGGCTCAGACTGACCAAGAGGCAGATCAGGGGCAGAGCCAGCACAATTCAAACACAGCCCTGGCCAATCAGCATCTCCTCATAGAGATGAATTGAATCAATGAATCTCTATGAGGAAAGTTCAGTGTCTGCATGCAGAGGGAGGAGACACTGAATGTTTGGATGCATTTTAGGCAGCCATGACCCAGGAAGGATCTCTAAAAGCCATCTGAGGAGTGGCCAATGAAGTTGTCACCAGGCTGTAATGTAAACACTGCATTTTCTCTGAAAAGACCGTGTTTACAGCAAAAAGCCTGACGGTAATGATTCTACTCACCAGAACAAATTCAATAAGCTGTAGTTGTTCTGGTGACTACAGTGTCCCTTTAATAAAGCTACCTTTTTTGAAATTTGAGAATGACCGCTATATTCGCCGAATACAAAGGAATTAAAATAGCCAAGCTGGCAATACAGCCGTGTTGGAGTGCTGTCTAAATGTTACCATCTGGATATTAATTAATCCAAATTTAGAGAGATGCGAGAGAACGTCTGAGGCTGTCAGATATTCCATCATGGCAAACAGATCATTCAAGGTTTTTCCTAAACTGTACGAGGTGAAGGGGTGTTTATTTATTCAAGGTATACTTACAGGTCAAATCATCCAGCAGCTGGCATCTTAAATCAAAATACTCTGTACACTGCGCCAGCAATCTGAAAACAAGGCAATAAATAGGGTTTTGGAATAGAGGTAAAACATTCACACCCAATCTTGCGTTATATGGTTTATCCATACATATTAACCTCATTCACCGGCCTTAAAACAAAGCAATAAACTGGGTTTTGGGGAGTTACAGGATAACTGGGGTGTGGGGAAACCCTATAGAATAGAAGTAAAACATTCACACCCAATCTTGCGTTATAGGGTTTATCTATATGTATTAACCTCAATCACAGCATCACATGTTAACACTTTATAGGAGATTTGAAAGGTTTATCCAATGGTAAAATCATTGACCTGGGAAAAAAAAGAGCATAAACTGAGAATCTGTCAGGTTCCAGGTAACTATATGATGGATTGGTTTCCTAGGCTGGTGATTACTTTCTCTGGTCAGAAGAATTGCAGTAATCAAGGCACATGGCATTAGATCTGTAGACACTATGCGTTGATCACCTTTAGCTCAGTTACTTATCTAAACAAGCATGGATAGTCTGATGGCACACATACCTCTGGTTAATGCCTCTCATTATGCTGGTTGGAGACCAGAGAGGGAGTTGTGCCGACAGGATAATGTTCAGCAAGAAAAGGTTAGCTTTCTGTAACTCGGGGTAAGCAGACGTGTCCGTCTGGCTTAGAGTATACAACTGGTCACAGGCTACACGTCGGATCTGTACAGTAACGGCAAGACATCACAACTCACAGTCAGCTAAACAATATAAAGAATTCACCCATCCAACTATATATTACATAACAAGAACAAGCCCAGTCACTCAAACCAAGCCAGGGCCCTCTGTAATACGAGAAGTTAAAATAACTATAACATGAAACAATGCGTTCTTTAAGGTTTATAAATCGGCATTTTATCATCTCTGGCACAGTTAAACAATTCACACTAATAAATAGGAAGTAGAGGGCTGAACAGTAAGTTAAAATGAGGAACTCCCTCGATTCTCTGGGTTCTAGCAGGGTATGGGAAGACAAATAGGCAGAGGGAAAGGTGAGCTTTGGAAAGAGTATCTACCTCAGAACTTGGGGACCCCAGGAGAATATCAATTGTGAAGTCAGCAACAGAAGGCAGATTATAAAAAGATCCTGGGGAAACAAAACAAAAAAAACACTTAGCCCAGAAGGTTAGTTAGGAAATAAAATGATTACACAAACAAGCAGGAAATATTTTCATATTCTATAGATGGTGTGAGTGAAATCCTAGCTAGGTGGAGTTATTTCCCCCGTTCTTCCAATAGTGGTTATGAAAGCAGACACGACGGACCTAGCTGCTGGCTGCGCAGTTGTAGACAGGTAACGAGCAAGGATAGGGCTTCTCCAGAAATAATGGCGTCTTTGGTAGATACCGACTGCTGCCGTACACAGATCCAGGCATGCAGCGACATGGATTCACCCTCACTTCCTGAACTGCAGTTACTTCCTGGAAGTGGAAGACAGTTGCCGTTTTTTATATTATTCAAATGAAATATCCATTAATACTTCATTATATACATTAACAAAGTAAAGATAAAAGCAATAAAAACCAATCCAAAAGAGCTGATAATACAGAAAAAACAGACACTACGCCTGAATAAATAGTTCCAACCATAACCACAATGTTTAAACTCAGATTATTGTTATTATGCACACGTTGTGCCATTCCCACATACAATAGAATGCACAAATCAGTGAAAAATGATGTATGGATTTAAAAGAGATATACGGATTGGACACATTCCTGGCACAGACAATATTGAGATATACAGATTGGACACATATCCTGGCACAGACAATATTGAGATATACTGAGTGGACACATATCCTGGCACAGACAATATTGAGATATACTGAGTGGACACATATCCTGGCACAGACAATATTGAGATATACTGAGTGGACACATATCCTGGCACAGACAATATTGAGATATACTGAGTGGACACATTCCTGGCACAGACAATATTGAGATATACAGATTGGACACATTCCTGGCACAGACAATATTGAGATATTTGTGCTCCACACACGTTGAACACCCAAGTAATGTATGACATCATACCTGAGCTACTGAGTCTGCTGCGAAGCCCAGTCGGAAATAATGTATTACTTTGTTTAATGGGCTGGTTGCTGCCAACTAAGTCCAGTCTTCCTGCGGCGGCAGCCCACGAGAGACGCATGAAGCAAGCAACAGTGGACGTGAAGTCATTTACTTCCATAGTCTAAAGGCACGTACATGGAGAACACGGGTTACTGAAACGAATCGTGGCACTTAGGGTGTTTGATAGCTTACATTTAAACAGACTAGATTAATTATTTAAAGTGGAAGATGAGCAGAAGTTAGCAAAAATGTCAGCACATACGTAGAACGATATATAGATCTTCATAGTGCATAATGGCAAACTAGAGACAAAAATATGCCCCCAAGACCAGCAGGCAACAGGAACCAGCTAGGTTTATAAAGCACATTCTCAATGAGCATGCTGAAGATATCCCATCAATCCTTGTCCTGTAGGATATGTTCTTCAACAGATGTAAGTAGTTTTATTAATGAAAAGACGTGAATGAAAGTACTGAACAAGCAATAGAATAGGACCAATTTTTTATGAGCAAACCTGTTGTCCAAGTTCTCCCACGGAGAGCAATTGAAAGCACATAGTTAAGAACAAAAATCAAGTTGTGCACAACATACAGAAGATCTGCCCTGGATAGGACCAGCAGTGCTGCGCTAGGTAACGGACTAGAAGAATGGTTATATTACCTGAATAGCAACACGAGCAGCAGGAATTATTTCCTCTACTCTGATGGAGGAGCGGTCAGATACAGAAAGCTGGCGATAGGAAGACTTCTCTGGAGTTCCGCAAAGGGACATTTGACGACTAGACTGGCGGCTGGCATTTCGGAATGGCCGTGAAGACAATCCTTCAACACCATCTTTGGTCAGGTCGTCGTCAAATGTAGCTGGCATAGTCTGCCCAACCAATAAAAACCTGTGTGGTACAGAAAGGGATTAAACAAACTACGCATTCATTAAATGGACACTATAGTCACCAAAACAACTTTAGCTTAATGTAGCAGTTGTGGTGTTTATACCATGCCTCTGCAGTCTCACTGCTCAATTCTCTGCGATTTAGGAGTTAAAATCACTTTTCTTATGCAGCCCTAATCACGGTTCAAAATAAGCATTTTAAATTGCCCTATGTCGTCTTCTTTAAGAAATGGTATGCCTTTATGGGGTATTTGAATTATATAGCCTGGTAGAATACTCTAAAATGGGACATGGACACAGCATAAAAATGTAAAGTTTGAAAAAAACTGGAATGGCTGTGTCTCAAATGTGACCCTTTCTTGACCACATATACCTGGCAAAGGTACATACGGGGGTATTGCTGTACTCAGCCGACATAGCTGAGCAACATATGAAGTATTATACAGTCGTAGCACACATAAGGTTTGCAAAATATACTGCGCAAACTCACTTTGTGTGTCAAAAAGGCAGAAAAAATGCTTATTACCACTGCACTTGGTACAAGCTAGCGGAAAAATTATTGCACGCCAAGGTTCAAAATGTGCCTTTTGTAATACCCTGGTATGGCTTCTTTAAGAAATGGTAGGCCTTTGTGGGGAAGTTGGAATATTTGGCCTGCTCAAGTGCTCCAAAGTGGGACATGGACGCATCAAAACCCTCCATGAAAATTCACACCATTCACACTTAAAAACCTGAACTTGTCACGTCTCTTTTACAGCTCTGTAACTTCACAAAATAGTGTCTAGGTCATACATTGGGCATATTGTTTTACTCAGAAGGTGTAACTGAGCATAATTTAATGAATTTAATACTCAGCAAAAATGCAACATATATGTAAAAATGCAATTTCCCCCCCCTCACCACAAACCACAAAATGGTGACAAGTTAAGGCACAATATACACCATATTACATACCCTGCGGTGTCTGCTTTATCAAATGAAAGCCCTTTGTGGGGTTATTTGAACAGTCACAC
The DNA here is from genome assembly GCA_933207985.1 of Pelobates cultripes. Taxonomy (NCBI): domain Eukaryota; kingdom Metazoa; phylum Chordata; class Amphibia; order Anura; family Pelobatidae; genus Pelobates; species Pelobates cultripes. Next base: position 2,850,215 of record OW240919.1, read on the forward strand.
TGCTGTAATACCCTAAAATGAGACATAGGCCCATCAAATCCATCTACGAAAATTCTAACTATAGAAACTGAAATAGCTTGGTATCTTATATGGCACTGTAGCTTTACAGAAAAGTGCCAAAGGCATACAATGGGGGTATCGTTATACTCAGCAGATGTAGCTGAACACAATATGGTGTTCTGAGCAGGAATAGCACACACCAGCTTTACGAAACACACATTACAAAAACCTTGTTATATGTGTATATGCCAAAATAGAGAAAAAACACAATTTTATTAAAGGACACGGAGGCTCATATTGTGCTTTCTCTTTCTTTAATATACCTCAGCAGCAAAGAAAAAGATAAACATAAACGAAATCAAACTGAGTACTCAAAGGGTTAACATAGTCTGATATCCCAACCAATAGGAACAGTCCTTCTATCAATAGCCACCCATGTGACCTTTCCTCTTCCTCTTTCTTTGCTGCTGCCTCAGCTAAGTATCACCTAATTTTGGCTCTCTTCAATTCTGTTCATACTATGTGTTTAACCCCTTAAAACCGGAGGACGTACAATTACGCCCTCTAATAGGCGGCTCTAAACGCCGCCGGGCGTAATTGTACGCCCTCCGGTTTTTGTTAACTTACCCGGTCGCCGGCGGTCCCACGCCGGCGATCGCGGTTGGGGGGACTCCCAGGGAGCCCCCCGCGGCACATCCGTCCTCCTTGAAGCCCCCCGGCCATGTGAGAGTGGGGTCCTAGCGCGGACCCCACAATCACATGGCCGGGGATAGCTGGCTTCTGTATTGCCGGCAGGGGGGCTGCCTGTAATGACAGGTGGTCCCCCTGCTGGCTGAAAATAAAAATAAAAAAAGTTAATGGTGTAAAAAAAAATAATTATATATACTTAGATCATATATATATATTATATATATGATCTAAGTATATATATACACATATACATACACACACATACACCGTCTAGGTGTATTTTACTATTAATATATATATAATTATATATATATATTAATATCAAATTACACGTAGACTGATACTGATTAAATATATATATAATTATTGTTATATATATATTTATATATAATATAAAAAAAATAAAAATGTAAATACGTTAAAAAATAAAATTAAAAAAATAATTAAAAATAAATAATTAAAAATATATAGATGTGTGTTATTTCGTTCTAACTGTTTTGTGAAATTAATATATATATATATATATATATCAAAATACACGTAGAACGAAATAATATATATCTATATACATAAATATATACGTATATATGACTATATATATACCTATATATAAATAAAAATATTTAAAAAAAATTATAGATATATACATATATATACACATACGTATATATATACATATATTAATTCTACATATATATTTATGTAATATTTTTACATAATTAGGTATCTTAATTAATTACAATTAGCAGGACCTGCCTGACAACCCATGCCGAAAGTAAAGGGAATTTAATTTGCTAGCACTATATTTAACCCTATAACTTTCCGAGACACCATAAAACCTGTACATGGGGGGTACTGTTCTACTCGGGAGACTTCGCTGAACACAAATATTAGTGTTTCAAAACAGTAAAATGTATTACAACGATGATATCGCCAGTAAAAGTGAAGTTTTTTGCATTTTTCACGCACAAACAGCATTACACGGACAATATTATTGCTGTGATACTTTTACTGTTTTGAAACACAAATATTTGTGTTCAGCGAAGTCTCCCGAGTACAACAGTACCCCTCATGTACAGGTTTTATGGTGTTTTCAAAAGTTACAGCGTCAAATATAAGGCTTGCATTTCAGTTTTTTCACATTAAAATTCGCCAGATTGGTTAGGTTGCCTTCGAGACCCTATGGTAGCCCAAGAATGAAAATTACCCCTATGATGGCATACCATTTGCAATAGTAGACAACCCAAGGTATTGCAAACAGGGTATGTCCAGTCTTTTTTAGTAGCCACTTAGTCACAAACACTGGCCAGAATTGGCATTTTTTGCATTTTTCACACAAACAGATACGAACGCTAACTTTGGCCAGTGTTTGTGACCAAATGGCTACTAAAAAAGACTGGACATACCCCATTTGCAATACCTTGGGTTGTCTACTATTGCAAATGGTATGCCATTATGGGTGTAAATTTCATTCCCGGGCTACTATACAGTCTCAAAGGCAACATAACCAATCTGGCGAATTTCAATTTCAAATGTAACGTGCTATATTTGACCCTGTAACTTCCCAAAACGCCATAAAACCTGTACATAGGGGGTACTGTTTTACACGTGAGACTTTGCTGAATACAAATATGTGTATTTTATTGCAGTAAAAGCAAACAGTATTATGACATTGACAGTTAAAATGTCATGTAGAACTAAAAAAAATCAAAATCTTATTTTCTCCCATTTTTTTCATATTAAATTATGTTTCATAGCTAAATATTTGATATTAAATGAAAGCCCTGTTTCCCCTGAATAAAATGATATATAATAAGGTGCATTTACTATGAAAGAGGTGAATTACGGTTGGACAGACATGTAGCGCAAATGCCAGGTTTTGTTTACATTTTGTTTTGTTCACAATGTGTACATTTGGCTCCGTCCTTAAGGGGTTAATTCATTTGAACTTATATGTTTAGCTGCACTTGTCTGCTACCATGTGTTAGATGGTGGTTAATTTCATTCATTTCTGCTTTATATTTTTTATTTCTCTGTAGATGTGGGGGTGGCTGGGGGGCCAGTGTTCCCTGTCTGGGCTCTCTGTCCCATTCCCCGTTCGGGGAACTCTCCTCTCCTTCCCTCCCTCCCTCCCCCCTTCCACCCCGCCGGGTAGTTTATTACCCTTGATTGCGCTCACCGGCGGCTTCCCCAGCTGTCGGCGTGGTCAGTATCAGCCGGGTTGGCGCGCGCGTGCGCGGTACAGCCGCATAGCGCGGCAGCCATATTTTCAGCCATTTTTTCAGCGGGCTAGGTTCCTGCGTTTTCTCTCCGACACTCCCAGCCCCCTGAAGGGCGGGAGCGTTCGGAGTGGGTGTTGACTGCAACTGTCAGCTCCCTAGTGTTCCCCCCTTTGCTTCCATTCTGGAGGGAACACTAGGTAAGCTGACAGCTTGTTTGTGCCTTGCCCTCACACCTGCCAGTATAGTCTCTGAGTGGTAGAAAACCCTTAGATATTTTCCCCCTGAGCCTTCAAGCGACAGGCTAGTTGGTTGTGTCACTTTGTCACATTCCTGTTTTATGCCACACAGGGTGCCTTAAAGGGCCAACATTAAATAATTGCATATTGCCATAAGGTGTCCAATATTTCTATATTACCCTGCCATGCAGCACCCCACAGAACAAGAACGGGCCACTGTACCTACCAGCAGCCTGGGCACCACGCCCCGTGGGTCCCTGGTCCCGCAACCTATTCCCTCTCAATTTAATTCAGAGGAGTTTCACTCCCTGCTTGATGCGACCATGGCAAAATCGGTCACACAAGCCATATATACGGCGATGGGGGAGATGTCGGATAACCTGACCCAATCCATCAGCCACGCCGGTGACCAAAGCTCCAAGGCCCCAGACGATGAGCCTGCTTCCTTTAGTGGTCGCAAGGCTATTGCAAAGACCTATCACATGGGCAAACACACCTCCAAAACAGTTGTGACGGACAGGTTGCGCCCTGTCACTGCTGAGGACGTGGGGCCCCCACGTAAGAGAGCCTCCCACCGGGCAAAAGCGGTGCGGTCATGGAAATGGGCGAAAGCCAGCAAAGACATATCTGACTCTGATTCGGACCAGGAGGAGGTATTGAGTGAGTCCGAAGGTATGGACTCGCAAGACTCGGAGAACTCTTCTCCGGAGAGAGATTTTTCAGACAGGCCGCCCACTAAGTCGTGACAAGACGGATGACTCCGTTATCCTGGATCCGCAAGGGGAACCTTTGTTCAACCCGGACGACCTACAGCATCCTAGGTCGACTGAGTGGTTCCCGGCGGACCACGTGGCTCAGTATATAGCGGCCAGAATTAGAAAGCCCCTAGACAAGGCTACTAGGAATAAGTTGAGGGCCGAATGCCCGCGCCCAACGGTGCCTGATTTGGCGTGCGCCACGCCAGAATTGGACCCAAAGATTGCCCAGTTTCTGGGAAGGTCGGGCTGGAAAGCAAAAAAAGGCCTAGATTATTCACTACGCCATTGTCAGGATAAGGTGCTAGACTCATGGTCGAAGAGACGATTTCCAATGGCACACCTGTGGACCTCTTGGCTACCCGAGAGTGGGCGCAACGCTCTATATGTCTCATTGGCAACTCCAATGCAGCACTCTGTACAGAGAGACGAAAGGCGGTCCTCATGAAAATTGACCCGAAGCTGATCAACATGGCTATTGCTGAACCCGGACCGCAGGCAAAGGGCCTCCTCTTTGGGGATAACTTTGTCAAGGAGTTGGGCACCTATGTTAGTACATTTACAGCCCTGGACAAGGCACAAACAAACTTAAAGCGGGTGTTCGTCCCAAAGGTTTTTGGGGGGGCTGGCAGACAACGGGGCCATCTGTCCAGCCTGTCATCACGGGGCTCCTATCTGGGCTACCGAGGCTCCCCTGCACCCAGATTTCAGCCACCAGAGGTCAGGAATCCTGCACCGTGGCAGGCCATGGCAACCCAGAGGGCGCAGAGGCGCTACATACGGCCGGGGACCTTATGGTGAGTACCCTCTTTTCTTCCCGAGTTTATGCTTCAGCTGTAGGGGGCAGACTAGCTCATTTTATCGGGGCGTGGCACGGACTCACGTCCGATGCCTGGGTTCTCAACGCTGTGGCGGGGTATCAGATAGACTTTGTCCAACCCCCAGTACAACTAGCAGCCCCCCGACCAATGGTCTTTTCCCCGACAGGAGTCTCGTGTCTCAGGAAATCAGATCTTTAAGGGAAAAGGGCGCGATTTATCGCGTCGCGTATCATTCCCCAGGTTTCCTGAGCAATCTCTTCCTAGTCCCCAAGAAGGGCGGCGGGGTAAGACCGGTGATAAACCTACGCCCCCTCAACGCGTTTGTCCGGTACCATCACTTCAAAATGGAGGGAATCCATTGTCTAAGAGACCTCCTCAGGCTGGCAGATTGGATGGTCAAATTGGACCTCCAAGATGCCTACCTTACCGTTCCCATAGCAGAGGAATGTCACCACCTCCTCCAGTTCCAGTGGAACGATCAGGTGTGGAGGTTCAGGTGCCTCCCGTTCGGCCTGTCGTCCGCCCCGTGGTGCTTTACGAAGCTCTTGAAACCGTCGGTGGCGCTGCTTCGCAGCAGAGGAGTGCGCATGATCGTCTACCTGGACGATATCTTGATCATGGCGCAGGAGGTAAGCATGCTCCGACAACACTTATCATGGACAATACAACTATTGCGCAACCTCGGGTTTCTCATCAATTGGGAAAAATCAGTATTGACTCCCTCACAGTCCATGGAATTCCTGGGTTTCACTATCAAAGCAGTCCAGGGGACTCTGAATTTACCGCAGGGAAAGATCAAAGTTATCAAAAAGGAGATCCACAGGACGCTACGGCGATCGAGACTCACGGTGCGACAACTGGCCAGGATAATCGGACTCCTCTCGGCCTCCATTCAAGCGATCTTTCCCGGGCCTCTACACTACAGGGCCCTACAGAGGTTAAAGACCACACATCTACAATTGGGTCGCTCTTATTCAGACTCCGTCCCGCTCGATCACACGGCCAGGGCGGAACTCGACTGGTGGTTGCAACACATGGAGGCTTGGAACGGGAAAGCGATTTTGGCAACGCCCCGGATTGCGTAATAGAATCCGATGCCAGCACGCTGGGCTGGGGAACGCGTTGTGGGCATATTTCCACAGGCGGAAGATGGTCCGGGTCGGAAAAGTCGATGCATATCAACGGTTTGGAACTTATGGCGGGATCATTCGCACTGAAAAGCTTGCTGGGCACCAGGACACATTGCTCCATCGTCCTAAGGATGGACAACATATCGGCAGTGCAATACATCAACCGCCTGGGCGGCACCAGATCCAAGCTCTTGGCGATTTTGGCAATGGAGTTCTGTCAGTTTTGTCTGGACCGCAACATCTCGGTGTGGGCCGAATACATCCCGGGCCTCTCGAATACAGTGGCGGATTGGAATTCCAGACACCTACAGGACAACAGCGATTGGAGCTTGAAGCGGGATATATTCCTGCGCCTGCAGACGTTGTGGGGCCCGCTGCACATGGATCTGTTTGCCTCTCGGTTGAATACACAACTACCAGAGTTCTTCAGCTGGAGGCCGGACCCGGATGCAGTGGCTACGGATGCGTTCCTCCAACAATGGCCGCGGAAGAGACTGTATGCTTTCCCACCGTTCGCTCTGCTGGCGCGGACATTGGTTCACCTCAGCCGTTCGAGGACGACCTTGGTGTTAGTCGCGCCATTTTGGACGGCACAACCATGGTTCCCGTCCCTCATGGAGATGTCTGTCGACCTCCCCAGATTGCTACCAGCAGACCCTCATCTATTGGCGGATCCGAAAGGGAACTCGCACCCTTTGGCGCTGCACGGACATCTCAGGTTACTAGCGTGGCTCCTTTCCGGGGATTCCCAATCATACCGGAGGTTCCACAGACAACGTTGGAGCTACTGGCAGGGGCCTGGGCGCCAGGAACTCTGAGGTCCTACAGACGGGCATGGAACGTGTGGAGTGGTTGGTGCATGGAACAACCAGTGGATCCCGTTTGTGCCCCTCTGAACAGCATTCTGCGCTTCTTGACAGCCTTGTTCGAACAAGGTCTGGCCTATCGGACTATTAACGGCTATAGGTCAGCGATTTCAGCAGGACATCATGGACTAGATGGTGCACCGATAGGGAGACACGCAATGGTATGCAGACTCCTACGAGGTGTTCGTTTTGCAAGGCCACCACGACCTAGATATACATCCACGTGGGATGTAAATTTAGTCCTGAACCTACTGGAACAGTGGCCACGAAACTCCGATCTTACACTGAAACAACTATCATCGAAACTGGCAATGCTTTTCTGCTTGATATCATGCAAAAGAGTCTCCAAGGTACGAGCATTGGATGTGGACGCACGTTCATTCACCCCATCAGGAGTGACGTTTCACATTCCCAGACGTACAAAAACGGCAATGTCGACAGTATCCTATCCAGCGTTCCCTCATAATGTAAATCTATGCCCTGTACTTTGTCTCAAAGAATATGAAGAACGAACACGGGCGTTACGAGATCCTAATAGACATGAACTATTTATAGCCATCAAAACACTGCATCACCCAGTATCGACAGTTACGATAGCTAGATGGGTAAAATGGGTAATGGCCTCCGCAAATATTGATACCTCCGTATACAAAGCACACTCCACGAGGGGGGCCATAGCGACCAAGGCTTTTACCATAGGTTGTAGATTGGAAGACCTTTTACGTACGGCGGATTGGTCGCAGGAGTCCACCTTTAAAGAATATTATTTTCGACCTCCAGAACATGTCACGTCCTCAGTCATTGCTCAGCTTTAAACTAGCACAATATGAGCCTCTGTGTCCTTTAATAAAATTACCAGATTTTACTAATTTCATGACGTAAAGTCATGATTTTATAAAGGACACGGAGGCAAGTATTGGCCCACCCGAGGAGGATCGCGACGATGGCATGGTAAGTACCGCAAAGTTGGTATTAGCTAACATGATTTCCGGACTCCCACCCAGTAAGTTGAAGTGATAAGACTTATAGGTTGGTTGACATGTCGTTTAGAATAATGTGTTTCAAGCATGTGATGTAAGGCAGTCTACAATAGGTATGATAATTTGTAGAGGTTGCTAGATATAGTAAGGCATGGTGATAGTATATGTAACATGCAGTTACTAGATCACACATTACCATATCTCTCTCTCTCCCGTTTTCAGCTTAACGTTTCCACGTCAGCGACATGGAGGATGTTCTCGTCTTCGTTTATTGGGTTTATGTTCCACGTTTGTTATGGAGGAGATAATGACATACCGGTTATGAGTCAAGTCATCTCGCAAGGTTTTAACAATTCGGCTTCGGCAGGATCAAAGAAAGAAGGAGAGGAAAGGTCATATGGGTGGCTATTGATAGAAGGACCTATTCCTATTGGTTGGGATATCAGACTATGTTAAGTGAGTACTCAGTTTGATTTTGTTTATGTTTATGCATTTCTTTTTCTTTGCTGCTGAGGTATATTAAAGAAAGAGAAAGCACAATACTCGCCTCCGTGTCCTTTATAAAATCATGACTTTACGTCATGAAATTAGTAAAATCTGGTAATTTTACTCCAATATTTAGCAGAGATTGGCGATGAAATTGCTACGCAAAACGTGTCAAAATAACCTTTGGTAAATAGCCTGTGATGTCTACTTTATATAAATATATACTTTTGTGTGGCAATTTTTTTCTGTGGTGGCTACTAAACCTACAAGACAAACAAACCAACTTCTAAAATTGTTGCAAATTGAAATTTTATTTAAAGGATCACTATAGTGTCAGGAAAACAAAGCGGTTTTCCTGACACTATAGTGCCCTGAGGGTGCCCCCACCCTCAGGGTCCCCCTCCCGTGGCATTGAAGGGTTTAAAACCCCTTCAGCCACTTCCCTTAATCCAGCGCCGGGCTCCCTCAGTGCTGGTGACCTCTCCTCCCCAAGTGCCGCACGCGCATTCAAAGTGTCCATAGGAAAGCATTTCTCAATGCTTTGCTATGGATGCTCTGTGCGATGGAGGCGAAATTCGCCTCCAGCGTTGCAGATTCGCCTCTAGTGGCTGTCCGGAAGACAGCCACTAGAGGCTGGATTAACCCCAAATGTAAACATAGCAGTTTCTCTGAAACTTATTGTGACGAGAGCAATCTCGCCACATTGCTTGGAGAAGCCTGGTTGCTCGCCTGTTGCCTTTGGATTACGGCCCCATGTTAAAAGGCTTGATTTTGCCCTGCAAAGACAAGAAAGCCGGGTCATTTGGTGCTTGCCCTGTTTGAGCAGTGATACCCCAGATAGCTATGCCATGGAGCCCATTCGTATAATGAAAGACTACGGGAAAGACTTTGGCTCCATGGCAGTTGAACTGTATGTGTGTGCTCTGAGCACCATTCAGTAATAATGTTCGCTCAGACCTAAGCTATCTGGGCATATGTTGCATGTCTGTATTTTATGTCATAAATGTAACCTTGTGTATTTTATTGTATTTTACTGTCTTTTTGCTGCCATGTGTTCAATGGAGTTTTGCTTTTGACGTATGTTTGTATTAGGAGTATGCTGATTCTGAAAATGTAAGTTATATGTGAATGTGATGCATACTTTTCAAGTTATGAATAATGTGGAAAAATTGTATTTCTCTGCTTGTGCTAAATTACATTACCCATTGTGTAAGTTAATTGTATCACAGGCAGAGGGGAGGATTTTGTGTGGGAGTGACTGAGTGTATTGTATGTGTTTATTGGTTGTGTTCCAAAACCCTGTGGGTGGTACTAATGTGTAAGAATGTGTACATAAGCACAATAAACCCACAGCTTTGTCTGTTCACTGCTTGACCCTCAACACAGAGATTTGTCTTGTTCTTTGGGGGATTTATTGTATGCTGTTCCAGTTTGACTGCTAGGAGTGTAAACCTATTAGTATGGTTTTTCCTATTCGGCTGTTTACAGCATTCATATGGTTTCCTGTTCGGCGGATTGGTGTTCTGCAGTAGCTGTGCCTATGTCTCTGGAAGGGAAGATCTACTAAACGGCGGTTTAACCCTTTTATGCCTGGGGGTGCCGTTACACTTATGTTTACATGTGAGGGTTAAAACCTGAGGGACCTGGCACCCAGACCACTTAATTGACCTAAAGTGGTCTGGGTGACTATAGTGTCCCTTTAAGTCCTTATATTTTGTGACCTTTAACTTTCAAAATAAGCTGAAATCTTACACATAGTATGTACTCCATTAATCAAGACACATAAATGAATTTATTTTGAATTACTTTTTCTAAGCTGGACATATTATGCACACGCTATTATTGCCAAAACTGTGAAAAATTATTAATGAGAATTTATCTATGTATATGTGTCATAAAATTAAAGCCCTGTTTGCTCTCTAAAAACAGTATATATAATATGTGTTGGTGCAATAAATGACAGATGCAAATTGGATCACAACACAAACAGCATAAAATGCAAAAATGGCTTGTGTCCTTAAGGGGTTAAAGTTACATTTGAAAATTAAACATTTTTTTTCCATGCGTGGCGTGTCAGTCACAGGTGTGTCTAGGGCTGAACAAACAGAAGCAAAAGTGATTTAACTCCTAAATGGCCTTCATTTAGCTAAAGTTGTTTTGGTGTCTATAGAGTTCCTTTAACTCTGATTAATTCTGAGTGGCAGAATAAGGACCAGCAAGGTTTTTGGATATTTATGTAAATACAGAAATTGTGGAGTAAAACGTGACCAATGCTCCCATGCATACCTTGCCAGCTGGAGACATATGGAATAGACGCCTTGTCTTGTTTCATAATCCACTTCAGAAGGAATCGAATCTCTCTGCATGACATTTACCACAAGGCTGCAAAATAATCAAAACAACTTGAGAATGGCTTCTCAACACATCCAGTGTCCTTACCACGACTGACACATGGCAAAACATTCACTTACTGAGTGACCACGACTGACACACTGACAGCAAAACATTCACTTACTGAGTGACCATGACTGACACACAGCAAACCATTCACTTACTGAGTGACCACGACTTGCACTCAGCAAACCATTCACTTACTGAGTGACCACGACTTGCACTCAGCAAACCATTCACTTACTGAATGACCACGACTTGCACTCAGCAAACCATTCACTTACTGAGTGACCACGACTGGCACTCAGCAAACCATTCACTTACTGAGTGACCACAACTGACACACAACAAACCATTCACTTACTGAGTGACCACGACTGACACACAGCAAACTATTCATTTACTGAGTGCAGATGGTCTGTCAAGGACTATTCCATAGGATTAGATGCAGTGCACAACAACAGGGATATCCACCAACCCTTGACAGGAAGGCAGGCTGCCAACTAGATAGATTTAAAAGATAAACAACTGCTTGTTTTCCTCCCCACATAGTACAAACCCCGGGAAGTACACACGCCAACTAAAAAATTATATTCAATAAATAAGGAGGGTGTAGCGGAAGGCATTGGGCTGTCCTGAGAATTACATGTGTTTGAATGCATTTGTGTAAAATAGCAAAGTTACATGTGTTAAATGTATTGTATTCGTCTGAATGTTCGGTAGTTTCATTCCCTTAGTTTGTTTGAATGAAACTACCGAACAGTCAGACCTCCCCCTGTGTGAAATGTTGCGAACGGGTAATTGACAAGCTGAGTAGCCATCCTTTGTTCTCGGGGGTGGCCGCCATTCGGGAATCGAACACGCCATTTTAAAACTCCCGAACAGCGGTGTTTTGCCGTCGAGTGTCTGGAACTCAAATCGGGTACTCGGCTAGGCCGCTAAGACCTCCACAAGCCCGGTCCATTCGGTTCCAAACTACCGAACGGCCCCTTGTTCGGTAGATAGAAACAACTGAACGAGGGGATTCAGGCGAACCCTCCCTAGTCTCTGTAGCTAAAGGCTTTCGTGCAGTTTATTCCCTTACTCCAGGACCGACCGCAGGGCCCCACTGCATGGAACCCCATTCGGCTGTTCTCTCCAGTGCGGTCAACCATTTTATTCCCTCCATGAATTTCCCGAACCCCTGGTCTGATCTGGGTGATTTTTGGATATGTTGTTCACCCAGATCAGGGCTACCAGGGGATGTATAATTTAAAGTGGTACCCCTAAGTTTAGGGGTACTTCCAGAAACGGGGGGAATTTGTGTGCTGGATAAGAGGATTATGATGCAGGCTGAGGGGAGGAGATGTGTGTGAGGTTACCAGAGCGGGATTGGCTACTGTACAAATTAATGGAAATCCCTCACTTGCATGGGAGCAGGCTTTATAAGGCCACTGTGTGAATAAATCTTTAGTTCTGCTCCTGATACTGTGTGTCGTCCAGTTATTGGGATTTCTGTTGGGATAGTGCTGTGTTATTTTGCCTGCTGGATACTTTACCCTATGGATTTATAATTGCTTGTTCCTGAACCTCCCTGGGATTTAAAGTGGAGATAGGCTGTGTAATACCAGCTCTCGCTACAGAGGGAAATACGTGCACTCCCTCTAATCCGAAGGAAAAAGACATTTACGGTAAGTAAAATTTGTCTTTTCACTCCAGATTAGACGCAATGCACAACGACAAGGACAATCAAGCAATCCCCGTAGGTGGGTGGGCAGACCTTGATGCACCACAGTTTGAAGAACCAAATCAAGTATCCTCAGAGGCCTGTATGTCTAATTTGTAATGTTTGGAGAAGGGGCAAACAGAGGACCAGGTGGCAGCCTTGCAGATCGGAGCTTGAGTAGCAAGTGACTTCGATGCCCAGGATTTGTAAGCTAGAATACAGTAATGGCTTCTTTAATCCATCAAGCTAAGAATCCCTTGGACACCAGAAGACCTTTCTTTTGGCCTTGAAAGAGAACAAAAAGCCAGTTGGAATGCAGAGAAGTATATCTCCAGAAATACTTAAAAGTACACTGTAGCCATTTCATCTCATTAAATTGGTTATGGTGTCTGGACTCCCCTGGCACTGTCCCTCCATTCAGTGCAAGTTCGCTTTAGAGCAGTTTAGAACATCCCGGCCTCTTCTGGAGGTGTGGCTAAGTCAGAGATTCCACACTTCTTTGCTGTCATACATTTCATAATATCAGTTGGGGCTCCGATAGGCTAAAAACAGTCAGCTGACACTCCCAGCCAATAACAGCCATTCATTGCTGCTCAGGCCAATACTGACTCATTAGCAAAAAGCAGCACAGAGGGAATGGGCTGCTGGGTTCTCTAATTTAGCATAGAACCATAAAAACATTTTGATGCTACCAGGGGATTCCAGATCCATAAGTTTAATAAAATAAAGCAGACAAAAAGCCTACAATGTCCGTTTAACATCCAGGCAATTATGCTGACGTTCTTTCAAGTTCTGACAAAATGTTGGGAGCATCATTTATTGATTAATATTGTCCATTGAAGATACTTTGGGCAGAAAACAGTGAAACTTCAAAATGACCTCATCAGGAAAAAAAAAAAAAACATGAGTAGGGTTAGACAAAGCTTGTAATTCTCAGTCTTTAAATCGTTGTTCCAGCCACCACAAACACGGTCTTTCAGTAAGGAAATTTAATTTGCAATCCTGAACGGTGCTTCCAGAACTAAATTCAGATCCCACAGGAGGACACTTTCTCCGATAGTAGGATAGAGATTAGAGACTGCCCTGAAAAATGTGGAGATTAGAGGATCTGATTGCAAATGGTATAGACACTGATAGCAGAACCCTGAACTTTCAAAGAATATCAAGTAACTTCAGGACTAAAACTTTTTGATTTGAATATCTGCCGTTCAGATACCACACTGTAAGATTGAAGGTTTTGACAGTCTTTAGAGGGACTAGATTGTGTCCCAGAATTAGAGGTTCAAAAGGATTGAGAAAACTTCTGCAAGGCCAAAAAAGGATAGCAATGACTCTTGCTTTGTCCTGAAAACGTTCTCAACTAGAATGACTAGAGGGAAGATCTAAGTCAGTTCCAAGGAACAGCTAGAGCGTCCAAATATTCTGGATGGTCTGAGTGGCTGATTGAAGCAAATTTTTTTTTGTTTGTTTGTTCAGAACTGCAGTACTAAATTTCAAAACTATTTATTGAAAGGTTCGATGGGAAATAGACCAATCCCCCTGTTATAAATGGTTCCTGCTCAGTGCTTCTGCCAGAATAATTGTGTCTTCTTTAATATGGACTGCCGATGGAGAAAGCAGGTGACTTTCTGACAAATGCATAACGTTTTTTCCAAACTCAGGAGGGTCAACCACACTGCTTTGGGTAAAATGTCTATTGACCTATTTTTGCATATTTTCGAAGATGTGTTCCCCAGGCGATAGCAGATGCATCTGTGGTGATAATGTGAATTTTCTATTTAAAATGAGAGATTCTCAGAAAGAAACCAGGATATTTTCCACAAATAGAAACTTATCTTGGAGGGCCAAACACCCATGAAGAGATCCAGAGAGGAGGTTCCATTCTGCCAGTAGATTTCACTGTAGAGGTCACAGTCTTGCCTTGGCCCAGTTTACAGCTGGAATTGTGGAGTTAAAAAGACCCACCAACCTCACGGCTTCTCTTACCATTCAGAATTGCTTTGTTTCATGAGTCACAATTGATTTGACGATACCAGTTCCCACTAGTTCTAATGAGAAAAATCTTGCAAGAGACCTGAAAGCTCCAAACAGACAGGTAGCTGCTGCTGGGACTTGAATTTTGTGCCTTTTATGGAGATCACATAGCACATGTGCACAGCAATTTCTCTGTTTAATGTATTGCAACCTGTATGGGCAGAACCTCTCAGTTAGTGCATTTTGACGAACCCTCGCCATATCCAGCACCATGCAGGTCTTACGTGGAAGAAAAGCGAAGAAAGCAGGCGCCCGTGTGTTAGAGCAATATGTGAGGACGATAAAACAGGGCCTACAGTGATAGCAAGCCTTTGGGGGGTTTTGGAGCTGTGTAAGGTGTAACACTATGTGAGGAGGAGATCCATGCTGCTGTTTTGCACTGACAACTAATCAGGAGGGGAAAACTAGTTAGAACTTGGGTTAAATATTTTAGGTACGGTATGTGTAGGTACATTTACAGAACCACTTTGCTTTTATCACAGATTTCTAAAAAGCAAGGTCAAGGCATTTAATACGAAGCCAATTCAAGCAACAGAACAATGCACAGCCCTTGAATAAACACAGTGCAATCTCCTGCCTCCATTGTTATTTCAAGCTGCTATACCTGCCCCGTGAATGAAGCAGAGTAGAACCTGCCTACAGGAACATGTTTACTAGAAACGCTGCAGCCATCTACTCTGACTGGCCGGTAAGGATCACTAACAGGAGGGGGTGGAAAGGAACACTATGTAAGAGGGGGGGAGGGTGGTAAGGAACACTATGTAAGAGGGGTGGTGGTAAGGAACACTATTGGACAGGGGAGGGAGAGAAGAACACCATGGGACAGGGAAGGGGGGGTGAACAACACCATGGGACAGGGGGGGGAGAGGAACATTAAGGGAGGACACTAAGGTACAGGGGAGGGAAAGGAAAAAGAACACTGGTGTAGGAGGGGGAACAATAAAAGAGAAGGGAGAGGAACATTAAGGGGAATGGGGCGGGCACTAAGAGAACACACACACACTCAATCCACTACCCACACTACATCCACTACACACACACCGCATTTACTAATCAAATACTCTCCCTGCATCCACTACACACACATATATAAATATTCTTAAAAAAATAAATAAAAAAAATCTTACTAGCATGTATATTTTGTGCATTTACCACTTAGTAAAAAAAAAAAGATTTGCAAAAAAAAATTAAAAAATTCCGGTAAATGTACAAAATATGGGTAAGCTATTGGCCATCGGCCTGAAAGTTCACAGATTGTCGGTATCGGCTTTAAAAAATCATTATCGGTCGATTCCTACCTCAGACCTCCAGCAGAGAAAGAATGAAGGTAAAACACTCCCGTTACAGAAGACCCTGACTCACCTCGGACCCCCAGCAGAGAAAGAATGAAGGTAAAACACTGCCGTTACAGAAGACCCTGACTCACCTTGGACCCCCAGCAGAGAAAGAATGAAGGTAAAACACTCCCGTTACAGAAGACCCTGACTCACCTTGGACCCCCAGCAGAGAAAGAATGAAGGTAAAACACTGCCGTTACAGAAGACCCTGACTCACCTCGGACCCCCAGCAGAGAAAGAATGAAGGTAAAACACTCCCGTTACAGAAGACCCTGACTCACCTCGGACCCCCAGCAGAGAAAGAATGAAGGTAAAACACTCCCGTTACAGAAGACCCTGACTCACCTTGGACCCCCAGCAGAGAAAGAATGAAGGTAAAACACTGCCGTTACAGAAGACTCTGACTCACCTTGGACCCCCAGCAGAGAAAGAATGAAGGTAAAACACTGCCGTTACAGAAGACCCTGACTCACCTTGGACCCCCAGCAGAGAAAGAATGAAGGTAAAACACTGCCGTTACAGAAGACCCTGACTCACCTCAGACCCCCAGCTTTCAGAAAGTTTTCACAGAAAGATTTGGCGCAGTTTCTTGCCATTTCATCATCAGCTGTTGGCATTAACTTGGAGCTCAGAACCTACGGTGAGACAATAAAATGGTTTATTATAATTTGTCTGTTTATGGTGATACTTCAGATATCTATCCATAATATCCAGCATTTAGCCTGGCAGCCAAAGTAGATAGATTAGGCATTAAGTAACAATCTCCAGACCAAAGCTTCTCATAGAGATGGATGGTTTTATTGAGATTTAAGGATTAATATAAAAAAAAATGACTAGTTTAGTGTATAGTCATCGTTATGTACTATTAAAAGGGTTGCATGCTATATAAAGCTATTTTGGACTAACATTCAATCAGGCTTAGCCAGCCACCCCATGAGGTTGATTGAAGTGGTTAGATCACGGTCTCATTACATAAAACATATTTTAACTGTCAGCAGCCAGACGCACTGAGCATGAAGTAGTCCTTTAGGGGCAGTCAATGTGATGGTACAACACAATGACTTGTTTTGTGCCTCTGACTTCTGGACACCAAATGCAAAATCTGTACAAAACTGATATTGCCAGCCAGGAAGAGAGTATTCCAGCTGGCTGATTGACACACAGAAAAAAAGTATTGATCTTCATAGTGAAACATTTGTACCATAACCACTTTAGTAAGGTGAAACGATTATGTCGTTTAAAGCAACCCTTTAAAAGGCAAACCTTGCAATCCAAGAATTATCAACAGCTCCACTTCTAAAATACAGAGGATTTCTGAAAGGAACGGGCTACCAAATGAAAGCCCCAGCTTCTCATTTACCTCCAAGTTATAAAGCACCCTAAAAGTAGACATGCCCGGGGCAGACGAGCGGAACAAGCTCTCCAGGATAGAGCTGGCACTTTGCTGGTGATGCTGTTGTTTTGAGGATAAAGATGGAGATTTTGAAGACTGTGTAGTCTGGGATTCTGACAGTAGCGTCTTCTGAGTGAAATAAGAAAAAAGCATTTAGAGATAAATAGAAAAACCAGACCACCACCCAAACTCTGACCACATGCACCCATTACATACACAGGTTATGGTAAACTGCATACAACATTAAAACCACCTGCCTAACTGCCAAAACATTTCTGATGAATGACGGCATGGACTCTGAATGTGTCCTGTGGTATCTGGAGACAAGATATTAGCAGGTTGCAAGTTGTGAGGTGAGGCCTCCATGGATCATATCTGTTGTTCCAGCAAATCCCACAGATGCTCATTCAGATTGAGATGTGGGGAATTTGGAGGCGAAGGAAAAACCTTAAATTAAATTTCATGTTTCTTGAACCATTCTTGGACAATTTTTGCAGTGTAACGTTGTGCATTATCCTGCTGAAAGAGGTCACTGCCATCAGGGTACACCGTTGCCAAAAAAGGGTGTATGCGGTCTGTAACAATCTCTAGGTAAGTGGTACATGAATGCCAGGACCCAAGATTTCCCAGACAATAACACTGACTCCACCGGCCTGCCTTCTTTCTTCACGCACCCGGACACCCAACTGAACTAAAAGAGGGATTCATCAGACCAGGCAACCGTCTTCCATTGCTCAACGGTCTAGCTCACGTTCCCAAAAGGCACTTTTTATCATGAAACTCTGACCTGTCTGTGGCTACACAGCCCCATACTCAGCAAACAGTGATGCACTGTGCATTCTGACACCTTATTATCTTGGCCAGCATTATGTTTTTCAGCTGTTTGAGCTAAAGTAGCTCCTCCTGTGATCGGACCAGATGGGTTAGCCTTCGTTCCCTACGTGCACCAATGAGTTACCCTTACTTGCACCACTTTTGGTAGGTACCAACCACTGCATACCGGGAACACCCCACAAGACTTCCGTTTTTGAGATACTCTGATCCAGTCACCGGTTCCTGCTTCCAACACACGAAATCCAAGAACTGACTGTTCACTTGCTGCCTAATATATCCCACGCCTTGACTGGAGCCATTGTAACGATATATTATCAATGTTATTAACTTCACCTGTCAGTGGGTTTAATGTTATAGCTGATCAGTAAATGCATGATTTAATTGGTCATATTACTGCCTTTGCTATTTTAACACAATGTTGTTGCAAATCTGAAATGTCACAAACTATTTATACATTAAGTATTTTCTAAGATTCACTATAATGATCACGTCAGTTTTGCCTCTGCTGGGATATTTTTCAGATTATTAATAGATAATACATGGTTTGCCATGATTTTTTTTCTCATAAGTAATAAATTAAAATAATTCAAGACAGACTACTGTCCATGAAAGTGGACACATACCTTTCTGCCAAGGGAATCAAGCTGGTCCAGGGCTTCCTGCACCGCCGGGTCAGTCGGGATCAATAAAAGAAGCTTCCGTACCCTTACTGTTATCCTGCAGAGACACAAACTTCACTAACAACGCAGTCTAACAGTGAAGCCACTCTGATAATGGGGGCCATGGAAGCACAGTGCAGTGGGGTTCAGTGTCTTGTATTAAGCAGAAGCCTCTCTGATAATGGGCGCCATGGAAGCACAGTGCGGAGAGGGTGGGAGTGTCAGTGTATTATATTAAGTAGAAGCCTCTCTGATAACGGGGGCCATGGAAGCACAGTGCGGAGGGGGTGGGAGTGTCAGTGTATTATATTAAGCAGAAGCCTCTCTGATAATGGGGGCCATGGAAGCACAGTGCAGTGGGGTTCAGTGTCTTGTATTAAGCAGACGCCTCTCTGATAACGGGGGCCATGGAAGCACAGTGCGGAGGGGGTGGGAGTGTCAGTGTATTATATTAAGCAGAAGCCTCTCTGATAATGGGGGCCGTGGAAGCACAGTGCGGAGAGGGGGTGGGAGTGTCCGTGTATTATTGTAACGGACCGTTTTGCACAAAAGGGAAAAAAAAACGCTTAGACGATAATCCCCTTTCAGAGACAGGCACAGCTACTGTAGAATCACCAAAACTCACGAACGGAATACAAGTGAATGCTCCAAACTCCCGAACGCCATACAAGGGAATGCTCCAAACACTCGAACTGCATACAAGGGAATGGTCCAAACACTCGAACTGCATACAAGTGAATGCTCCAAACTCCCGAACGGCATACAAGGGAATAAGGTAGCACTCCAAATACACGAACAGGAACCATACGAATTGCTGCTACCAGACGAACAGGAAAAGCTCCCAAGTGGCTTACACTCCTGGCAATCAGTCCTTAGCAGCATACAGTAAATCCCCCCAAAGACGAGACAAGGCTCCGTGTTGAGGGTCAAGCAGTGGTCTGTTTAATGAGGGCTACCTGCCCAGTATTTATGCAGGTCTCCCACCTGGTGGACATTCCCCTAGGGGACCAAATTGGAGACTGTGACAAAAGACAGACAAGCAGACAAATAGGACACAGTCACAATATATTCCCACAATGCATCCTGGCTTCCTCCCCTCTGCCCTGGGAGATAATTGGGAAGTAATTAAATTATCTCCAAAGACAAAGGCAAAACTCCATTACACATGTGGGGATACAAAACCAGTATTATACTTTAAAATACATAAAGTAACATTTATTACATAAAACACAGACATGTAACATATCCCCAGATAGCTCAGGTCTGAGCGCACATTATTAAGTGAATGGCGCTCAGACCACACGAATACAGTTGAATCGCCACGGAGCCAAAGTCTTTACAGTCAGTTTCATACGAATGGGCTCCATGGGATTCCTATCTGGGGTATAACACATTCAAACAAATCTACCGAACCCCAGGCAGAAAAGCACGGATGAAGCTTTTCTGCAGGTAAAAAAAGATGTCTTTTAACAGGGGGCCATAGTCCAAAGGCAGCAGGCGAGAACCAGGCTTCTCCAATGCAATGTGCCGAGATTGGTCTCGTCACATCTCTCCCCTTTTCCAAACAGACTAACAGGGTATCTGACCTCCTGCCGGTCAGTGCCCTTGTTAGTCCAGCAGCCCACCCACAAGACATAATCAACAGCACAGCCCACCCACAATAAATGGTTACTGCACCTGGGTAGAGGAGAAGCTTGTCCATGTCCAGGTGCCTCACCACGGCTGTGCTGGGTACGGGTACGCTGACTTGGTGGGGTGCTGCATGGGCAGTGACCAGCGGCACTCTGCCCTGTTGCCAGCGCTACTGGGAGGGTAGCCTGGTTGAAGCCTGGTTGTTGGAGGGGGAGACCGACTGTCTCCCCTTTAGATATACAGTCCTGCTGCTGGAGACAGACTGTCTCCCCTTTGGACACATAGCTCTGCTGCTGGAGACCGACTGTCTCCCCTTTGGTTATACAGCTCTGCTGCTGGAGACCGACTGTCTCCCCTTTGGCTACACAGCCCTGTCGCTGGGGGGCAGAACCGACCGTCCCTATCCCCTGTGCTGTATGTGCAAAGACCACGGTCCCATCTGCACAGTTGTGGGGCTTACTGTCTCCCCCGGGTACATTAAGCTGCCGCTGGGGAGAGGGGGTAACAAGCTCCTCTCCCATATATACTTCCAGCCGCGGGGGAGGGAGACCGACTGTCTCTGCTCCCAATACAGAGTACTGCTGCTGGGGAAAGGAGACTGGGCTCTCTATTCCCGGTAGGACACTCTGCCGCTGGGGAATGGAGACTGGGCTCCCAATTCCCTGTTTTATCTCCCACTGGGGAATGGAGACTGGGCTCCCAATTCCCAAAAAATCACGCTGCCGCTGGGGAGGGAGGACACTGCTCTCCTCTCCCTGGACTTCACACTGCCTTCCTGGCATATCACTTGGCTGCTGGGGGGCAGGAACAACTACCTCTGCCCCCTGTAACTCAGCCTGTCGCTGGGGAGGGAGGACACTGCTCTCCTCTCCCTGCACTTCACACTGCCTTCCCGGCATATCACTCTGCTGCTGGAAGGCAGGAACAACTACCTCTGCCCCCTGTAACTCAGCCTGTCGCTGGGGAGGGAGGACGCTGCTCTCCTCTCCCTGCACTTTACACTGCCTTCCCGGCATATTACTCTGCTGCTGGAGGGCAGGAACAACTACCTCTGCCCACTGTAACTCAGCCTGCCGCTGGGGAGGGAGGACGCTGCTATCCTCTCCCTGCACTTTACACTGCCGCTGGTGAATGGAGACTGGGCTCCCAATTCCCAATAAATCACACGGCCGCTGGGGAATGGAGACTGGGCTCCCAATTCCCTGCAGGACCGGTTGAGAGACCTCGGTCCCATCTCTACCGGCCACCTGGGGTTCTTCCCATAAAATATCAACAATGTCTTCCCAGCTGAATGGGTCTGGAACTGGATCTGTCACCTTGCTGTCCTGCTGAATCTTCTCAATGGAGTGGAAGAGATCTCGGTAGTCCTGCTCCAGTTCCCACTCCAGGGTTGCTAGGTGAGCCAGGTCTTGCTCAATGTCGTGAGTGTCGTCCCAGTCATACCTGCTCTCCCTCCACTCCAAGAGATCACTGAACCGGGCTTGTATAGGGCTCCCAAATTCAGGCTCTGAAAAAGCCTCCCATAACAAGCCAGGACCATCAAACTCCTCTCCCTCTGGCTTGTCATGCTCGGCTGTCCAGGGCAGGTACTGTGCCCCATACCACCAGAGCGACTGGTAGGCATCTTCCAGCCAAATCTCCTGCCATACCCGGTGCTCCAATTCCTTCACCCATTCATCCAGGGGCTGCTCTCCCAGGAAGGGCATCCGCAGGGCCACTTGCTTCTGCAACCGCTGCTCTTCACTGGGGAGACTCTCACCCCGCTGGTATTGTACATTATCCAGGGCCTGGTACCAGATGCCTTTCCTTAATGCATCCCAGCCATCCAGGTCCTCCTCCTCGTATGACACTGCTGGTTCCATTCTATTGCTGTCAGGGTCGCTGTACTCAGACATGCGTTGCCCTCAAATTGTAAATCCACGGAATGGTGTTGCCTGTAGCTGTCCTGTAGTCCGTGGGAACGATCCCGCCGCTTGCCACCAATTGTAACGGACCGTTTTGCACAAAAAGGGAAAAAACCGCTTAGACGATAATCCCCTTTCAGAGACAGGCACAGCTACTGTAGAATCACCAAAACTCACGAACTGAATACAAGTGAATGCTCCAAACTCCCGAACGGCATACAAGGGAATGCTCCAAACACTCGAACTGCATACAAGTGAATGCTCCAAACTCTCGAACTGCATACAAGTGAATGCTCCAAACTCCCGAACGGCATACAAGGGAATAAGGTAGCACTCCAAATACACGAACAGGAACCATACGAATTGCTGCTACCAGACTAACAGGAAAAGCTCCCAAGCGGCTTACACTCCTGGCAATCAGTCCTTAGCAGCATACAGTAAATCCCCCCAAAGACGAGACAAGGCTCCGTGTTGAGGGTCAAGCAGTGGTCTGTTTAATGAGGGCTACCTGCCCAGTATTTATGCAGGTCTCCCACCTGGTGGACACTCCCCTAGGGGACCAAATGGGAGACTGTGACAAAAGACAGACAAGCAGACAAATAGGACACACAGTCACAATATATTCCCACAATGCATCCTGGCTTCCTCCCCTCTGCCCTGGGAGATAATTGAGAAGTAACTCAATTATCTCCCAAGACAAAGGCAAAACTCCATTACACATGTGGGGACACAAAACCAGTATTATACTTTAAAATACATAAAGCAACATTTATTACATAAAACACAGACATGTAACATATCCCCAGATAGCTCAGGTCTGAGCGCACATTATTAAGCGAATGGCGCTCAGACCACACAAATACAGTTTAATCTCCATGGAGCCAAAGTCTTTACAGTCAGTTTCATACGAATGGGCTCCATGGGATTCCTATCTGGGGTATAACACATTCAAACAAATCTACCGAACCCCAGGCAGAAAAGCACGGATGAAGCTTTTCTGCAGGTAAAAAAAGATGTCTTTTAACAGGGGGCCATAGTCCAAAGGCAGCAGGCGAGAACCAGGCTTCTCCAATGCAATGTGCCGAGATTGGT
Organism: Pelobates cultripes; assembly: GCA_933207985.1. Taxonomy (NCBI): domain Eukaryota; kingdom Metazoa; phylum Chordata; class Amphibia; order Anura; family Pelobatidae; genus Pelobates; species Pelobates cultripes. The sequence goes on from OW240919.1 coordinate 2,873,382, forward strand.
CTCGTCACAATTATATTAAGCAGAAGCCTCTATGATAATGGGGGCCATGGAAGAACAGTGCGGAGAGGGGGTGGGAGTGTCAGTGTATTATATTAAGCAGAAGCCTCTCTGCTAATGGGGGCCATGGAAGCACAGTGCGGAGGGGGTGGGAGTGTCAGTGTATTATATTAAGCAGAAGCCTCTATGATAACGGGGGCCATGGAAGCACAGTGCGGAGGGGGTGGGGGTGTCAGTGTATTATATTAAGCAGAGGCCTCTATGATAACGGGGGCCATGGAAACACAGTGCGGAGGGGGTGGGAGTGTCAGTATTATATTAAGCAGAAGCCTCTCTGATAACGGGGGCCATGGAAGCACAGTGCGGAGGGGGTGGGAGTGTCAGTGTATTATATTAAGCAGAAGCCTCTCAGATAACGGGGGCCATGGAAGCACAGTGCGGAGGGGGTGGGAGTGTCAGTGTATTATATTAAGCAGAAGCCTCTCTGATAATGGGGGCCATGGAAGCACATGGAAGGGGTCTTATATTAAGCAGGAGCCTCTTTTTTTTAGCTCTATTTTGACCGGCATACAGTAAAGTAAATGAGGACAGCAGTCCAAGCTGTGAGAGGGATCGACCATTCACACCATCCATCAAATGGAAATATATTTTATTGGTCACAGAGAACAAAGTCCTTTAACTTACATGCAAAACACAGTTCCTTACCTTGGTTCCTCCAGGTTGGCAAGCTGGTACAACATATCGAATACATTGCAGACCAGAGCCATCACCACACCAGGGAGGGATTTTTCCTGCAAATTGCACAATTAAAAACTTTATTGTTCTTACAGACCTGATCAACTGACCAAAAAGAACATTCACGCCACCCTGGTGCCTACCTGTTCCATAACATAGGAGGAGTTGAACGTGGCACTACTGCTACTGCTGGCTGAGGTTTCCGCTGGCGTGCCTCCTCCCAGCGTCTTCACAGTCAGAGCTTGCTCATCTGAAAATCCCAACTGATGGAGCAGCTTCTGGTCTTTATTAACTGTCAACTGGAACAGACAACAGATAACTGGATGAAAAACGCTCCTTAACAGACAAATGGCCCCAACATTTTATAACAAAGCAACAGATTTTAATTTAAACTGTTGGCTTACAATCTTAAATGTAATCAATATCTCATCACGTCTGAAATAGCAGAATATTAAAAAAACAAACAAAAAAAAAACTGCTTGCTAATAATTGCTTTGGATTACTGGAAAACCAAGAGACCGGTTTATAGCAGCAGTTATGGTGTGCTGAGGTGGACTATGTGGCGAAACCAACCTCGCCACGAAGCATTGGAGAAGCCTGGTTGCTCGCCTGTTGCCCTCGGACTATGGCACCCATGTCTTGCTTCTGCATTCGGTCATTTAACCGGATGACTGTTCATTCGGTAGTTTAACCGTATGAACAGCATTACCCCAGATAGCCATGCCATGGAGCCTATTCGTGTAACGAAAAACTATGGGAAAGACTTTAGTTCCATGGCAAATGAACTGTATGTATGTGATCTGAGCTCCATCCGGTAATAATGTGTGCTCAGATCTAAGCTGTGGCAGAACCATCTGTCTGCTTGTCTTTGGGGTGTATTCGTCTGTTTTATCCTGTTCGTATGAATGGCTGTTTTCTATAGCCCAGCCATTCGAATGACTGTTTTTCCCGAACAAACCTGCCGAACGGACGGCCACCCAAGAGAGAAGTGTGCTGCTGGTTAACCTATTGATCCCAATTAGAACGTTGTGGTTAACCGCAGACACTTCTCAATTAAACCGAATTCAGGGTGGTCGTCGTTCGTTTGTCGACCACGAAGCAGCGGCCATTTTAAACCACGCGAAAGCCCAGCGGTGTTTGGCTCTATTTCTATGGAACTAAAACGGACACTTTTTCTGCCGAACACCGCTGAAACAACGGAACGCCTGGCTGTCTCCACGAAAGCATACGAATACCAGCCGTTCGGGAGGTTTGGAGCATACGAAAAGACTTAACCCAGATAGCCTTCCCATGGAGTCATTCGT
>OW240919.1:2875517-2953673 GCA_933207985.1 Pelobates cultripes
ACAGGGGAGAAAGGGAAGATTAAGGGGGGTGAGCTGGTATAACTAGGGGAGAATGGGAAGATCTGGGGGGAGAGCTGGTATAACTAGGGGAGAATAGGAAGATGGATAGCTGGTATAACTAGGGGAGAAAGGGTAGATCTGTGGGGGAGAGCTGGCATAACAAGAGGAGAAGGGGAAGAACTGGGGTGGGAGGAGAGGAAACAGAGAATGTCCGTGGAAGCGGTAAAGAGCAAACTCAGAAGTCAATGAGGGTACAGAGCAGGGCTAACCGAGGATTTTAAAGAGGGATGGTCTGTACAAAACGGTGGTGCCAAAACTGCGGGTACACAGTCCCTTGCAACCATTAATACAGCACGGTCTTCACAGTGAATGTGTATTATACAGCCGTAGTCACCTACCTCTACAGTGAAGGTATCTTTGGTAGACTCATAGGTAAGGTTCAGAGTTAGAAGATGTCCATGAAATGAGGCACCGTGAGGTAGTATTGTTCGGGGAACAGAGTAGAGATCCTTTACAGGGGAGAAGGATAAAAAATAAAAATATCACAATTCACTTGTTACCCACAGGGACTGCACCAAGTTGACACAAACATCATAGCACAGAGTGTGTGATATAAATCCAAACTCAGCAAGTATACAAAGTGAGAAACTCAGAACAAACTGTGCTCACCAACAGACACAAAGCCAGCACTTTAACTGAAAATTTATAGAAATACCAAAGAATGAAATCCATCTGTAAACACCAGTGAATAAAAATACACTCACAATCTTTAAATTCCAGTTAAAATCCTTAAAAATGAAGAATACGTAATATTTTAGAAATGTTACTTAATGGGGACCAATGGAACAAAAGTTGGGATTACAATGAGTGACTGTTCAGTGACAGGGGGGAAACCTGCAGCGAGCATCTGGTGAATGGCTGAAAGAGCTCTCGGGCGCCGCAGAGAGCACCACTCAGCGCTGTCGGCCGCCCGCAGAGAGCACCACTCAGCGCTGTCGGCCGGCCGCCTGCAAAGAGCACCACTCAGCGCTGTCGGCCGGCCGCCCGCAGAGAGCACCACTCAGCGCTGTCGGCCGGCCGCCCGCAGAGAGCACCACTCAGCGCTGCCGGCCGCCCGCAGAGAGCACCACTCAGCGCTGCCGGCCGCCCGCCCGCAGAGAGCACCACTCAGCGCTGCTGGCCGCCCGCCCGCAGAGAGCACCACTCAGCGCTGTCGGCCGCCCGCAGAGAGTATCAGTCATGCTTTGGCCATTCAGCTTTCATTTTCTCTTTCCACTATCTCCGTTTCTCTTTAGATTGCTAGCTTACTGGGGAGGTCAAGGATTAGCTAGTGTCAGTGTGTAAATTAGACTCAAATTCATGTTCTAACACTCTGGCATATCATCAACTGTCTAACACAAGGCTGGGAAATAAATGTGTTATCTAGCAACAAAAATAGAACTCTAGCATCTAGTGGCAGTTTATTACACGTTATCTCCATATTACACAGAACGCACCTCTATAGTTATCACATATCGCTCAGCAAGCAGGAGGAGTCTCTCAATTATCACTAACTTTGTAGACCTGAAACACAGGAAGATTTTTCATTATGTAATTATACACAATGTGCCTCTATGTATTTGTTTGGTCCAGTAACAGGATGGTTACCTGTAAGGTGACTGCACCGATGTTGCCACTGATGGCATGGCTGTTGCTGTAAGCATCTTCGTGGCCCTGGTGACAGCGTGTGTTAGCGTCGGACCTCCAAGAGCTGAACTAGCGGCCTACAATGAACCAATTAGAAATCAACACACTGTACGGAGACAAATGATTTGCTGCTTTCCAAGGATAATACAGAGGAGAGTATGTGGTTTAAACCGATCTAACTAATTAACTAATTTAGTGCACACCCACCTCCAGTCTAGTGTAGCAATCAGCAATGAACTTCTTGTGTAACGAAACCGAATCCTGTCAAATACACAAAACAACTTTCATTACTTCACTCGCAGGACAAATGACAATAAAGAATATGTTTTTATTAAATTGAGATCCTTACTTTCTTAAGTCGGGGGTTAAGGTTAATGTAGCTGTAACTGATTATCAGCTGTATGGCTTCATTGGCGATTTCCTCATCAGGAGATTCCACGGCTACTTTCCAGATAAAATCCATCCCAATCAGCTCCAGCTTCTCCACATGCTAATAGGCAACAGAGATTTACAAAACGGTGAACTATTAGATCAGTCGCCATGGAAACCAATGGACAGTTGGTGCTCAACTTAGAACGTCATGCTAGAATCGTTATATAAAAATACTGTGAGCACAGAGCTTAAATCAAATGAAATATTATGTAGGCAACGCCCTGTTTCTGGAGTAAATGGGGTATACACTCACCAGGAAGATTCCTTTTACTTGGATAACTGAGAAACTCTGATGTCGGAAGCAGACCCTAATTTGTCTGTCTATATAGTCGATTGTGAGGAATTTGTACTGAAATGCCAGCGCAGTCTACAAGATTTTATCTCTATGAAATGTTCGGAAGTGACAGAGCTGCGTTAATCAGAAGTCTGAATTTTATACACTTTTAAACTTTAAAGGGGAACCGTCACTTCTCCGGGAGCTACACTTTAAGTTACATATTGCTGGATCTCACCGTCTCCATGTGAAACTTTGTATTTCTCAAATTTATATTAAATGATTTAGCAGAACCGCAGAAATCTGTCCTTTCAAAGTGAACACATTGCTAAAGAAAATATTGAATTTCTCCTCTTTCCTGCTTTCACTGCGCTGAATGCTGGGTGAATAGGGGGCAGAGTTTAAACAATGATTGACAGGTAGGTTCATAGTTTACAATCAACACAAACTGGACAGAATATTAAAAATGCTCAGGGAGCACAGAATGAAGCCAGCAAGAAACATGATTTAGCAAATCAACTATCTCTGGATCTACACAGAGCAAACCCATCAGCTATCTCTGGATTTACACAGAGCAAACCCATCAGCTATCTCTGGATTTACACAGAGCAAACCCATCAGCTATCTCTGGATTTACACAGAGCAAACCCATCAGCTATCTCTGGATTTACACAGAGCAAACCCATCACCTATCTCTGGATTTACACAGAGCAAACCCATCAGCTATCTCTGGATTTACACAGAGCAAACCCATCAGCTATCTCTGGATTTACACAGAGCAAACCCATCAGCTATCTCTGGATTTACACAGAGCAAACCCATCAGGATTTACACAGAGCAAACCCATCAGCTATCTCTGGATTTACACAGAGCAAACCCATCAGCTATCTCTGGATTTACTATCTCTGGATTTACACAGAGCAAACCCATCAGCTATCTCTGAATTTACACAGAGCAAACCCATCAGCTATCTCTGGATTTACACAGAGCAAACCCATTAGCTATCTCTGGATTTACACAGAGCAAACCCATCAGCTACCTCTGGATTTACACAGAGCAAACCCCTCAGCTATCTCTGGATTTACACAGAGTAAAAACGCTGAGTATCTGTAGATTGAATATTGAAATATTGCACTCTTTGTACAGAATACCATAGCACAATGTGTTTCAACTCACCAGCTGTGTCCCTTGACGTTTTAATCGATGATCACACAAATTGACATTTTCAAAAAATGTCTTAAAAAGGTTGAAACCTGAAAAATCAAAATACAATAAAAAGAATAAAAAAAAAAAATACATTAATGCGGTTAGTGAGGACAGGCTAGTTAAAAAGAATAGTATGCAACAGTAAACCAAATGAAACAACTTACTCCATAAAGATCAAGATAATTCATTAAAGGGACACTCCAGGCACCCAGACCACTTCTGCCCATTGGAGTGGTCTGGGTGCCAACTCCCACTCCCCTTAAACCTGCAAGTGTAATTATTGCAGTTTTCATAAACTGCAATATTTACCTTGCAGTGTTAACGCCTCCTCTAGTGGCTGTCTACTAGACAACCACTAGAGGACACCTCCGTGTTAATAAAATACGAAAAGTGTGTTACACGACGCTGGATGTCCTCACGCTATACGAGGACTTCCAGCGTCACCGAAATCCCCACAGGAAAGCATTGAACACAATTGTCAATGCTTTCCTATGGGGAGGTCTAATGCGCGTGCGCTGCATTGCCGCACATGCGCATTAGGTCACCGCCAACGCGGGCCGCGCATGTGCAATAGGTTCTCAATAGGAGAAGCGTAGGCGGAGCCTGACCCAGCGCCAAGGGACAGCAACTTGGGATGGGAGGTGAAAGGGAGAGGGGACCTGCAGTGCCAGATAAACGGTTTCTTTTCCTGGCACTGGAGAGTCCCTTTAAGAATAAAACAAATTAGAGCAGTGATGTACAGAGCAACCAATGCTAAATAACCATTTCTATGCTGGAATAGGGATTTTAACAATCAGCAAAGAACACCCCTCTGGGCCTGAAGTTTGTTTTTTTAATGGAAGAATAGTGGATAAATCATATCCTGCACAATTTCTTTAATTGGAAGCAGCTCTGTTTCAGTTGGAATTTAGTCAGCTATGGTCGAAAATCACATCAGGAGAAATAATTGCCTAATGCTCCAACAGTGAGAACAATGCACAGCACATGCACGGACAGATAAACGTACGCTAGTGATATAGAATTTGCACACTATACAATCCTGACTGACAGCTAGGACGTAGCAATCAGTACTTGTTATAAAAGTACTCTGTTAACCCCTAAATAACCTCAGCAAGCCCTCTGAATAGGAGTGTCAGGACTGTAACATACCGCCTCTCATACCGTGACATCACTAAAATACCGCCTCTCATACCCAAACATACCACAATGTCACTAAAATACCGGCTCTCATACTCAGACATACCGCGATGTCACTAACATACCGGCTCTCATTCCCAGACATACCACGACGTCAATGTAACATACCGGTTCTCATACCCAGACATACCACCTCTCACTCCCAGACATACCGCGATGCCACTAACTTACCGGCTCTCATACCCAGACATACAGTGATGTCAATGTAACATACCGGCTCTCAAACCCAGACACACCGCGACTTCACTAACATACCGGCTCTCATTCCCAGACATACCACAACGTCAATGTAACATACCGGTTCTCATACCCAGACATACGGCGATTTCAATGTAACATACTGGCTCTCATACCCAGACATACCGCGATGCCACTAACTTACCGGCTCTCATACCCAGACATACAGTGTTGTCAATGTAACATACCGGCTCTCATAACCAGACATACTGTGACGTCACCAACATACTGGCTCTCATAACCAGACATACCGTGACGTCACTAACATACCAGCTCTCATACCCAGACACACCGCGACTTCACTAACATACTGGCTCTCATACACAGACATACCGCAACGTCAACAACATACCGGCTCTCATACCCAGGCACACAGTAACATCACTAACATAGCGGCTCTCATACCAAGACATACCGTGATGTCACTAACATACCGGCTCTCATACCAAGACATACCGCGATGTCAATGTAACATACCGGTTCTCAGTCCCAGACATAACACGATGTCTGTGTAACATACCGGCTCTTATACCCAGACATAACGCGATGTCAGTAACATACCGGCTCTTATACCCAGACATACCACCTCTCACTCCCAGACATACCGCGATGTCACTGTAACATAACATAATGTTACATTTGTTGAATTAGCAACAAAATACATATTACAAAAACACAAAAAAAGAAAAGCTGCCTGAACTGTATCCGTTACATGTTTTCTCACAGCGTACCATTCATTGTAATTTCATAAGATTCCAACTTCAGGATTTTCTCTTTAAACAGCTGCTGCTGCACGTCGCTTTCGAGGTCATGCTGACCCTTCGTAAACCACTCAAAGCACATCTACAAGAAAAACACAGGATCCATTGCAACAGCAAATTCAATGCGCTAACAGCTTGATTCAAAAAGACTTCTAGCGTTCCCAAGTCTTACTTCGCGATCAAGCTCGCACACATCATGGCCGGTAACCAGACATTCCCAGATTTCTTTGGCACGGCTCCAGCTCAGATATAATGTGGCTTCTTGGAGAAAAAATGCCAGGAATTTTAAATGGGCCTCTAAATACTGAAAAAAAATATTAATATTAAGAATAATTTCTACTGAAAAAGTGAAAAAACACACACAAAAAACCCAACAACTCATATTTCCGGATATCAAATTAAAAACCAACAATACGATTGAGTTAATGAGTAAAAATTTTAAATAAGTCAGAATTTAAACCTGTTCAGGAAAATAGTGTTCTTTATTAAAAGACAGATTAGTATTTTGTACAGCATAACACTGAAATGTATGACATTAGCATAGATGCAAGAAGCAGCGGCTCTGTAATTAGCTCATAATAGAGTTCTATTTATCCCATGTGATCAATGGAAGCACAGGGACCTTCCTTTTTGCAATATGGTTAAATGCTTTACCTACATAATTTATTAAAATATAGGAGATATTTTGAAATGGACAATCTTTACTTCATACAAATGGCTAGCACACAGTAAGTGCTGCACGATGGTACATAGCCATCATTAATAAGTTCCGCTAGTGCAGAATTTGAATTCTACTTGTTACAGGAGAGATATGGCTTTCACTGAAAGACCAGGGGGCATGATTCAGCTAAGAATAAAATGAATATGTCTTGATGGCTATCTGGCTAGTTCTACAAATACATGACTTTTACATGTTCCTATCTGTGGCCAACAGACTCCTCGTATAAACCTGATAAAAGTTTGCTTTTTGTAATCAAGGTCAGATACCTCTCGATAAGTGTATCTGCCATCAACCAGAGAGGATCCCACCAGACCACCAGGTCCGACAGAGGCCACAGACAAACGGTGGCATGCCACTAAACTCGCCGTCACCAGTTTGACAATTTCAAAATTCTTCTTCAGATCCTGAATGATGCTCTAGAAAGCAGACAAGAGGACAGTACATTAGGGAATAAAGAAACCCTGAGGCAACGAAGAATCAAGTCATTTAGCAGGGAATGCAGTTCAGAGATGGATTCCTACAAGAATTAGAGCTTTAGGCAGTGCTTGCAAACCACTTGACCATAAGAGGCAGCCATCATGGGCTTACTGGTTATTATATGCGGTTACATTCTCTCCTTCTAAGTGCGTTTATTGGTCTCCAAGCATTTAAACATACCCAGCCCATTAACCTGCAGGGCTTTATCACAAACTTTTTGTAGAAACCAACAGTTTAAAGGGGAAACACTAGTCGCCCCAGTCTACATACAGGCAATCCCTGCTGCCCCCAGTACGGAGAATCTCTATTCCACCTGCAATTTACTGTATTAAAAAATGGGTTTAATTAAAAGGAACATTATAACTTTAGGAATTCATATCTGCATTCTAATGCTATAGTGACACTGTCCCAACTCTTATTAAAATCCACCCCTGGGTGCATTAAAATAAGGCACCCAAAGCACTTCATTGAGATACATCATTGCACCTTACAAAATTGCCCCAAAATCAAGAACTCACAATAAAACACTTTGTCAATTAACATCGTCACCCAGAATGAATCAGCTCCTTGATGTGGCTCTGCAAACACCAATATTGAGCTACTTGCACTGACTGCCATACACCTGATTGATTGTCTGCATCCCTTAAAGTTATTCTAACATTAGATAAGGAAGATCTACATTTCCTATACATTGTGAATCATTTTAAAGGAACACTAAAGGTACTCCCACCTCTGTTTAGGCCAATGAAGTGGGTCCTATTAACCGTGAATCGTTTTAAAGGAACACTAAAGGTACTCCCACCTCTGTTTAGGCCAATGAAGTGGGTCCTATTAACCGTGAATCGTTTTAAAGGAACACTAAAGGTACTCCCACCTCTGTTTAGGCCAATGAAGTGGGTCCTATTAACCGTGAATCGTTTTAAAGGAACACTAAAGGTACTCCCACCTCTGTTTAGGCCAATGAAGTGGGTCCTATTAACCGTGAATCGTTTTAAAGGAACACTAAAGGTACTCCCACCTCTGTTTAGGCCAATGAAGTGGGTCCTATTAACCGTGAATCGTTTTAAAGGAACACTAAAGGTACTCCCACCTCTGTTTATGCCAATGAAGTGGGTCCTATTAACCGTGAATCGTTTTAAAGGAACACTAAAGGTACTCCCACCTCTGTTTAGGCCAATGAAGTGGGTCCTATTAACCGTGAATCGTTTTAAAGGAACACTAAAGGTACTCCCACCTCTGTTTAGGCCAATGAAGTGGGTCCTATTAACCGTGAATCGTTTTAAAGGAACACTAAAGGTACTCCCACCTCTGTTTAGGCCAATGAAGTGGGTCCTATTAACCGTGAATCGTTTTAAAGGAACACTAAAGGTACTCCCACCTCTGTTTAGGCCAATGAAGTGGGTCCTATTAACCGTGAATCGTTTTAAAGGAACACTAAAGGTACTCCCACCTCTGTTTAGGCCAATGAAGTGGGTCCTATTAACCGTGAATCGTTTTAAAGGAACACTAAAGGTACTCCCACCTCTGTTTAGGCCAATGAAGTGGGTCCTATTAACCGTGAATCGTTTTAAAGGAACACTAAAGGTACTCCCACCTCTGTTTAGGCCAATGAAGTGGGTCCTATTAATCGTGAATCGTTTTAAAGGAACACTAAAGGTACTCCCACCTCTGTTTAGGCCAATGAAGTGGGTCCTATTAACCGTGAATCGTTTTAAAGGAACACTAAAGGTACTCCCACCTCTGTTTAGGCCAATGAAGTGGTCTTGGGGCAGAGGTCATTGAGTTTTATTGTAATGCTTAGTTTGTAGGGTTAAAGGAACATTCCAGATCCATAAAGCGGTTCTGCTTGCTGGAGTACTTTGTGTGCAGAGTGTTTCCTTTATTTATTTTACTATTTTACAAGTGTATTTTTCAATAGAAATTGTAAAATAAATACTGGTTACACTTCCCTGACTGTCAGACAGACAACCAGTTATGTTACTTCCTGGTTTGTTTTGCTCAGTGGAGATAAACTCAAGAGGCAGCAATTACCCAGAGTACCTGCCTTGCATAGACTTATCATTGAGCTGTATTGGAAAGTTTGTGATTGGACAGCCACAGAAAGCCTGGGCGGGGTTAGATGGGGAGGGCTTGCAAAGGCACAGTGATTTGTTAAAAATTGTTTTTGGATTTGGGCAGTGGAATGTCCCTTTAAATTTACCTCTAGTGGCTGTCTTTATGACAACCAATAAAAGCGCTTCCTTAGCCTGAACAAAGTGAATCTTGGACCTGGAATCAAATGCTGCTGAGTGATATGTTTGGCTGTGCAAGCCTAGTTCCAACCCATTGTCTCTTTGTGAGAAGCAATGGATGGGAGGAGATTGTGGGGCATCCTTGCAGACATCAACAGAAGAGGAGCTGGAGGCCATTATATAGAAGTCCTGGCGCTGTGACCATGGGGACTTTGAAGAAGGCTCACTCATGCTAAGCTGGAGGACGTCCAACATCGTTTCACCGAGTTAAACTCAGTTTAATGACAGCCACTAGAACTTGTCTTAACCCTGCAATGTTTGCAGCTGCAGAGCTAAAGGGGACAGGGACAGTGCAGCCAGGCAACTGTTACTGAATAAAGTGGTCACCAGACCTATATATAAAGTGTCTATAGTGGCAATCTTTGTGGACACATTCCCTAAATCATGATCACATGATGTGTTTTTTAATGGCACAGAAGATTTTTTCAGCATTTTATTATTACTTTTTTATATCTCAAATATTAAAAAAAGTGATTTGTCATGTTAATGACATATTCCCCGATACGGAGAGCGAGGTGACCATGCTCAGTGTATACATGTACTCTCTTACCTTGTCTTGTTTTTGGTATGTTTGCTTGTTAAATGAGCGAGTGATTTCGTGAAGCTGGCGCAAGGCTGGAACCACCCACACAACCTGCGTGTTGATGTTTTGAGATGACTGGAGATATTAAATGGAAAAAAACAGAAAATCATTCCCAAGACTTGGATCTAGTCCAGTTTGGTGCAAATAATTACACCGTATAGAAATACTTCATAGTAACAATCCTTTAGAGGCTCTGCTGGAAACACTAAAATATCTGAATATGTTGCAATTATTTCATTTTCAATGCAAACAGACTATGATGGGATAACAGGAATTCCACAAACCTGAGTTAGACTGGTTAGCATGTTTTATAGAATGAAAAGCCTGTCCTGTCTTATATAGACAGAGTACAGATTGCCCATATTGATATCATAATGTTTAGACTGACAGCGAATACAGGTAATCAGGAGATTAGATCAACCACCTTACTATTATGACAACGGAGATCAACTGACCCAGAGACGCGCTCTGTAAAGGGATTGGAGGCATATTTAGAGCTACTCAATCTCAGCCAGTGAGCTAAGCATTATACTGCAGGGTGCAAATCAATGGAAACAGAGCTCAGCGGACGCCAGGTAACAAATCAAACCGTTCGCAAACGATTTGATAAGTGTGTGTATCAATCCGTGAGGGCAACTCTAGGTAAAAATGAAAATAAATCGCTGATACTGGGTATGGTTAAAGATTACAGCTTCACTCTTGTTGCTCTGAGTACAAGTCCACTTTGATGAAACATAACTGGTATATAATAGGTTAATATGCATTTGGGGCACATTCCAGTTTATTCTGGCTATCTCCTGTATTAAAGGTTGGGGACTGCAAGGTTTACCCCGAGCCTTGTGTAGCTGGCATGTTTAAACCCCGTACATGCTCCCGTTCTAATAGTGAGAGCTGCATACAGGGAGAAAACATTCACAGTGTGTGTATTCAGACGAGAATGCAATGATGATATCGATATAGAAATATTGAATCAAGATATATTACGTTTCCTGAAATATCAACACTAAACCCTTTAAACTTTCTGAATTTTCTGATCTGCAACAAATTCTAATGTTCTGGAGCGCGCCAATTGGTCCAAAATAGTCTCAACAGAAATCCTTTCCTACCAATATTTGACATTGAGATCTTAGTGATGGCAATTATTTCATCTAACAGAGAGCTATCATTAATAATTTCAATTATTCATTTAAAATATAATTTAACATATTCCGCAGCGCTGCACTCACCTTTTTAATATCCTCAATGCATTTTATAATATAATTTCTCTTCACTGTTTCTTTGACTGCGTAGGCATCGCTAAGGATCGCCAAGTGCTCTTCTAAGGCTTGTTGGATAAGAACAGACGGTAAGGTGGGGAGATGGGCAAGCTCCCAGAGCACTTCTAAAACCTGCAAGGAACCAGCAGTTAGCCATCTGTCTTAATCAGGATAGACAAATTAAGAAAGCAATCCAAAATATGTAACACTAAGTTACCATTACGACGGACAGAATGGACCATGTAACTCAGAGTTACCCAGCCCACAGATACTCAGATCTTTCTCTCCGCATCCTTACTTTTCCCGTAGTTATTTCATTTCTCGCTTCCCGACCGATACGGCCAATAAGGCTCAACAACTTCTGCCGGACTCTGTCTGTTTCGATTTCCCAACTCTGTTGCGCACAAAAAAAAAAAAGAGAAAAGGAACCAAATCATTTGCAGCAAACTCTGATAAACCGGGAGAGTTTGAGTAGCCAAATTACAGAGAGGGAACTAACAACTGGATAGTATCCGAATAACAGAACCCGCAAAAGAGCTTCAGCCTAACTTGTTACTAGGTACTGCAAGGTTTACAATTAATGGGAACTAAATTCAGAGCCTGTAAAATCCGTGAATGCTTTAATAGCTGAATGTATAAATGGGCTGTGTTCATGCTCTCAGGAGACTACACATACCTTTTGTATCAGAAGGAAAAGATGGTTGAGTTGGTCAGGGTTGAACTTGGCAGCAGCGGCGGCAATAATTGTATGAATATTTTCTATCACTGTAGATGACTGACCAGACTGAAAGAAAAAAGTCACAGTCACAGCTAAGAATTCACTATAAATGACAATACCAAGAGGGACACATGGCTTCATACATCGCCCGTTAATGGGTTACTTTATAAATCCCATCATCCATAACTAGTCACAGCTGTCCATTCGGCAGTCACTAATGGAACACGGCACATTACCGCAATAGAAAACGTACCTGTATCCGCCAGATTTTGGAGAGCTCATCTAAAGATAATTTACTGCCCAGCAATTCAATAATTCCCTTTATTCGGTCACAGTACTGGGACTGGTCTATATTGCCTAAGAATAAAGAAATAAATGTGAAGTATTACATTTTACACACACACTATAAACACACAATAAGTTATGAGGGAGCAGACAGACCTTCCAGGGCTATCGAAAGGACCGAGTTCTCCACAAGCCAATCCAGCAGCCGGTCAGTGTCTATGGCGTTCTTCACAGACTTTGATAAAGTGCTGTCCTCTATTAGTTTCGTTACCTTATAAAGAAAAACGGTGTTTGCAATCATTAACTATACATTATACAATAAACACTGTCATAAAACATCCTTTCTATAGAGCACTATATGCCCCTATTCCCTCCCTGGGAGAGCCTTAATCTGATCTAAGGGAATCCCCCCATGTTGTCCTGTATTTTGCAGCTAGTTAACCATGAGAAAGGGTTTTTTGGGTTTTTTTTGGTTTTTTTTCAAGATATTATTGTTCTCTCAGACAGGATATTTTGGTTAAAGGGTTACTCCAAGCATTTCAGTGATTTAAAGTGGTTATGGTGCCTGGGGTCTATCATAGCATTTCACTTGGAAGTGCTGCACATAAAGAGTTTAATCTGTTTCTGTAGCTCTGTGGAACTAGAAACAGAGCAGCTTGGAGACTGTGGGGGACCAAGTAAAAGGGGCAAACTGTTGCTAAACGGTTGGCCCGATTACCAGGCATCCTGGACATCACCAGAGCAGGCCACAGTGGTTATGATGCTTGGAGTACTCTCAGGTAATTATCGGAAGAGATAAGTCACAGGTAAGGTTATGAGCATGACCTGATATTGTACTATAACAAATGTTAATTTAGTTAATGCGACCAACTTAAGTCTTCGCTTGTGCTTTTCATAGAAAAACTCTTTGCTATAAAATGTAATAAACGCTGGGCAGAATGCTCATACTTTTACATAGCACCCTTTACTCTGAGAGTGAATTCACTGTGCAATTTACACAATTATCCAACATGCAATGGCAGCCAATAGCTGCAACGACTAAGAAGAAGAACAGCTGCTGCCTTCAAGGTAAACCCTTCTGGTGCAGGATCAGCCACGCTCTGAGAAATCCGAGCAGCACAGTACAGGTTCTGGCAACATTTCAGAACCTTGGAATGGACTGCACCCAAAGCACAAACAGATGAAAGGTCCAGGCCCTCAGAACTGCTTGCCATGCCCTGACTTTATTAGGAAACAATGCATAAAGTGACAAAGTTTTGGCCAGCAAAGACCTTTGTCAAGTTAAGTGCTCCAACCTTTCATTTATTTCTGCAAGTGTGATTCTGGGGTCTGCCAAACTATTGAATGGGAGCACCTGTTTATTGACTGGAAATTGCAAAAACCAAGAGTTCAGTCCCCATTTGTTACGTGTGTACTGGCTGTCCCAAGCATCGCCAGACAGCACGTTCCAACTAGGTATAATAATACATTTACCATAGTATGTACGGGATATACATATCTGTGTGTCCGAGAAGGCAAGTATCCATTAAACTCAGGCAAGGGGAATCATTTACGCCCAACATTTCTAATGTTTCATTGGAGGAATACATCAGGCACTCCAATCTCTTTCAACAGCTTTGTAAACATCTACAAATGCCAGGATTAGTAGAGTGATGGCTGATCTTGGCAGAGTGGGTGTTTGAAGGATGTCCTATAATGCTCAGCCAGCACCAAGCTTTCTCTTTATCAACCATCACCACTGAATCAGTTGCCTGTAACATTTATTGTGATGGTAGATCCCTGGATGACTCCCATGTTTTAGTCTCCCTGTACCCATTATAGGTGCATTGTGTTTGTAATGCAATTGTTTCGTTTTAGAATATTAGTGTGCTCTCCTGTCTTGCTAATACTTGCAATCAACGAGGTGGATTTGGTTGGGGATCCTGTACAGCGCCACCTGTTGGTTGCAAGGATCTAGCAACAGCTATATGCACTACCTGAATAGCAAGGCTTGATAATTTGCATATTTGGGTAGATTTGCATATTGCTAATTCTGCAGGCAGGAGAGATATTTTCTGTTGGTTATTGACCTCCCTACCCCTTTGCAGATATGCTATCATGTTATTATAATTTCCTGTTTGTTTTCTGACATGTTTTGGTCAATTTAATGTTATGATGTTTGTTACAGCAATCTAAATGTAATGATCATATGGGCTAGTCCCTAATTAGTTCCATTAGGAACTGTGTATGCTGTGTGGATAGTTAGGGGTCCTCGGACAAGTTGGCTGGCTGCATGACCCCTCAATCCCTAAGATTAATCAAGAGAGCTAGACCGGAGAGCCGCAATTGCCTTTGTAAAAGCAATAACTAGAATCACTGTAAGCCGCAGAGGAATAGGCAGAGAGGACGATACCTGCCTGGAAGTAGAGCTGCAGAGGAATAGGTGATGATACCTGCCTGGAAGAAAGGTTACGGAAGAATAGGCAGAGGGGACGATCCCTGCCTGGAAGGAAAGCTGCAGGGGAATAGGCAGAGAGGATGATACCTGCCTGGAAGAAGGGCTGCAGAGGAATAGGCAGAGAGGACGATACCTGCTTGGAAGAATGGCTGCAGAGGAATAGGCAGAGGGGACGATAACTGCTTGGAAGAAGGGCTGCAGAGGAATAGGCAGAGAGGACGATACCTGCCTGGAAGAAGGGCTGCAGAGGAATAGGCAGAGGGGACGATACCTGCATGGAGGGAGAGCTGCAGAGGAATAGGCAGAGGGGACGATACCTGCCTGGAAGAAGGGCTGCAGAGCAATAGGCAGAGGGGACGATAACTGCTTGGAAGAAGGGCTGCAGAGGAATAGGCAGAGTGTGATGATACCTGCCTGGAAGAAGAGCTGCCGAGGAATAGGCAGAGAGGACGATACCTGCCTGGAAGAAGAGCTGCAGAGGAATAGGCAGAGGGGTCGATACCCGTTTGGAAGAAGAGCTACAGCCAGGTCAGGTGGCAAAAGCTCCATAAGGACTCCAATCAAGCTGCGGCAACTTGGGCAGAAGCGCTTCAGGTGTCCCGGTTCTATCTAGGAAGCGAGCGTGGCGGAGGTACCCAGCCTGGGCACTGGGAGCTCAGCCACATGTATCTCTCAGTTATGTACACCTGCAACCCGGACTATGTAGAGTTAATAGGAATTCCAACAACGGTCTAGTCCTGAATTAGACTCATTAGCACTTTTCATGGAAACTATAAGTCCGTCTGAAAATATGACCATGAGGGGGGCGGGGCCGGACCGCCGACGGGATAAGACACCCTCTGTCTGAGCTCCCGCTTTGGGGCCGGAAAATCGGTGCAAACTGGAGGTTAAACCTTCCCCGCAACTCATAACGGAGACTAAACCGATCCCCAGATCCTGGGATACAAGGGGATACCCATCAAGGCCAAGCGTGGCACCTTAAGTAACCCGACAAAGAACCAAGGCGTGCAGGAGCTTGAGCCGGGATGAGACGGCCGCTCTCCTGGGTCTCCGGCCGGTGACTGCCCCTCCCCTCTGGACCGGGGGGGGGGGGGTCATCCCAGTTTACATAAGCAACATAAGGAACTACTACTATGCCAAGCTGGGCCGCAAACTATCACCCTGCTATGGAAGAATCCCCGGCAGCACCTCCCAAGCCGTCCCGCCGCACGAGGAGAGAGAAAGTAATGCTGAGGGTTGCCGATGACCTGGGCCTCCTCGGGGCAAAACAACCCCACAAGCGCACGGAAGACCCAACCCCAGCCTGACGTGGCAGAGACCCTCTCTGAATAAGAGAGTACAACCCCGATGGCGGAGAATCAACACCTACCTACGACGCCTGCACAGCTCATGTGGTGGAACCAACCTCGCCACTGGCCACTGGAGAAGCCTGGTTGCCCGCCTCTTGCCGTTGGACTACGGCCCTGCATTAAAAACCTTTTATTTTCCCTATGTGAGCAGTGTTACCCCAGATAGCTAAGCCATGGAGCCCATTCGTATACCGAAAGACTATGGGAAAGACTTTGGCTCCATGGTGATTGAATTGTATGTATGTGATCTGAGCGCCATTCGGTAATAATGTGCGCTCAGATCTAAACTATCTGGGAATATGTTGAATGTATATGTTTT
Organism: Pelobates cultripes; assembly: GCA_933207985.1. Lineage (NCBI taxonomy): Eukaryota > Metazoa > Chordata > Amphibia > Anura > Pelobatidae > Pelobates > Pelobates cultripes. The sequence continues at coordinate 2,891,747 of OW240919.1, forward strand.
ATGTAGTAATTGTAACACTGTGTAATTTTATGTCTTTTTACTAACATGTGGCTAATGGAGTTTTGCTTCTGTCTTTGGAGATAATTGGATTACTTCCCAATTATCTCCAGGACAGAGAGGAAGGAATGCAGTGCATTGTGGGATCTGTTTAAATGTGTAAGCTTGTGATTGGTCCTTTTACTCTGTGTCCCAGTTTCCCATCTGGTCCTCTAGGGGAGTGTCCACCAGGTGGGAGACCTGCATAAAAGCCGGGCAGGTAGCCCCGGTAAATCAGTTCTGCTTGACCCTCAAACGAAGTGTCGTCTCGTTCTTGGGGGAAATTGGATTGTATGCCGTTACAGTGCGACTGCCAGGAGTGTAAGCTGTTCGTATGTTTTTTTCTGTTCGGCTGTTTAACAGCATTCGTGTGTTTCCTGTTTGTGAGTTGGAGCATTCCCCAGGTTCCAGTTTGGGAGTTGGAGAATTCATGTGTTTGCAGTTCGGGAGATTGGTGATTGCAGTAGCTGCCTGTGCATCTGAAAGGGGAATATCGCCTAAACGGTTTTTAACCTCTTGTGTGCAAGACGGTCCGTTACAATTGGTGGCAAGCGGTGGGATGGCGTCCTAGTGCGTGGTAAAGCAGCTCAGACACCGTTCGTGGATTTACAAATTGAGGGCGACGCTAATGTTCATATAGCGTCCCTGTCTACAGAAAGATTTGAGAAAATGTGGTTCGTGGACCCCTGGGCAGCACACACACCTGAGGAAGAGAGTGAATTGGAATGGAGAGATATTGCCAGTAAGGAATTATGGTACGATGCCCTGGAGGAAGTCCAGTATCAACGGCAGCAGCACCTTCCTGGTGTTGCATACCAGTTGGAGGAACAAATGGCCTGGCGAATGCCGCTTCTGGGAGACCAACCCGGAGGGGAGCGGTTAAGACAACTTGAGTACCTCGTCGAAAGGGAACTGAGCCTGGACGCCTCATACCGGGCACTGTGGTGGTGCACCGTCCAGCCAGAGACGTGGAGGGCAAAGGGCATCCAGCCAGAGGGAAAGAACTACACTAGCCCTGGCCTGTTGTGGAAGGCGTTAGCAGAAGACGTCGACTTCGGCAGTCCAGCAGAGTCATGGTATTGGGCTATCTTGCATTACAGGGGTGAGATGTTACAGCGCCCAAGATCTATTGGACTGGGAGAAGACCTCCGCCGTTTCGCTACCATGGAACGAGAGCTGGAGATGGACTATGTGAAACTACTTAACTCGTGTCAGCCGCAGAGCATGGGCGCAGAACGGGAAAACTGGGTGGCGGACCCAGACCTGCCAGCCTACAGCTGGGAAAACGCGGCCAAGGTACCCCCTGCTTCACTACCAGCTGCAGAAGTAGGGGACCTCATAGACTGGTCAAGGAGAGACCCACAGATGGCAGGTGGAGATGGGACCGAGATCTCTCTACCGGCCCTACAGGGATGCTGGGCAGTCGGCCCCGATCCCCAGCGGCAGAGCACTTTACAGGGAGGAGAGACCAGCGGTTTCACTCCCCAGCGGCAGAGCGCATTATTGGAAGGGGAGACAGTCTGTCTCTCTCCCCAGCGGCCAAGAGAGTTATTGGGAGAAGAGACAGTCGGTCTCTCTCCCCAGCGCCTGAGTATGTTATTGGAAGGGGAGATGGTCGGTCTCACTTCCCAGCAGCAGTGTGAGTTCCAGGGAGCCAAAGGTGACGTCCTTCCTCCCCAGCGGCTGAGTATGTTATTGGAAGGGGAGACGGTTGGTCTCACTTCCCAACAGCAGCACGAGTTATTAGGAGAAGAGACAGTCGGTCTCTCTCCCCAGCGGCAGAGTGTATTGCAGGAAGGGGAGACAGTTGGTCCCCCTCTCCAGCATCGGAGAGAGTGTCAGGGAGAGGAGCCGGTTATCACCTCTCCCCAGCGGCAGCTTATTCCCCAAAGGGGAGACCTTATTCTCCCAGATGGGGCAGATGGGACCGCGGTCTCTGCACCCGGTCTACACGGGTGCGGGACAGCCTGCTCAGATCCCAAGCAGCAGGACTGTTTATCAAAAGGGAAGACAGTCGATCTCCCCCTCCAGCAGCAGCACTGGGTCCAGGGAGAGGAGCCTACCACCCCCTCTTCACAGCTGGGGTCCAACCAGACTACTCCAGCTGAAGTGCTGGCACCAGGGTCTCTGCCCCCTCAGCAACCCACAGATGTGGCAGAACCAGCCTCGCCACTGGGCATTGGAGAAAACTGATTGCCAACCTCCTGCCCTGTGACTATGGCCCCATGTTGAAATGCTTGATTTTCCCCTGCAAAGACTCGAAAGCCGGGTCATTCCGTACTTTCCCTATGTGAGCAGTGTTACCCCAGATAGCTATGCCATGGAGCCCATTCGTATAACGAAAGACTATGTGAAAGACTTTGGCTCCATGGCAATTGAACTGTATGTGTGTGCTCTGAACGCCATTCAGTAATAATGTGCGCTCAGATCTGAGCTATCTGGGGATATGTTGAATATACCTGTTTTATGCAATAGTTGCACAGTTATATATTTTTATGTATTTTATTGTATTTTGCTACCATGTGGCTAATGGGTTTTGCCTCTGTCCTTGGAGATAATTGGATTACTTCCCAATTATCTCCAGGATAGAAGACTCTGTGGAACTGGTTTTGGGCAGAAAAGCAACGCTTCGTTTGGTCACAAAGGACGTTGATCTAACTTTTGACCCACTGGACCAATTTGTATGATTTTGACGTATGTTGGTATTTGGAGTATGCTGATTCTGAAAATGTATGTATTTATGTGAAGGTGATGCATACTGTTAAAGTTATGAATATTGTGTAAAACTATTTTCCGGTCTGTGATAATTATATTAACCCATTGTGTAAGATAATTGTATCACAGGCAGAGGGGAGGATTTTGTGTGGGAGTGTCTGAGTGTATTGTACGTGTTTATTGGTTGTTTTACAAAACCCTGTGGGTGGTACTAATGTATAAGAATGTGTATATAAGAACAATAAACCCACAACTCTGTCAGTTTTACTTCACCCTCTATTTGGAGTGCCGTCTCTTATTGGGGGAATCTGCTACAAGGGATTGCTATGCTTGTCATACTCCCTTGCTAAATCACTACTAAGCTCTTGTAAGAGCTTGTTCCTGTCCTGCTCTCTGAGGGAGTCCCCGGTGGTTATGGTGTCTGCTGGAGTGCTTAGAGCCCTCAGGAAGCGCTAGGAGCATCCTTCAACGGAGGTACCCAGTCGGGGTGCCAGGTGATCCATTACCGCACACTACCCAATAAATCCCACAAGCCTGCACACGCACTCCGGAACCACCGCAACGGATTTATTGTGCAGAGCCCTGAGGCAACCCGCATCAAGCGGCAGAGATCATACCGCCGCCAACAGGAGACAGAAATGCAGGTCCATTCCACGCAGAGAAGCATCTACAAACCGGGCTGGAGGACTCACAGTCAGACGGCAACACAAAACGACAAGCTGGAGGCCCTTCAACGGCTGACATACCATCCAGGTATTTCCTTGCTGGGACTCATTGTGCTGGGCTGGTTGACCGGCTGCACCGAACGGGACTTTAACATACCCCTGAAAGGCACTGGCTGACAGATATCGGGACTGTCCACATGTGAGGCACCAACTATACTCACAGGCAAACGCCGACCTGACTCCCATGCCTATCACGGGGGTCCCCATGGGGAGGCCCCTCTACAGACGAGCACCCTCAATTATACTAATTTACTGTATTCGCATGTAATGTTATGCTACGCTTTTGAACCATACTATGATAGTACAAACTAAGCCTGCATGTTTACTGGCTTAACACTAAACGTAGGATAGATAGACCAAAATATGAGAAGTTCGCAACTGCAATCTCACTACCATTTATATTGCATACTGTACAACGCAACCCAGACAAGCATTTATGTACATACACGCGACTTAAAGCATATCTAATACCTCACGACAACCATTTTTGTATCTCAATAAACTACATAGGCATGTAACTTGAAACACTAGCCTACTTTCCATTGCATTACGCTGCCTCCGCTGGCTTAATAATTTGTTAATCGCTTCACCATGTTTTTAGGACATACATGTCGCACTACACACAAGCTACAGACGTATAATTTCAAAGCGCGACTAGCATTGTTAAAAGCATGTTATCTTATACAAGCGTTGTCCACTGTCTGTTAACTTCATATTATATAAAAATGTGCAGACTGAACTGCCACACTGTGAAATGCCATAAGAATGCTCGTAGATGCTGTTGTGGCTCTACACGCTTATTGTCATCATATGCACACAAAAAATAAAGAATTAAAAAAAATAAAAAATAAAAAAATGACCATGGTGAGTACAAATTCCACCTTTTAACTGAGCGATGAAACTTCAGATTTTAAAAGTTGCTGGCCACTGCAAGCCTAGTTAGCCATGTAGAACTTGAAATTTTAAGCCCTAGTATGGAGGTCTGGCACATGTTTAACAGGTGGGGGCAGAGATTATATTTTTAAAGAGCTTAAAATGATTAAAGACATCCAAACTTACTTCTTTAAGTGAATTCATTTTGGCGCTGAAATGTGGCGATTTGAGCATCCGCAGTAAAATATCCAGTCGCAGGTCATCGACGACGTTTACCAAGTCTGGCTGAAAGCGCATGCAGAGCAGTTTAATGGCTGACAATAGCTCCGGAATGCTAACCAGCCTCTGTGGAATTAAGGACAGAGAAAGTCAGGGAAACTGAACAGATCCAGAGCTTAGAAACAACAATTATATTCAAAAACATTTTAGCTTTAACAATAAGAGACTAAAACAATATTTTAACCCTGATATTTGTGGACTCCATGTTTGTTACACTAAGGGATACAAAGTACTTTATACAGTACATGAAATCGGTAGTAAATGTATGGATTTACTAACTAGATACTTTTTTTTTTCCTCACAAAACACCCTATTGCAGTGGGTGTACTCATGGCAAGTTTTTCACACAATGCAAAATGGCTGATGTCTGCTAGACCAGGGGTCCTCAAACTGCGGCCCTCCAGATATTACTGAACTTCAACTCCCATGATTCTCTGGCTATCTATGTAATTCAAACAATCATGTGAGTTGTAGTTCAGCAACATCTGGAGGGCCACAGTTTGAGGACCCCATGTCTACATGACAGGTCACATTTTATGTTGTAGGAAGTAATGAATCTACACCATTCATCCCAGGGGCCATATTAATAGTATGAAGAACGTAAACACCAACATATCAGATAAAACTTATCCAAGACATCGGGCAATGTGGCCAGTACTTAACCCCTTAACACCGGAGGGCGTACTATTACGTCCTATTTTAGGCGGCTCTAAATGCCGCCGGGCGTAATAGTACGCCCTCCTGTTTTTTCCTACTTGCGGCAGATCCTCCCTCCTGCAGCCCCCCCGGCCATGTGAGAGTGAGGTCCTTGCGAGGACCTCACAATCACATGGCAGAGTTAGCTGGCTGCTGTAATGACAGGTAGTCCCCCTGCTGGCTGGAAATAAATTAAATAAATTTAAAAAAGTGTAAAAAAAATAATAATATATACTTAGATCATATATATATATTATTATACACATATACATACACACACGTACACTGTCTATGTGTATTTTACTATTAAAATATATAATTATATATATATATTAATATCAAATTACATGTACACTGATACTGATTTAATATATATATAATTATTGTTATATATATTTATATATAATATAAAAAAAATATGTAAATACGTTAAATAAAATTAAAAATAAATAATTAAAAAATATATAGATGTATGTTATTTCGTTCTAACTGTATTGTAATATTAATATATATCTATATTTATATCAAAATACACGTAGAATGAAATATATATCTATATACATAAATATATACGTATATATATCTAAATAAAAATATATTTAAAAAAAAATTATATATATATATATATATATATATATATATATATACATACACACACACATACACATATTAATTCTACATATATATTTATGTAATATTTTTACATAATTAGGTACCAATTAATTACAATTAGCGGGACCTGCCTGACAACCCATGCCGAAAGTAAAGGGAATTTAATTTGCTAGCACTATATTTAACCCTATAACTTTCCAAGACACCATAAAACCTGTACATGGGGGTTACTGTTCTACTCGGGAGACTTCGCTGAACACAAATATTAGTGTTTCAAAACAGTAAAATGTATTACAACAATGATATCGCCAGTAAAAGTGAAGTTTTTTGCATTTTTCACGCACAAACAGCACTTACACGGACGATATTATTGCTGCGATACCTTTTACTGTTTTGAAACACAAATATTTGTGTTCAGCGAAGTCTCCCGAGTACAACAGTACCCCTCATGTACAGGTTTTATGGTGTTTTCAAAAGTTACAGCGTCAAATATAAGGCTTGTGTTTCATTTTTTTCACATTAAAATTAGCCAGATTGGTTAGGTTGCCTTTGAGACCCTATGGTAGCCCAAGAATGAAAATTACCCCTATGATGGCATACCATTTGCAAAAGAAGACAACCCAAGGTATTGCAAACGGGGTATGTCCAGTCTTTTTTAGTAGCCACTTAGTCACAAACACTGGCCAAAATTGGCGTTTTTTGCATTTTTCACACACAACAAATACTAATGCTAACTTTGGCCAGTGTTTGTGACCAAATGGCTACTAAAAAAGACTGGACATACCCCATTTGCAATACCTTGGGTTGTCTACTATTGCAAATGATTTGCCATTATGGGTGTAAATTTCATTCCTGGGCTACTATACAGTCTCAAAGGCAACGTAACCAATCTGGCGAATTTCAATTTCAAATGTAACGTGCTATATTTGACCCTGTAACTTCCCAAAACGCCATAAAACCTGCACATAGGGGGGTACTGTTTTACATGTGAGACTTTGCTGAATACAAATGTGTATTTTATTGCAGTAAAAGCAAACCGTATTATGACATTGACAGTTAAAATGTCACGTAGAACAAAAAAATAAAAAAATCTTATTTTCTCCCATTTTTTTCATATTAAATTATGTTTCATAGCTAAATATTTGACATTAAATGAAAGCCCTGTTTCCCCTGAATAAAATGATATATAATAAGGGTGGGTGCATTTAATATGAAAGAGGTGAATTACGGTTGGACAGACTTGTAGCGCAAATGCCAGGTTTTGTTTACATTTTGTTTCGTTCACAACGTGTATATTTGGCTCCGTCCTTAAGGGGTTAAACATTGCCAAAACAGGCACTGACCACCGGAGTATACTGAATAGTCACATGATACACACTCTGTGGCCAATAACATTTAAGGCATGGCTGGTAGTGTATGAATTTCATGGAAGTAAAATAATAGAGTCAGTGATTATTAGTAACCTTTTTTATGGAACATAATTTTGTATTAGCTTTTGGGAGATGATTCTTTTATGAAGCATTTTTCATTTTATTTGTGAAAAGCTTCAGACTTTATAAGGGGAGTCTCTCAAACGTTTATCAGTACAAAATGCTGTTAGTCCAATAAAAAACTGTTACAACATACTAATTTTATCTTATTTTAAATCTACATGGCTGGACAGAAAGCGTGAAATATATCTCCTTATATAATGAGCCAGATAGATCCCATAGAAACGTGCATTACCTTATCCTTAAGGTCTTTCTCCTCCACACTCTGTACGTATTTAATCATATTATGAATGACTCGATCCAGCATTGGCTGTGGGTTCAAAGCAGAGAATCATTACAATCAACAAGTCTTCACTCCAGTAACAATGCCCTGCGCCAGGTTATACCACAGAATATATTAAAGTAAACCTGTTTTAAACTAAAAATAGATCCCAAAACATCAAATACAGAATGAATCATTAAGATTAACAATATACTGAATTGATTTACATCCTGTTACAATTTTACTTGCTTCTTAGATCAGAGTTGCCATTCTACGAGCACCGTGGGGGGTTACACAGTCACTCTCCCACTATATTGACTGGCTTCAGGTCCTGTTAGACTGACTTGCTTCCTATATCAGAGCCGCAATGTTACGAGCACTGTGGGGGTTAGTCGCTCTCCCACTATATTGACTGGCTTCAGGTCCTGTTAGACTGACTTGCTTCCTATATCAGAGCCGCAATGTTACGAGCACTGTGGGGGTTAGTCACTCTCCCACTATATTGACTGGTTTCAGGTCCTGTTAGACTGACTTGCTTCCTATATCAGAGTTGCCATTCTACGAGCACTGTGGGGGTTAGTCACTCTCCCACTATATTGACTGGCTTCAGGTCCTGTTAGACTGACTTGCTTCCTACGCCATTCTACGAGCTCCGTGGGGGTTACAGTCGCTCTACTAGTGTACTGACACAAGAATTCCTCCCGGAAGCAGTCATTTTGCGTGCCTAGGTAATAATTTTTCTGTCTGTTGAAAAGTTCTCCACCTTACCCCTGTCACTCAATCCTTGACACAGAGCGGGGCTCATAATTTACACTTTCCACTGGCCACGGTGAGTAGAAATTCTACCTGGTGAGTGAGCCATGGATCTCCAGACTTGCAGAGACCAGTAACTAAAGGTCTTGTTAGCCATGTAGGACTTGGCATTTTAAGCCCTGGTATAGAGGTCTATGGCAACAATTGATTAGCACACAATACTTTTAAATGGGTTAAAATGATTAAATTATCAGGGGGGGTGAGGCCAACTGCGGAGCTGAATGGACGTGCACTAAGTCAGCTCCTCTCAACTTGAAACTGAATCCACTCTAATCGGAGACTAAGCAGCACTATGGGGAACCCCACTAGGCAAGGAGGTACTCACAAGAGAACGGGGAAAACCAGATACCAAAAATCAGGTTCCCTAACCCGACTCCTCTGACCGCGAGGCCGGAGCCGCGGAGATTAAAATGGTGGCGGAATCCGATGTCGACATCCCACCATCATCTGACCTCTCCGGCAGATCACAAGATGCAATGAGAGAAGCAGACATAAGAGTCATACATAGGAGCCTACCCTCGAAGGCAGATCTGGCTAACATGTTAGGTAAATCAAAAAAAGCTTAAAATGTTGGATAAGCTGGTCCAACAATTTAAGCAAAACTGGAAAAATAATGATATAAATAAGAATGAATAATAACTATTCAAATAGCTATTCAAAATCTCTACCTAGGTTATAGTGTTCTACCCATACCAAAATCGTGTTTACAGCCAAAGAAGGCTATGCCTCCCTCATAACATACTGTAACTGGAATATGCATCCGACTATTTGACTTTAATATAACTTAATAGGTCACAGTCTGTACTATATTGTCCTAATATTGTGGAAACAGTTACAGAAAGAAAGTCCTGATTCTAAGTAGGTCTGCCTGTGAAAGCAGACAAAAATAAATCAATAGTCTCTAAATGAATCTCAAAATTACTAATAAAAATGCTCCAAAATAGAGTGAATAGTAAAAGAGATAATATTAAGTACCTAATGTGTCCAGAGAGTATCAAAATAGTCTCTATAATAGAGTATAACACTTTATCTAATTTAGTTGAACCTTATGAGTAGAATGTTAATCATAATCACATAGTATCAAATTACAAAACTGTATCTCCTAATCAGGATATAGATAAAGTTAGAGAATCAGGACAGAGAGGGAGGTTTAGAAAGATATTAAAATGCTAATGTGCAGAGCCATACTTAGGATGTTGGCTGCCTGCACATAGTCGAAGTGAAAGTGCCCCTATGTGACAGTGAGATAGAAAAGAAAAGCGGAAAAACCCGACGCACGTTTCGGTGCTTAAAGCATGCACCTTCGTCAGGGGTCAGAATTGGTTAGCCCCTGGACATAACTGGATTGTCCACACAGGTTTTGTTGTGGGTTCCGAAGTACGTTTCTCCTTTAAGGATTGAATTCTTACTAGGAAAGTCCACAACTTTATTTCTAACATGTTAGGTAACCTGCCTTCCAAACGAAAGTGGAATCGCTAGAGGCCGAAGTACAAGTGCAACAGAGGGTCACGGTCCTTGAGGACGAGAGAGACGTCATACAGGCCCAAGTCACTCACCTCTCCTCCACGATGGAATCCCACGCACACACTATGGCCGGGTTCCAAGGATACATGGATGACCTTGACAACCGCAAAAATAACCTGCGGGTGCGAGGCCTATCTGAAACCCAGGGGGAAGATATCCTGGCTACTTTGTCGGAATGATTTAACCTGATACTGGCTGAACCTGGAGACAACCCAATTATGATTGACAGAGCACATAGATTGCTGCGTCCCAGGGGAGCAACATCTGAGGCCCCAAGAGAATTAATTTGCAGATTACACTAATTCACTGTAAAAGATAATATCCTGCAGAGCCTCAGGGATACATCCCAGCCTCTCCTGTTTCACAGCATGTCTATACAAATCTTTCCGGACTTGTCGTGGCTTACCCTTCAAGCTAGGAGATCCCTTAAATCGATCACAGAATTAATGCGTCAGCGCAACATCAGATACAGATGGGGTTTTTCCCTTCGCGCTGATAGTGAATGACAAAGGCTCCATCCTCTCCATAGGCTCACACATGGACATCAGAACCGTACCAGACACACCAATCGTCGACTGGAACTCGCCACTTCCAAACCCTGACATTGCTCAACTACTTCAACGCCAACGGGGAAATACTCCACTGAAGAGGAGAACGGATCAACGGCTCTTATCGCCAAACAGGAGACAGCCACAGGGACATGGAGGAAACACCCACTAGGAAGCCTTACCCCATCACCCCCATAGGAGATGACAGCCACTGCACCGGAGATATAACTCAAATACAAGTGGGAATGGTTGAGGGACTTTGAGTCCTCCCCACACGATCCACTGAAGGTCTGGACCCACTAAAACCTCAAATACCAAAGACAGGACTCTTGCGACACAGGTCCGGCCCTTTAACCAGCAACACCCCATCTATTGGTACCTGGACAGTAGGGGTCACCCCCTTTAAATCAGACGTCAAGCACACATGATGAAGCCACAGCAATGTATCCATATGTTATTATTGCTATTGCCTAGGACGCGGATCGTAACCAACGTCTGACAGGTTGTATATGCACATTGTTGGGTATTACGAATGCTCCACTATAAGGTTAGACCACATAGTACTCTCATGGGGCTGTGTTTTGATGTCTGGTTTCGGGTGGGAATACAGGGTGGGGGCGGTACTTCCAGTAGAAAGCATATGAATTTAGACATGCTCCTCAATAAGGTTTGCAATGCAAAGTATTAATATGTTATTATTGCTATTGCCTAGGACGCTGATCAGAGGAGACAGTAGAGTTCGAACCCTAACCCAGGAGATCAAAACGCTAGTGGAGCAACATGCTTCTTACACGGAGCTCACTACCACCCTAAACCTCCACGTTAAGCGGAAGCTTCACTTAACAAAACATATCTATTACACCCAGGGGTAAAAGCAGAAGGCTACCGGCCCATGCACTGCGACAACACAGACAGTCGACCTTCGTGTCTAGCATTAGGCTCCAGGACGGGACACACACCAAGATGATGCCAGACATTATGAGGGCCTTTACAAAATATTACACAGAGCTATACAATCTCCGAGATACCCTGCCTGACCCTACTGACATATAAAAAGTGTCCTTCAGAAGAGGATCAAACACACCATTCCATCTAATGCAATTATATTCTTAGAGAGCCCTAACTCAGCAGAAGAATTTCTACACACAATTATAGGACCATGTCCCAGATTCTGACATAGCCATTCCTTAACGCCTTTAACGCAAGGAACCTAAAACACACCATTCCTCACTCCGCTTTAGAAGCTAACATAGCCTTAATACCTAAGGAGGGTAAATATCCAACGAATTGTGGAAGCTATAGACCCATATCACTAATAAACAGACATTAATATTTTCACAAAAATATTGGCCACTAGACTGAAACCCCTACTCTCTGGATTTCTACACATAGACCAGGCAGGGTTCGTCCCAGGCAGGGATGCGAAAAATACCACCACCAACATCATCAACCTAATGCACTGGGCAACAACAACTGGAAGTCCCAGGCCCAGTATTCTACTCGCAATCAACGCGGAGAAAGCGTTCAACAGGGTAGACTGGTCCCTTATGATGATCACAATTAAGTTTCAGGGCAAGGTGGCTGGAATGGTTGGGAGTAATTTACTATGGCGAGAATAAATGGGCAATTATCTGAGCCAATACGCAACAAGGGTGCCCTCTCTCCCCCCCTGATTTTCATCCTAGTGCTGGAACCATTCCTACAAGGGCTCAGAGACCACCATCTATCCGGGGCTTTACCATCAATGAAGCGGAATATAAAGTTTCCGCTTTCGCTGATGATCTTTTGTTTACAGTCGCAGACCAAAAAAACTCTCTCCTCCACATACTTGATGAAATGTCGAATTACTGTATGGTATCCAATTTCCAGACCAACCTCACTAAATGTGAGATCCTCCCTCTCCACACTACCCCTGAATTAGAAAGCCACCTTAGAGGCACCTTCGACTTCAGCTGGCCCAGTAAGTCCATCAAATACTTGGGGGTACACCTACCCCATAAACTAGGACGCCTCTACAAATTAAACTTCCCCCCGATCTTAAATGCTATTTCCAAAGACTTGGATAGGTGGCATAAACCGGAGTTCAGTTGGTTTTGTAGAATGAACATAATTAAAATTAATCTTTTAAGTTTCCACTACCTCCTTATACCCCTCACGTTTCAACAACAGAAAATATTTGCATTAGTAGATGCCTAACCAAGGCTAACCATCGATTTCTGCAAGTTGTATTACATGTGGATGTGAAAGGAATCTTGCTAATCAGATTGATTATAGAACAGTTTGATGAATTATTATTCGCTGATACATTATGGTGCACCAGTTTAAGTGTTTGTCACTAAATGTTAATGGGCTGAACAGCCCCGTTAAAAGACAATTAGTGGTTCAAGAAACGGATCAGTCAGGGGCAACTATCATATGTTTACAAGAAACTAATTTGTGTAAGCATAACGCCCCTTCCTTTAAACTAATAAAATACCCTCAAATTTACCATTCTCTATCCACCAAAAAATCAAAAGGAGTAGCTATATTGTTTCACACAAATTGGGCGTTTCAACAAGATTTAATTTATAAAGATGACATGGGTAGATTGGTGATATTGGTAGGTAATATGAACGGCATGCAACTGACAGTTGCTTCAATTTATGCACCTAACAAGTCTCAAGCGTTTTTCCTTTCTAGTGCACTAAATAAGATAGCCCAACTTCAGAAAGGTTATACAATAATTTGCGGAGATTTTAATTGTACGCTAAATCCGATTTTTGGATATTAAGAGATTAAGTTTCCACACTTCTCCATACCCATGATTTGTATGATACTTGGCACAGTTTATATCCAATACACAAAGATTACACATTGTTCTCACAAGTTCATTGTACGTACTCACGCATAGACATGTGTTTGGTAGATAAAAAAAAAAACTATAACTAATGTAATAAAGGTGACCATTGGGACTAGGACCTGGTCTGATCATGCCCCGGTTACCATCACCTTTAAAGCTTTATACCTGGTCAGGAGTAGAAATCTGTGGCGTCTAAATGAATCTCTGCTTAGTATACGAAGTTTAGAAGAGAAAATCCAGGTAGAAATTAGAACATTTTATGAGGACCATGCGAAAGATTCGAGTATAGTCATAAAATGGTTAGCCCTTAAATCTGTAATAAGGGAAATTTTTATTCAAGCAGGATCAATTCAAAAGAGAAAGGTGGATGAAAAGAAATTACAATTAACAACGGCCCTAGCGAAGTAGAAGATAGTAATAAAGTGAGCCTGTCGAATAATTTAACAAAAAAGATATCTCAAATTAAAAGAGAAATTAATATAATTTCTCTTCAAAAAATGGAAAGCCAGCTAAGGAAACTGAATCTCTCTCAGTAAATGCAAGGGAATAAGGCAGGGAAAATATTGGCAAACAAATTGAAATCAAACTACCTACAAACTAAAATACGATATATGTCGGCTATAGATAATAAAAATATTACGTTTTACAATCCTCAAGATATTGTGGAGGAGTTAGCTTCTTTTTATAGTAGATTATATAACTTACGACTCGACTGCAATATTCATCAACCACTAAGAGAGGAAATAGCTAATTTCTTGAAAGAGGTAAAACTGCCATGTTCAACCCAAGAACAAGGCATAATGTTAACTAAAAAATTCTCTGAAGAGGTGGTCAGAACTATTATCCGTAAACTTCCTAGGAATAAAACACCAGGACCACATGGATTTTCCAATTACTTTTATATGATGTTTGAAGCCAAACTAGTACCACATCTTATAATGTGACGGCAGATAAGAACCATTCGGCCCATCTAGTCTGCCCAATAATTACTACTCTTTTTAATTTCTTTAAAGACTATGGGAGTATACCAGAGGAGATACTATTAGCTCATTTAATTACTTTACCTAAGCCTGGAAAGGTACCAACAGAATGTGGAAATCTAAGACCTATATCGTTATTAAACACAGATATTAAACTATACACAAAATTGCTAGCATCACGGCTAAAACCTATGTTAGTAGACCTGGTCTCACCTGAACAAACAGGTTTCGTTCCCCTCAGACAATTAGAAGACAATACAAGGCAGTGTTCAAATTTAATTATTTGGGCACATCAAAGTGGTCAACAAGGCTTATTGTAGTCTTTGGACGCTGAAAAAACGTCTGCTTGAATTGGGTGTATATGGAAGAAGTATTATTAAAGATGGGGTTTCCTGTAACATTCCTACAAAGCATGTTAGCCCATTATTTTCAACCAGCTGCTAAAGTACTGAATTCAGGTTTCTTATTTCAAATAGGGTTAGACAAGGTTGTCCTCTCTCCCCATTCATTTTTAGTTTATGTATGGAACCTTTAGTAAGACAAATTAAGAGTCATAATGGGATACAGGGACTGAATACCCCGTTGGGAGTAGCCAAGATAGCTCTTCATAACCAACCGAGAATCTTCAATTCCCAATTTAACAGTGCTGCTTGACAGATATGGCCAGCTATCATACTATAAAAATAACTTAGCAAAAACGCAAGCACTGACCATAGACCTCCCCCCATAACAACACTACAATCATTGCAATCTAAATATTCTTATGACGGACGTAAGACTTCAATTACGTATCTGGGTATTAAACTTCCCTTCTCATACAATTTAATTATCAAAGAGAATTACTTACCATTGATACATAAACTAGAACGACAACTTAAAAAATGGGAAAATAAAGACATATCGTGGTTGGGACGCATACAGACTATTAAAATTATGGTGTTACCGCACATATTATACCTTTTTCGGACTCTACCGATTGATATACCCAATACAATTCTGAGAAAATTTCAAATATGTATTAATGCACATATTTGGAAAAAAAAACACCTTGAGTAAAAAATGTATTGTTATGGCTTCCATATATGAGAAAGGTGGCTTGGGTATTCTGGATATAAAGACGTATTATAAAGCATCAATACTGGCGCAGGGTGTCTCAGCATTAGAACAAACACCATTACCTATATGGGTATCATTAGAAAATGCCTGTATGAAATATGGTACGTTGCAACAGGTTTTATGGACAGGCACAACAAAAAAATTAAAGAAAAAAAGTGTTGCGTTACCAATTACTAAGAATCTGTTTAAAATTTGGAGACAGACCATTCAAAAATTACAAGTTGACAATTAACTTTTGTATGTAGCCCCAATTCAGGTCATTACAGCCTTTACCAAGGATTTCAAATTGGATGCATGGATAACATAAGGTGTAACACACTTGTATTCCTTTTATAATAACAGGTTTAAAAAAAATTCCAGAATTAATTAAGGAATATTCCATACTGGCAAGTGAGCTGTTCTCTTATTTACGGATCAGGAATATATTACAGGAACTTAATCTTACAGTTAGAGATCTGGGGAAACTTCCAGACATAAAAGCATTATCACTTAGCTATAACAGCATAATAAAACCCAAGTATATTCAGGATTGGGAGCAAGACTTAGGGAAACAATTTCCATTATCTACATGGCATACGGCTATGAAGATAACTAAAAAAGCATCAAGCAGTTTGCAACATTGGGAAATATGCGGTGGTATTTAACACCAGCCAAGTTAGCGCATGTATATCCAGAAGGATCAAATTTATGTTGGCGTTGTTTAAAAGAAATAGGTACCATTCATCATATTTTTGGGTCTTGTCCGAAAATTCGCAAATTCTGGCAAGACCTGGAAAGGTTTTTTCAGTCTGCGTTGGAAGTCAGTATTTCCTTTCGCCCTGAGTGTTTTCTGTTTCATATTTTTAATATATCATTACCAACAGATGTAGGCACTATTATAATTCATAGTTTGATTGCAACTAAATCGGCTATCGCACTAAAGTGGATGCAAACCCACAGTCCTTTATTTAGTGACGTAATGAGGAAACTAGATTCGGCATATAGTTATGAACAGATGGCTGGCCGTTTAAAAGGACAAGGTCCGCTATACAGAAAGAAGTGGAATAAATGGCGAGAAGTTAGAAATCATTATCTTTTAGAGAAAAAGGTTTAGGTTAGGTTTAAATAATAGACAACAAATAATAAATAGATTTATAATAAGAGATCAGAAGGTGGTTGTAACACTTTAAAATTCTGCTGTTCCCCTTTTTTGTCCTTTTTTTGGCTTTGTGGAATAAAAGGAAGGTACACTGTTAATGTTAATCACATGTGAATTTGTGAATCTAATGTATCGGATATATTGGTGGTAATATTATATTGTTAAGTATGTAATCTGCAAAGCTGTGTAAATTTCATTCATTTTCCCCTTCCCTTTTTTTTCTTTTTGTAACCCTAACTGTTAATATTACTATGAAAACTTTCAATAAAAACAAATTTAAAAAAAAAAATGAATGTGCTCCTGCGCATTCTATACACATTCCAAACAATACCCATTGTCATCACAAGGACATTCTTTAACATGATATGCAAGACCATCACCGCATTCCTATGGTCCCACACACACCCCAGACTGGCACACTTTCTCCTGACGAAACCTTGCGAAGAGGGAGAAGTGTGTCTACCAGATCTAGATATATACTACAAAACTATACATCTAACCAGAATTTATGAATGAACGATGTCCCCCTCGACACAGCAATGGCAGACAATAGAAGATTCTTTCTTCAAAGCCCCCATTCAGACGATTCCCTGGCACAAATCAGCCCTTCCCTTACTGAAAAGTATGGCAGACCATACACAACAACGAGGCCTTGTCACAGTTTCCCTCTCAATTATACCTAATCACGTACAATCCTCTCTTTCAGCCAGGGGTTTCGGGCAGACTATTAAACTCGAGCCAAGTCCGGTCTCAGATACAGCTCCAGGAAGTGGTGCAAGACACCACAATAAAACCTCTAAAAGACCTAGTCGCCTCGCACAACCATACAGGGTCACAACAAATGCATTACGCACAACTGACACACTTTATCCAGTCCATGAAACTTATACCAAGGGGAGCACGTGAACTCACGGGCTTCGAAAAGTTATGCACTGAGCACCCGCTTAAGCGTAAAGTGCTCTCGACGATGTACAAATTGCTGCATAAGTCAAGAGCACCTAACCTTCCCTCATACATAGGGAAATGGGTTAACACAATGCAACTCAAGCTCACCCCACAACAGTGGAAGAATATTTTCATGAGGGCCCACAAAGCCTCTGCTTGCGCAGCCACACAGGAAGGGAACTACACAAAATATACACTACCGTACAACACACCTGCTAAACTACACAAAATATACACTACCGTACAACACACCTGCTAAACTACACAAAATATACACTACCGTACAACACACCTGCTGGAGATGCCAGCAACCAAACGCTCACCCATAACACATATGCTGGAAATGCCCACAAATACTAATTAAACGTATTCCCCTTCCCCGGAATATCTATTATTCCTCCTGCCTCCCCAGATATGGAGAAACAAACCCTAGCACTAGTTTTACACCTACTCATGGCAGCAAATCAGCTGATCCCAGTAAAGTGGAAACAAGCAAATCCCCCGTCCGTAAGGGAATGGATATGCAGGGGATAAAACCAACGGAGGAACTTACATTTGTTATTTCCAAAAACTACCAGACATTCCAAATCATCTGGGGACCTTGGGATGCTTTCCTAGAGGAAGCAGATGCAGATACACGAGAGGGACAGCCCTAATAGGCCTGGTAGGGCGGGTCAAGAGAGTAGATAGATACAGAACACGTAACACCGGTTATACCATAAAAGGCACAAGAACATCCCTCAGGCTGTCACTAAAGAAATAATTCATAACTAAGCTCAGCGTTCACACAAAGTCAAGGCCTCCATGAGACAGCAGGAACCCCGTAACTACCTACGAATATACACCCGAGAATGTTAGTTTATCACACATCCTAGATCGGCACCAAAAAACCTGAGGACAGCAGACACGTATAACAGGTAGGAATACCACTACACTTAGCCTTCTGTGATCTCTAGATGTACGAAGTTAATCCTGTAACAAAACCAAATGTGTCAAAAGTTTGTGCGCAAGATGATGGATAGAGAGGAAACGATTATTGCATGCAAATGAATGTTAATTCTTACCACGCATTAGTTTCAATTTTTTTCTATGTATGTTGTAAACTCTTTGTAATTGCTTATACAAAACCAAATAAAAATGAATATAAACAAAAATAAAAAAAATTACATTATTAGCAAAATAATCGAATAAATAAAAACCCAGACAGACTTTCAATTCACAAGAATGGAGAGAACATGCTCTAAAGTGTCAGTCATCTTACAGGGTCTTTCATATTTGGAAAAGACCCCGAATGGTGAGATCATCACTCGGGGTGCAGAGGAAGTTTTTACGTAGAGGAAGTAGCCCCTCAAGCCGTCGTCCTGTTTATTCGTGGGATCCTCTTCAGCTCCTGGTATGTTATGTGCCAAAGAGAGTACAACACTGACGTGTAGAGGATCCTGCGAGACGTTCCATTGATAATGCCTTATCCCTCACAGCCGTTAATAGTGAGAATTGAAGGGGAATGGAGAAAACTTCATGGCGGTAAAAACATGCACAAAATAAATTAGTCCCGCTTAGTCTTCTGATATCTTCTAACTGCATTGTTATTTCAGTGAAATGCCAATATCAAATCTGCAAAGCCACGTTAATAATGTGCTAATAGCCTAACACTGAAACAAAGCTGCAATTCAAACAATATGTATAAGTTAGAGAACCCAGAGATCTGGCTTACACTGAGCTACTGACTATGTATGAACAAGGCCATGTAAAAGGCAAATTGTGCAACAAATGTATCTGAACATAAATGCACCAATTGTTACCTGTACAGTGGAGGAATTGAGGTATTCTGCGCACACTCCGAGGGGCTGAACCAGGGCTGAAACTGCCTAAAAACAGAAACAGGAAGAGCTATAAATAAAACATTACATTGATGGTCCAGGAATAAAAACATAATGCTAAAAATAAACTAATAAGCACAATGCACATATCTCCCGCTCACGGTCCCCCTACACCTCCAAGAGCGCCCCTCGATCCCCATACACCTCCAAGAGCGCGCCCCCGAACCCCATCCACCACCAAGAGCGCCCCCCGATCCCCATACACCTCCAACAGCGCCACCCGATCCCCATACACCTCCAACAGCGCCCCCCGATCCCCATACACCTCCAACAGCGCCACCCGATCCCCATACACCTCCAACAGCGCCCCCCGATCCCCATACACCTCCAACAGATACACTCCAAGAGCCTCATCCCCATACACTCCAAGAGCCTCAACCCATACACCTCCAAAGAGCCACCATCCCCATACATCAAGAGCCTCATCCCCATACACCTCCAAGAGCGCCTGAACCCCATACACCTCCAAGAGCCCATCCGATCCCCATACACCTCCAAGAGCACCCCGATCCCCATACACCCTCCAAGAGCTCCATCCCCATACACCTCCAAGAGCCCCCCGATCCCTATACACCTCCAAGAGCGCACCACGATCCCTATACACCGCCAAGAGTGCCCCACGATCCCTATACACCTCCAAGAGTGCACCACGATCCCTATACACCTCCAAGAGCGCACCCCGATCCCTATACACCTCCAAGAGCGCACCACGATCCCTATACACCGCCAAGAGTGCCCCACGATCCCCATACACCTCCAAGAGCGCCCCACGATCTCTATACACCTCCAAGAGTGCCCCACGATCCCTATACACCTCCAAGAGTGCCCCACGATCCCCACACCTCCAAGAGCGCCCCACGATCCCCATACACCTCCAAGAGCGCCCCACGATCCCTATACACCTCCAAGAGCGCCCCACGATCCCTATACACCTCCAAGAGTGCACCACGATCCCTATACACCTCCAAGAGCGCACCCCGATCCCTATACACCGCCAAGAGCGCGCCTCGATCCCTACACACTTCCAAGATCACGCCACGATCCCTACACATCTCCAAGATCGCACCCCAATCGCTATATATCTCCAAGATCGCATCCTGATCCCTATATATCCAACCAAGATCACATTCCAAGACCATGTCCTGATTCTTCTATATCTTCAAGATAGCTCCTTGATCCTTCTATATCTCCAAGATAGTGCCCTAGTTATACAAACACACATCACATTCCTCACTTACTCCAAGTTCAATATCGTCACAGTTCAGCTTGGATTGAATGGCTGAGAAACCACCTAATTCACCGAACTGTAAAGAATAAGGAAAAAGGGACTCAGTTAATTGTTACACAACAGCACCTCTAAACCACTAGAATCTATTTCTATCATGTCTCACACCCTTACTGCTAACTTGCGCCTGCAGGAATTCTCGCGGGCAGCTCCCTTCCTTTGGAACAGCCTGCCTACCCCCATCACACTCTTCCCCCAGTCTTAAATTGTTTAAGAAGTCCCTCAAAACACATCAGTTCAGAAATGCTTATGGACTCTGAGTAATTTATCTTTACTTACCAAAGTCTGTATCTTGCTCTCCTAAAGAGCCACACTCCATTCAGCTCCAGTTACGCTACTTTTCCACCTTGTTTGGTGGCTGTCACCCTTGCTACCCTGTTGTGTATTTGTACCCCACCTCATCTACACTGTAAGCTCGTTTGAGCAGGGTCCTCAGCTACCTATTGTTCCTGTGTAATTGTCTCATTTATTGTAAATCCCCCCCTTTCATAACATTGTAAAACTTGGGAATTAGTTGGTGCTATATAAATAATATTGACATCATCATTTATAGAACTCCCACATATTTCACTTTCACAGATCACAGTGCTATTGCCGACCTTAACTCTGCTCTATCCAGCCGAATAAATATATAAAAGCAAATGGTTTTCACACTGCAATGTTCATTATTCTCTGGGCATGCCAGGCTTGCGGTGATGACCATACAATAAACAGCAATTATATACGCACCGCACCAGCAACTACATTATCTACACACACACCAGCAACTACATTATCTACACACACACACACCAGCAACTACATTATCTACACACACACACACACACCAGCAACTACATTATCTACACACACACACCAGCAACTACATTATCTATACACACACACACACCAGCAACTACATTATCTACACAACGCGTCAGCAACTACATTATCTACACACAGAGCATGAGCACTGGGTACATTTGGGAGGATATTTATGACTCTGTGTAAGCATTTTGTCAGTCCAGTTTAAAGTGGCACGGTCACTGTCTGGGGACTTCATTGCCGTTGGTGGTCCGGTGGGACAGGGAAAGGTGAGATTTACTTATCTGAACCATTTTCTTCTGGCTGGTACTACACTGCTCCTGAACCTGCAGCTCCCCTGGAATTTCAGAGAAACTCCAACACAGTCAGTATGAGTATTTAAGGAATATTTTATCTTTATTAAAAAACTATGTTAATGACACTCTGGATCGATGGAAACACTACTTTTCCCAAATATGTTTCATACATGCACAATGGGAATCTCTTACCATCATGGCATGCAAACGCGATCACATCTGCATTAAATTTAAAATTCTTGTTCTTGCTTTCAAATCTCTACATAATGCTGCTCCCACCAATCTATCCTCACTAATACACAAGTATGTCCCGTCTAGGCGCTTACGATCTGCTGAAGACTTCCGTCTATCTTCTGTTCGTACTCCCACCTCTGATGCTCGCCTTCAAGATTTCTTGAGGGCTGCACCGTTCCTGTGGAACTCGCTTCCCTCCTCCGTTAGATGCTCACCCAGTCTCCACTCCTTCAAAAAATCGTTAAAACCCACTTCTTCATAAAAGCGTATCAATTAAACTGTTAATAGCTCCTGACTGATTCCTCTTCTGCAACTGTCACTAGTCTAATACTATCCTTACCTTTTTGTATCATTTTACCCCACTCCCTCTAGCATGTAAGCTCATTGAGCAGGGCCCTCAACCCCTCTGTTCCGGTGTGTCCAACTTGTCTGGTTACAACTACATGCCTGTTCGTCCACCCATTGTAAAGTGCTGCGAAATTTGATGGCGCTATATAAATATCATAATAATAAAAGTCTGGCACACATTGCTTTGCTACAAAAAAAAAAAAAAATATCCCACACAATAGGTAGATTACTTATAACACATCCTTTGTGAACGGACAGTTTATCATTAGAGAGCAGCCAGCACTCACTCTGTTTACAAGATCTACAAGCCATCCGTGGGGTTCCTAAAAAACACACACAAAAGAGAGAGTCAAAATCACAGTAACATTCATTGAAAAATCGATTTGAATCAAACTGTCCAGATTACAGGGTATGTCTACATATTTCACATTCTGAGACTACAAACAGTATTTCTTTAAAGGAAGTCAACGTTCACCTTCTGCAGGCTGCTTGACGGTGACACAGCGTAGGCATTCCCCTCTCCGAACACTTCCGTCCAGTTCTTCTGACACATCTTCATTCTGTTCTTGAAATGGTATTCATTGTCTGGGTTAAATGCCTGTTAATACAAAAAGCACGTGTTTTGTTGTGAAACGATCAATGACAGTAAATTTGAACTGTGACACATCAAGAAAAGAGATTTCTCAGGTAGCGGAGGGCTACAGATCCCATTATGATTTACTGCTTGTTATACGCCAGGCAGGATCACAATAAACACATTCCCCAATATTGGTAATATCTTGCCTTTTAGACTCTCAAACTATTTTTGTGACGCCTAGATTTCAGCCCTGATAATCATCACATGAAAGAGCACAGCGGTCTCACTGAGCCGATACACCCACGCAGTATCACTAAAGCAAGAACTGCTCGAGTTTAACATTTCAGCCAAAATAGCAAAACTCATAAAAAGTCAACTATGCTTCCAAACTGGCTACTTTAGCCTTAAATATAAAATTTGCTCTAAAATGCTCAGTGGATAACCCTGTACGATCACTACAGAGAGACAGACAGGAGAAAGAAAATGGTAAGTGGATAACCCTGTACTATCACTACCAAGACATTCACACACAGACAGGAGGAAGAAAATGGTAGGTGGATAACCCTGTACTATCACTACCAAGACATTCACACACAGACAGGAGGAAGAAAATGGTAAGTGGATAACCCTGTACTATCACTACAGAGAGACAGACAGGAGAAAGAAAATGGTAAGTGGATAACCCTGTACTATCACTACAGAGAGACAGACAGGAGAAAGAAAATGGTAAGTGGATAACCCTGTACTATCACTACCAAGACATTCACACACAGACAGGAGGAAGAAAATGGTAGGTGGATAACCCTGTACTATCACTACCGAGAGACAGACAGGAGAAGGAAAATGGTAAATGATAGAGACTGACCTGCACAAAGTAGTTCTCTACTCTGCCCTACAAGGCTACTTAACCATGAAAATCACTGGATTTCTAAAAATTCTCACGTAAGAGAATAAACCTGTTATTTTGCAGTTGGTTTTTCAGTTCTTACAAAAATCACAATTAAAAGGGACTTTTATACATTGAAGTGCAGTGTCCCAGTCACACGTAGTCCTGCAATGGAAAATTGTTTTACATTAAAGGTTAAGACATTAAAGCTTGTAGTCTGTCAGACAGCCACTAGAGGTACCTCCTGCAGTATCAGAGAGTAGGAGTCCATGAAATAATGCTGGATGTCCACACCCTGTGCATGAGGACGGCCAGCATACTTGTTTTTTAATTTGCATTCGCTTTCCTATTTACCTCCCTTCTATATTGTTTATCTGCTTAATTGAAGACTTACATTGTTTTTGTTAGTGTTGGTTATTGCACTCAGTCTCGTTAATTTAGGTTACACATTACTTTCACCTATCTGATCTTTACCCTCCTATCTTTAAATCTCAAATATCAGCTCCTCTGCTTTCTTCTCACCTCAATATCTGCATGTCTCTCCACCCATAATTGATTTTTTTTTTTTTTTTACCTAAAGCCAGTCTTTCTATTTCAGTCTGAGCCCTAACAAACAAACTTAAAGGTTGCTCCCAGGACTCACAGTTAGCAAGTCTTGCAGCTCAAAAGCCTTATGCTGAAAATGATTACACGGTCATTGCACCCATTATCACCAAAAATAACCCCTCCCACTGCGCCTACAGCATCAGGCAGGACATGAGTTCACCTTACCATAGTCAGCACACCCAGTATCACTATCAGAGATAACCCCTCCCACTGCGCCTACAGCATCAGGCAGGACATGCGTTCACCTTACCATGGTCAGCACACCCAGTATCACTATCAGAGATAAACCCTCCCACTGCGCCTACAGCATCAGGCAGGACATGCGTTCACCTTACCATAGTCAGGACACCCAGTATCACTATCAGAGATAACCCCTCCCCCATTGCGCCTACAGCATCAGGCAGGACATGCATTCACCTTACCATAGTCAGCACACCCAGTATCACTATCAGAGATAACCCCTCCCACTGCGCCTACAGCATCAGGCAGGACATGCTTTCACCTTACCATAGTCAGCACACCCAGTATCACCAGAGATAACCCCTCCCACTGCGCCTACAGCATCAGGCAGTACATGCGTTCACCTTACCATAGTCAGCACACCCAGTATCACTATCAGAGATAACCCCTCCCACTGTGCCTACAGCATCAGGCAGTACATGCGTTCACCTTACCATGGTCAGCACACCCAGTATCACTATCAGAGATAACCCCTCCCACTGCGCCTACAGCATCAGGCAGTACATGCGTTCACCTTACCATAGTCAGCACACCCAGTATCACTATCAGAGATAACCCCTCCCACTGCGCCTACAGCATCAGGCAGTACATGCGTTCACCTTACCATGGTCAGCACACCCAGTATCACTATCAGAGATAACCCCTCCCACTGCGCCTACAGCATCAGGCAGGACATGCATTCACCTTACCATAGTCAGCACACCCAGTAACACTATCAGAGATAACCCCTCCCATTGCGCCTACAGCATCAGGCAGGACATGCATTCACCTTACCATAGTCAGCACACCCAGTATCACTATCAGAGATAACCCCTCCCACTGCGCCTACAGCATCAGGCAGTACATGCGTTCACCTTACCATGGTCAGCACACCCAGTATCACTATCAGAGATAACCCCTTCCACTGCGCCTACAGCATCAGACAGGACATGCATTCACCTTACCATAGTCAGCACACCCAGTATCACTATCAGAGATAACCCCTCCCACTGCGCCTACAGCATCAGGCAGTACATGCGTTCACCTTACCATGGTCAGCACACCCAGTATCACTATCAGAGATAACCCCTCCCACTGCGCCTACAGCATCAGGCAGGACATGCGTTCACCTTACCATGGTCAGCACACCCAGTATGCCTGTAGGAATCGGCTCCTGTTTGATTCTCTCGGCGGCCAAATCAACCAGCAGCATGAGCATGTTGTAGATTCCCTCGTGGATCTCGGTACCCCATTTGTGAACAGCACTGGATGTCAGCAACTTCAGGAAGTAGAAACATTGAAATATGGTTAACAAATCTATAGGAAAATACAAGCTGGAATTAAAACCAGTATGTAAGCCGCAATCCTCGGGAAGGAATTTTGTGCAAAAAAAAAAAAAAAGAGCAGCCCAAAACATTAGTGAACCGCTGGTCTTGCACTGAATAGGGACAAGAGAAAGCTGGGTCTGATCTCTGTGAAGGTGGAACAGACTCTGCTCACCAATCGAAGGGGAAATCTGCTCAGTGACACTGGCTCAACAAGCTTACACGCCAGTGTCCAACAGGTCTCCTCACCCTGGATAGATTTAGGTGTCAATTTGGAACATGTAAGTGGTATCCCCGCTACCTCACAAGCAATCTGGTGAGAACCGCCAGCATTACAAACACTACTGGGATAATGCAGGAATGCTCACCAATCGAAGGGGAAATCTGCTCAGTGACACTGGCTCAACAAGCTTACACGCCAGTGTCCAACAGGTCTCCTCACCCTGGATAGATTTAGGTGTCAATTTGGAACATGTAAGTGGTATCCCCGCTACCTCACAAGCAATCTGGTGAGAACCGCCAGCATTACAAACACTACTGGGATAATGCAGGAATGCTCACCAATCGAAGGGGAAATCTGCTCAGTGACACTGGCTCAACAAGCTTACACGCCAGTGTCCAACAGGTCTCCTCACCCTGGATAGATTTAGGTGTCAATTTGGAACATGTAAGTGGTATCCCCGCTACCTCACAAGCAATCTGGTGAGAACCGCCAGCATTACAAACACTACTGGGATAATGCAGGAATGCTCACCAATCGAAGGGGAAATCTGCTCAGTGACACTGGCTCAACAAGCTTACACGCCAGTGTCCAACAGGTCTCCTCACCCTGGATAGATTTAGGTGTCAATTTGGAACATGTAAGTGGTATCCCCGCTACCTCACAAGCAATCTGGTGAGAACCGCCAGCATTACAAACACTACTGGGATAATGCAGGAATGCTCACCAATCGAAGGGGAAATCTGCTCAGTGACACTGGCTCAACAAGCTTACACGCCAGTGTCCAACAGGTCTCCTCACCCTGGATAGATTTAGGTGTCAATTTGGAACATGTAAGTGGTATCCCCGCTACCTCACAAGCAATCTGGTGAGAACCGCCAGCATTACAAACACTACTGGGATAATGCAGGAATGCTTAGCTACAAAATACATATGATCAAGTCAGGGCTCAAAACTTCCAATTAGACAATCCTCGCCCCGCTGACTGTGACCCAGAGCATCCCGGTTTGCAGGGCAAGTAATGTTGAAAGGCAGGCTAGCGAAGGAGGTCTCACCTTTTTAAACGCTTCTGGCATACATCGGTCCATAAATCTTTTGCAGTTTTCATCTGAATCAGACAGGCCTTAGAGGGAAAGCACAGACAATTTAACTATTAACACAAACACGTTAAATATCCAATCATTTCCAGAAATGCCTTTCCTAAACACAGCTTCAACATAATATTGGGAGAACCGTTTTATCATTTATTATTGCTTATCTAGATTTCAGTAAGATTTGACACTGTTGCACATTCATACTGACCGTAATTTACTTTTCCTGGCTATTATTCATGGCAGGACTTCTCGTGGACAGCTCCCTTCCTATCGCCATCAGACTCTCCCCTAGTCTTCAGTCATTTAGGAAGTGCCTTAAAACCTCTCTCTTTAGGAAAGCTTATGGCCTCCCAGAGTAACCTCTACCTCACATACCTGTCTCTTGCTCTCTCCACTCTCTCCCCCAGCCCTGCTTCACTCCTACCTTATTTTATTGCTATTTCCTGTCCTATTGTGTTTTATGCCCCACTTCCTATAGACCGTAAGCTTGTTTGAGCAGGGTCCTCTTCATCCTGTAAGTTTTCTTGTAATTGACGTATTTATAGTTAAATACCCCCTCTCATAATATTGTAAAGCGCTACGGAATCTGTTGACGCTATATAAATGGCGATAATAATTATATATGGGTTTAGCGCCTCCCCCTTCCCTCAGGACTGGAAACACAATCAATTAAGCATACCTCCCTATGGTATAATAGGGACCCCAGTAGTTTCCACTCCTTAGTCAGGTAACAAGAAGAAATCCAATAGAGGGTGGGAAAACCAAATGCAGCCATGAAGAATAGCCAAGAAAAGAAAATTATGGTAAGTCTGAATACATTTTCCGTATTCCGGGCTAATCATGGCAGCATTGGACAAATGGGATTCTCCAAGCAATAGCACAGGGAGGGTAATACATGCTACACAACATTTTAAAAAATCAATTTTGCGGATTTTAAAGGACCACTATAGGCACCCAGACCACTTCAGCTTAATGAATTGGTCTGGGTGCCAGGTCCAGCTAGGTTTAACCATTTTTTCTATAAACTTGTTTATAAACGGGTTAATCCAGCCTCTAGTGGCTGTCTCATTGTCAGCCCCTAGAGGGCTTCCGCGCTTCTCACTGTGATTTTCACAGTGAGAAGACGCCAGCGTCCATAGGAAAGCATTGTGAATGCTTTCCTATGAGACTGGCTGAATGCGCGCGCGGCTCCTGCCGCCCATGCGCATTCAGCCGAAGAGGAGGAGAGGAGAGCTCACTATAGTGCCAGGAAAACGAGTATATTTTCCTGGCACTAAAGTGGTCCTTTAAGAATTCATAACAGACAGGGCGAACTCAGAATCCGAGCGAGAAGACACATCAACCTTGTAGTGTTTCAAAAGGTATTTAGTGATGACCAATTGTCAGCCTTACAGGTGCTCTCTGCAGGAACTCCTGACTCTGCAGCGCATGACGTAGCAATGGACCTTGTAGAATGCACCATGATGTCTTAGTGAACAGGTGTATTTTTTGCCTTATAAGCCCTAGAAATAGCTAAAATTGTACAGGGACGGAGAGTGGAGACTGATGCAGCTTCACCTTTGTGAGAACACCATGGGATCACAAATATTTGAGATCTTCTCCAATCAGCTGAACGCTCAATATAGGTAGATAAACTCCTCTGAAGGTCTAGCATGTGACACCTTACTTCTTCAGGAGAAGATGGATTCTGAAAAAAGGCAGGTAGGACAATTTCCTGATTGAGATGGAAAGACAACTATCTTTGGGAGGAACTCTGGTCTAGGTCCATTGTATTCCGGAGAGAGCAGAAAGAGCTGATCATTGCACTTTAAGGGTGTTAAGCTTAAGACCCTTCTCCAGGCCTTGTAGGAAACCCAGGACTTGAGATCCGGTAGGAGTACCTAAATCCTGGACAGTGGAATTTCTCTGAAAGCTTCCCAGATCTTGTGATAAGTAGAGGAAGTAGAAATTTTCCTGGAACATAAAAGGGTTGAGACCACCTGGTCTGATAAGCCTTATTTAATTAGGGATTGCCTTTCAATAGCCATGCCTGAAGCCTGAACTTGTGCAGTTCCAGATAGTAGATCCTCCGAAACAGGAATCTCCGATGGTTGCCCTATTGCTAGCCTTTTCAGAAGGGGAAACCAAGGGCGACGTGGCTAGAAGGGGATTACTGCTATCACCTTGCAACGTTCCCTGGAAATCTTCCTCAGAACAGCGTGAATAAGAGGAATGACGGGAAAAACGTAAGCCAGATGAAAAGACTATTTGATAGGGTATCCTGAGCGATCGCCTACAGACGGTACCTCCTTGACACAAAGCACAGAACCTGTGCGTTCTGAGCAGTCGCCATGAGATCCACTTGGGAAAGTACGCACCTCTGGACCAATTGCTGGAATAAGGTCTTGGAAAGATGCCATTCTGTTGCCTCTATCTGATGTCTGCTGAGAAAGTCTGCTAAAACATTCTCCTTTCCTGGAAGATAGATTGTGCACAGATGCCTTCTACATGTAACTGGGCCCAGTTCATAATTGCAGTCACCTCTCTCATCAGTGAGACACTCCTGGTACCTTCTTGAGGACTGATATAAGTGGCAGCCGCCTTGTTGTCCACTCTCAATTTGATCCTGGAATTTCGGATATGGTTTTGGAAGTGAAGTGCCAGAAATGCTGCTCTCAGCTCCTCTATATTTGAAGGCAGGTTCTGAGTCCTTGGAGGCCATCTTGCTTGGAAGAATAATTGTCCTAGATGTGCTCCCCATCCGTACTGACTGGCATCTGTTGTGATAACCACCCACGCTATTTCCCTCAAAGGAAAACCTCTGGAAATGTTCTCCCAAGATAGCCACAAAAGAAGCTTCTTTTTCAGATTGAGAGGAATGCGGATCAACCTTTCCTAGTCCCTTCAGATGGTTCTGAAATTCTTCAGGAAATAATGCTGACATTGACGAAGATTCCACTGTGCCCATCTGACAAGGTCTATGGTTGAGGAAAAGTTACCTAGGAACTTCATAAATTCCCTCGTGGTTGCTGAAGTTTTTTGATTGAAGCTCCTTACACGATAATGAAGGACTATCTTCCTTTCGTGTGCGAGAGATACTATCGCTGTGTTGGTATCGAAGTTTGCTCCCAAGAATGCCAGTTTTCTTGTCGGACTTAATTGACTCTTCTGGTGGTTGATGAGCCACCCAAACCGAGAGAGAGTCTCAAGGACCAGATGTCAGTGCTGAAGCATGGTCTCCAAGTCTGGTGCAACTACTAAAATCTTGCAGAGGTAGTGAAAAACTGCAAAATCTTTCCTTCTGAGAAGAGCAATAACTGTGACCAGAATCTTCGAGAATGTCCTCAGGGCTGTACTTACCCCAAAGGGTAGAGCCTGAAACTTCAAGTGGTCTCTCGACACAAAATCGGAGAAACCTCTGATGTTTGGCAGTGATAGGAACATGGAAATATGCGTCCCTTAGATCAATATTAACCAATCCCTGTGGTGAACCACTGGAATGGTGGAACGGATGGATTCCATGCAAAGCCTTCATACCCTTCAGGAAAGGTTGAGCTGATGGAGATCCAGGATAGGTCTCCATTTCCATCCTGGTTTCTTGCCAAAACAAGGGAGAATAAAACCTTTGGAATCTCTCTTTCACAGGTACAGGAATAACTTTCTTTTAGCAGATTATCTTATTATTATTAGAGTCAAGACCTCTTTTTTGCCTGTTGATAGGAAGCCTTGTTCTGACAAACCTTGGTGGAGGAGAAGAATCCTCGAACTCCAGACAATAACCTCCGGTGATTATGGATTTTACCCAAGCATCCGGAAGAACGAAAGACGTGCTCCTACACAAGGTACCTGGTGTAAGCCACCTTCAGAACTGCTTGTTGGGGTGAAAGGAAGAGGACTGAGTCTTTGTCCTGCAAGACAGTTCTGACCGCTCTTCCAATTGCCGAGTGTATTCTCTGTCGGGTCGATAGGTTTTGCTTTATCAATAGCCACCGTGAACCTTGTATGGTCGATGATCCTGTTGCGGTCTCTTTGGTCACCTGTCTTGTGGAAGTATGACCTGTTTCACCTCAGCTACTTTTTTTAATAGCCTCTTCCAGTGGTTTACCAAAAAGTACCTCACCCAAAAATGGCAGGGTACATAAATTAGTTTTGGAAGAGAGGTCCGCTGCCCAGGTACGTAAACACAGTGCTCTTCTGGCAGTAACGGACTGTCCATAACTTTAGAAAGCATCCTAATCAGATCCGTGAAAGCTTCCAACAGCCACTGGCAAGCTTGAGATCCCTTAAGGACGTCTACTCAAGTTTTTCTCCATGTTTTCTTCCAAATCAAGGATCCAGGAAATCTGGATAAAGCTGAAATAGAAATAGCCGGATGGCATCCCAGACCTGCTGTCATGAATGTGACGGACGGCCTGGCACCCCAACCGGGTACCTCTGTCAATCTCTGCTTCCTAGTACTTGTGAGCAGCATAAGCACCGCACTAGAACACCATAACCACCACAAACCGCCACAGCTTGTTTGAGGTCTCGCTGTCCTCCACCCACCCTGGACCCAAGACCAGGATCCAGCTTCCAGTGGGTAAACCTCTCCTAGTCCAGAAAGCAAAGCAGGCTGCTCTTACAAGAGCAATTGTTGTGATCCAAGGGAGTATAGTGATCATAGCAATCCCCAGAGTGAATATAGCTCTCCAAGCCCCCAAAGATGAGCCTTGACTTCATGAAGGGTAAAACGAATCTGTTTAATGGTAGCCACAACTGGCCTTTTATGAAAATCCCCATGCAAGGGACACTCCCACCTGGACCTGATGAGAGCCTGCAGTAAAAATATACAAACCAATAACATAGTGTCCCATCATACCTTGTTCTGTGGATCAGTCTGGTGATGGCTTCTGGTATCCAGTACTCTTTTTACAATTCTTGTTTAGTTTTTCTTGGTTTTCTATTCCATGTCTGGTTTTCCTTATGCTGGGTTTTCTGGGTTCATTCCATTATTCCGTCCCTGGAATTCCCAGTCTCCTGGATTCATTTATATGTTTGTTTTATGTTGCCACACCCGTTTGTTTTCCATTTTCCTTTTGTTTCATCTGGACCTGCAGCAGTGTTTCAAGTCTCTGCCCTTTCTTGCAGGTAAGTGCTATTGTGGTTTAGTATGGTTCTTTTAGCGAACATTAGGCAGTGTAGGACCTGCCAGATATGGGGTACATTGGCGTTGTTGGCAGGCTTATGCAATGAATGATCGTATAATGTGACTAAATTCCCAAGATTTTCATATATAGTACTTCGTTATTTCTCCTCTTGTTTTGCCTATCATATCTTGTCTTGTTTTAGTTTGTATTCCCAGTCCATGTACAGTCTTGTCCTGTCCTGCCCCTGTTTAGTCAATGGTTCCCTCGGGTATTGTGTACATGTTCTGGGTTTAACTTCCTATCCTTCTCTGGTTCTGGGTTCTACTAGTTCTGTCTTGTTTTCATGTTTGGTGCCTGTTCTAGTCTTGCCTTGTTTCTAGTACTGGATACATCTCAGCATATGTCTGCTCTGGCTTCCACTAAGCTTCATCAGGGACTTGGTATGTGACCGCACAAACGCTGGTGCTCAACACCAGGGGGCGTGCTGTTACCCTGCACCGGGCCCTGTAATCCACTTCCACGCTGAAGACTCCCACTTCTCATCAGGCACTCAGGGGTCCCGGTTTCAGTACCGCCACCCGTGACACATAGGTTCTCAAGTACATGACACTCCCATACATTATCACACAATCCTTCCCCCCTCTGCCTGGGAGATAATTGGATCAGGAACTGTACTAACTCAATTATCTCCAGGCACAAAAAACTAAACAAAAAACCCCCCACATTTTTACAAATCCCCCCAAAATACCTTAAAACACACAAAATCCCCACTAAGTTACATCCCCTGATAGCCCTGATCTGGTTGACAAACATATCCAAAAATCACCCAGATCAGTTCAGGGGTTAAAGAACTTCCTGTAAGTCATAATTTGACCGACTGCACGCATGGTCCCCATGCCCAAAACAGTTCCATAGAATCAGCGCTTGCGGTTGGTCTAATTCGGTAGTTTAAAAATGAACAACCGAACTTAGTCAATAGTCCTAACCTGGAGCTTGTTCTGCTTGTTCATGGGAACCTTTCCACCGAACAGCGTCTTTCTAAGTGTTGTAGAACTGAACGCAGGTGATGCTGGAAGTCCAGCGGTGTTCGGGAGTTTCTGTGTCCGTTTCCAGTTACATGAGATTCATGCCCAAACAAAGCTGCCTGCTTTCATGCGAACAAGATGGCCGCCACTTCGTGGTCGTCCGTAGGAATTGTGGCCACCCAGACGAACACTTAGAACACTGTGGTGGAAATTGCTACAAAGTAGCAATTAGGCTTAACGAGCACCATGGTGGTCTCCGGTTCCCAAACCAAATATAAAATCCCATGAACCAAGTCTGTTCACAGTTTTTTTTTTTGTTTTTTTTTAAAAAGGGCTCATAGTCTTTTGGTAAGAGGCTGGCCAGCAGGCCCCTCCAAGCACCCCTGATGAGGTGCAGTTCATCACAATGAAGACTTTAGAAAAATCAGCATCAATTCATTTATTCATGGGTTCCTTCGGTGAAGAATTGCTGTCAATCGGAAGTGTGGATCTTTTTGCTACCTTAATAATTGGAGCATCAATTTTTGGGACCCCGTCCACATTCTTGAATCTTCCCCCTTTATTCGGTACAACTTGGAAAGTCTATCCTGACTGCTATTCCTTTTACCCGGATTATTCCACTCTGAGCGTATTGGCTCCTTAATAGATCTGTGAACTGGGAAAGAAGGTCTTCTCTTGTGTAGGTCTCCAAAGTGCTTGTCAGAAGCTGAAAATTCTTTGACTTTTTCTGGTAAGACCAAAGTTCTCCTGACCACCACCATCAAATGCTCTATGGCTTTTGAGCAAGGTTGTTCCATAAACTCTTCCTCACTAGATGAGATAGGTTAAAATTCCAGAGAGCCAGCGGTGTCTGAGTGGTCTGAACCCCGGCCAAAGCTCTCACATCTGGGCCTTTTACCTCTGTTGGATTCTGAGATCCCCTCAACCACTGCTTGCTTAATCCAATAAGATATGTCTTGGGCTGAAGAGGTAGAAGCTGGAGGCGACTTCCGATGTTCCGACTCTCCTGCAATCATAGATAGGCATTTACGGCATAGCCTGCAGCTATCCAAAGGCCTTGCAACGCATCTTGGGCAGGCCGCTGGTTTTCCCCTTCTCCTAGATGGAGATCTAGGGTCGGACCGGTCATGAGGGCTGCAAAACACAAGTCAAATGACTGTACCCTCCATGCACTCTTTACTGTAATACAAAAAAAAATCTAAATGCTCACCTATGACCTTTCTTGCTGTCTTTGCAGATGGAGATGCTAGTTCCATAATAGAAGTACAAAGAAACATAGAATGTGACGGCAGATAAGAACCATTCGGCCCATCTAGTCTGCCCAGTTTTCTAAATACTTTCATTAGTCCCTGGCCTTATCTTATAGTTAGGATAGCCTTATGCCTATCCCATGCATGCTTAAACTCCTTCACTGTGTTAACCTCTACCTATTCCATACATCCACTACCCTCTCAGTAAAGTAATACTTCCTGATATTTTTAATAGTAGAGCTAAAGAAAAAAAAAAAAAGATGTATTAGACTTTTAAAGGTATAATCTATACCTGCAGAGTTTGTAAGTAGCACCAAAGAGCACTGTAACTTTAAGGGAAACTAAACAGTATTTATTAGTTTTACCGCCATTTAAAATTTCCCGCTCTGTGCCTTTAAGAAAGCGTGCATGCGCTGAATGGCCGCGATTCCGCAATCGTGGAAAAGGGCAAAAGTGCAGAAATCCGTCCGTGTCTCATATACTGGTATGTTACCGGAGTGTTTGATCGTCTGATCGAGGTCTGGGAGTTCCGTCCTGGTTAACACAAGCTCCAGATGCCGGGGGAACTAACCACCACGGCTCCCAGAGATTCCCAACTCCGCAGAGATTTAGCTACATGTGCCTAGGCCTCCTGTGGAGGGAGGCTGACCTCAACAGGGAGAAGACCACATAATATGATCAGGTGAGAATATATATATATATATATATATATATATATATATATATATATATATATATATATATATATATATATATATATATATATATATATATATATATAATCATATATAATCAGACAAGTGGAAAAAAAAAGAAAAAAAAAACTGTCCTAGGGCTACGAGGACAGGAAAAAGGAGGGGAAGCTACTGGGGTCCCTATTATACCAGGGAAAGGTATGCTTAGTTGTTTAAAGGACCACTATAGTGCCAGGAAAACACTAGTTTTCCTGGCACTATAGTGCCCTGAGGGTGCCCCCACCCTCAGGGACCCCCTCCCGCTGGGCTCTGGGGAGAGGAAGGGGTTAAACACTCACCTTTCTCCAGCACTGGGCAGGGAGCTCTCCTCCTCCTCTCCGCCTCTTCGGCTGAATGCGCATGCGCGGCAGGAGCTGTGCGCGCGTTCAGCCAGTCTCATAGGAAAGCATTTATAACGCTTTCCTATGGACGCTGGCGTGTTCTCACTGTGATTTTCACAGTGAGAAGCACGCAAACGCTTCTAGCAGCTGTCAATGAGACAGCCACTAGAGGCTTTAGAGGCTGGATTAACCTATTTATAAACATAGCAGTTTCTGGGTTAACCCTAGCTGGACCAGGCATCCAGACCACTTCATTAAGCTTAAGTGTTCTGGGTGCCTAGAGTGGTCCTTTATGCTGCCATGATTAGCCAGGCAAGCAGGCTTATCAATAAACTGCAATCTTTAAGTTTGGATTCCAATATTGTTGAATAGGTAAAGCAGTGACTGAGTGAAAGGCAACAGAGGGTTGTAGTCAATGGAGTATATTCGAAGCATGGGCTTGTCACCAGGGTACCTCCATTGTTTGCCCATCCGGCCGATTTAGGTAAAAGGCTGACAAATCCCAGGCACCAGGGCAAAATTTCTGGTTGCCATGGTGACCTGGCGCCTGGGATTTGTCGAGCCCTGCCTTACCATACCCCTAAGGAATATCTGCCAATGTAAGTACTGATATCAGCAGAATGGTTTCAAAGCTAAAACAAACAGCAGTCTGTTACACCATCTACTTGCTGCCTGCAGGATAAAAAGGGGATCTCCCTCTCACGCTGCAGCTCACAGTGATTGGTGCTGGGCAGCTGGCAAAGCCCAGCACCAATAACAATCAGCGGGTGGACATGCAGGAAGCCCTTGAGGTCTCCCTGACACAGTATGCAGCCTGGGGATCGCTCAGCTGCTGGGATTTAAATCCCATATAAAGGGCTGTATGGAGAGCTCTATATGGAGCCAATGAAAATGGCCCCAGCCACCAGAGGGTAACCTCAGGTATTTAATGATAATGACGTCCCACAAGGTTCTCATACCAAAACGTTTGGACACTCCATCACGTCCTAATCTTGTTAAATCCCAGTTCTGTTAGGACATAATGGAACGTACTAATGCTGTTAAGGGATTAACTGTGAAGTCCCAAAATTTGCAATTAATAACTTCCACTGAAAACCAAGGAGATTTCTGCCCAACACTCAGAATATCTGGTAGAAGTGTGGGCCCTGGAGTACCATCTAAATGGAAAATTAAACATCTCACAAAACGAGTATTTGTAATGAATTAAATCTGGACAAAACCATGTATGAAATAAGCATACTACCATGTGTCTGGAAGATAGAATATAATTATAAACAAAATGTGTACAATAATGTAAAATACGGTAAGTATCTTAAGATTGCGATTTCTAATTTAATCAATAACGACAGCAAGTAACAGACGTTTAAATGCACAGAATTCACAAAATAAATACAAAGTGAGCAGTTTATACAGAAATGGGAAACGTTGGGAGATTTCACTAAAAAAGCATGAACATTTTAATAGAAATGATGCCAACTTACTCCCTGGTGCATCCGGAGAGTGAAGTGCATTTTACGTAGATTTCTGCAACACAGTGACACCAGTCGTACCCCCGCCCAGCGGGAGCAGCTTACCATTTTTTGCTAAGTAAGTGGAAGCAATAAGGCACTTTCCCAGCGACTCCTCTCGCTTGTACGGTATGGACCAGTGATCAGTGAGAACGCGACCTTCCAACTCGTACAGGTTAGTGGTGGGGAACTCAATGGCTTCTCGGGAGCAGTTACCATTTTCATCATTTTTCTGAAAAAAGAAAATTTTATCTTTTATAGTCCCGGAACATCCTGTAAATAAATAATCAGCCACTAAGTAAAAGCAACGGATGCAGACTGTACCACGTGCATATTGCACAATTGTGGTGGTTACGACAGGAAGGAGAGAAAAGGCACATAAGAATAAATAAATAAATAATAATAACCACTAATGGACTATATAATACAACAAATTCTGAAGACAAAACAGGCTGTAGTGATTATGGTGCTTAGACTGAACCTTTAAATTTGATAGTAGAAGCAAACAAACAATTAAGAGGAACCTATACAAAAAAGGAAAAACCAAACTTCTGTAATAAGCTGGAGCGCACTGTGCGGAGAGAACTTTACAAAGAATAAATATTGATTAGCACAGCAAGATATCCTGAATGTGAATTTAAAGTACGACTGACAGGAGTGGGAAACATCGGCTGCATTGTGGAGATAATCCCTAATATTGTGCTGATCATGTTTAATGTGTCACCGCGAGCAAGATATTATAGGCCGTGTTTATTAACACAGCAAGCCATTCATTCACTGACGGGAATCGAGGTTTTGTTCCCCTATCTGTGCAGCTGGCGTGGGACAGAGCAACGCAGTCAGACATGAAGGGCAAATAAGCAGAATGCACAATGATAACTGAGCCCTTCCTGACAGCAACAAAGGGCCCCCTGTGACATAGTTTACTCCAGATTGGGAAGAGGAAGCAGTGTCTGCGGCTGTCATACACAGACGTAATACAGTAATAATTAGGACAACATTAACCTGCTGGAACTATTACTGAGGGAAAAACACATTTCATCTATTGGTCCACAAGTTAATAAGCTTTCCAAACAATTTATACACAAATCGCCAGCAACTTTAACCCTTCAGGACTGAGCCAAATCTACACGTTGTGATCAAAACAAAATGTAAACAAAACCTGGAATTTGACTATACGTCTGTTCAACCGTAATGCACCTCTTTCATAGTAAATGCACCCACACTTATTATATATCA
Source organism: Pelobates cultripes (assembly GCA_933207985.1). Taxonomy (NCBI): domain Eukaryota; kingdom Metazoa; phylum Chordata; class Amphibia; order Anura; family Pelobatidae; genus Pelobates; species Pelobates cultripes. The sequence goes on from OW240919.1 coordinate 2,930,314, forward strand.
TTTTATTCAGGGGAAACAGAACATTCATTTAACTTTAAGTATTTAGCTATGAAACATAATTTAAAATGAATAAAAAAAATAAAAAAAATAGCAGAAACTTTTTAGTTCCGCCTGACATTTAATTGTTTGCTTTACTGCAATAAAATACACAAATTTGTATTCAGCGATGTCTCAAGTGTAAAATCATACCCCCTATGTACAGATTTTATGGTGTTTTGGGAAGTTACAGGGTCAAATATAGCATGTTACATTTTTCAGTTTGTTCACATTGAAATTTGAGACCGTATGGTAGCCCAGGAATAAAATTTAAGTATAGGTGGCAAAAAGAAGTAAACCCCCAAACAGATTCCGTAGCAAACATGTCAAGAACTCGAAACCCCACTACAGCATTAGTGAAAATATGAGAACACCCTATCGTATAATAACCTAGTGTCGACTGAAAGTGTAAGGTAAGAAACGTGACGTGCAAGGTTAAACCATACATTTAATCCATGAGAATGTCTTGGAATGGCGGGGCAGGTTAGCTAGCTTGGAAGAGGTGGGCAGTGTCTGGCTAAAAGCCTGAAACAAAACCCATGGAAGTGGTCAGCTGAGATATTTATGAAACCTGGCATGAGAATACATGTGATAAGATTAGCAAGCGGCTACCCATGTGAGTTTCCTCAGTCTCCTGATGACCAGAGATCAAAATCTGCCTATGTGCACAATGGCTAGGTGTATGTGAATAATATCCGACCGAGTGACCGGACCATATCGGTCCCCAGACAATAGCAGCTGTCATGATCGGATATCATTCAAACAAGGCTGAAGTAGAAGAGAAGCTGGGTCGGGACTTAACGTCTATGGGCCATGACGCGCAACGCCATTTATTCCCTCCGATGGCCGCAAAACCAGCGTTTGCAGCGGCATCTGTCCAAACGTAGGGTAAAAAGTCAGAGAGGGGGAATAAACATGGCTCGCTCTTTCCAGTATTCGAGGAAAAACACCACATAAGTAAATCAGAGGTTGCAAGAGTATCTAACGAGGTTGCAAGAGTGTAACGTGATACGTGATGCGTCTGTGGTGAGTCATGGGAATAAAGAGTAGTAATCGGGAAATGAAGGATCTACCCTGTGGGATGATTCACATGGCAACATTGAGCGACCCCAGCAGCAATTGAAGTTCCATGCAGTCGCCCGACCTAATTGCAAGTAGAGTTCAAATGCATGAGAAGGTGCTCTCAATCCATGTCTTGGGGAAGGCCAGCCTGTATGTGGCTTGAGTCCAGCAGGATCCCCAAAATTGTGTGAAAAGGAGGGGAACCAAACCCCCCCCTCCCCCCAAACCCTTGAACTAGTTCCGTCCTTATAACTGTACACACTAACTCTCGGTCAGTTAAAGCGGTTGCAAATTATTGCATTCTAGTGTCCTAGTTGTCAAAGTATACAAAAACCCACGTGGAACCCTTGAGTTAGCCTTTGCAGATAATTTTAACCAAATGCTCTGAAGGATGGTATTGTAAAAGTGTAATCAATAACGTGATGTAGAATAAAGAGAACAAAACGTGTAACAACTTACCTGAACTATAACCACCAGTCTCTCCGGAACGGTGATACATACCAGAAAATACATATGTAACTTAATCATTATAATGAAACGGAGGCCCTCCCTATGCAACAATGCGAGGCGGCTACTTATGATTTGGGCCGAGGGACGTATACCTCGGAGTATGAGGATGGGTGTTGGCATTGCGGGACCACTAACATATGGATTAAGACCGGAAAACAGAAACCTAGTTTGGTAACCTAACTTTCAAAAAGCCAGTACAACTCTAAATAGAAAGTACGGGGTTGTGAAAACGTGCCTGATAAAGTTCAAGTCAGGACGAGATTATATGCAGACAAATAGGAGCGAGATAGTGGCAGTAGATACGTTCTGCAACCCCGTAAAATGATGAGGGGAGTGTCCGTGCGTACAGATTATGTGAGTGGCCCAGAACGTGGACCCAAACAACAAACAGAAAACCAACCAGAACCAATATAGATGAGCAATGAAAATATGGCAGAGGTAGGTGACGGAATTGCAGTGTTTGTACAGCAACCTTCCTGCACTACCAAAACACCTAAAGAAAGTGAGATGTTACTGCTCAATAACAGAACACACAATGAGCACAACCTGAAACCACAACATCAACTTAATAAGGCCAAGCATTTGAGCAATGATGTCACAAAACAAACTTAATAACCTGCAATGAACTTGCGGGAACATAATAACAAATGTCAGATAACAGAAAAATTTACCAGCCAACGTACCGAGGACTCCTATGGAGGGGGGCGGATGAGAGGACTAAGCCCGGTGGGCGGGAAGGTAACCCTCCCACAGAGTAACTTGGCATCTCCAAAGTAAATCTTAGCGTCCAGCCTCCTAACAGAAAGTAGGTAATGCCTTGACGCCTCCATATAAACCTGTGTGCTATACATAGGACTAATCCCTGCATTTTATGTAGACAGAGTGATATAGAAACCAGATATGTTAACAGGGCCAACTATATGTTGAAAGCAGAGTGCAAATCTGAACAGCAGGAAGTTAAAATTGAACCCTGGTACAAAGTGCGATCAACCATACGGTCTGCAGTACTTATAGTCAGGGAGGCTGATATAACACCCGGGCTGCGATAGTTATGGTCTGGGAGGCTGATATAACACACAGTATGTGGTAGTTATGCAAACTTTAGACCAAGAGATTCAAGACGTAGTGGTTCTCTATGTTACCTCAACTTCAGCCTCCAGTTTATATATATGTCTGTATACTAGTTATATAACGCGTTACGGTTAAATTCAGTGAGTTAGCTGATCATGCGGCCAGTGTCCAGCCAGCGGTTCACCCGTAGTGTTATGAAGCAGAACACTGACAGAGGACGTGCCGTGCAGAAACCAGACCGGGGGGAGCGATCACACTACGTGCCCGCAGACTGGCGTTCACGGATACAGGGTGGAAGATGACTGCACGCGGCTGTACATTGCATGGGCGGGGCCAAATGCGCACGCAAGACAGGCGGTGTGGGGAGTCGGGCGCGTGCGTGAGATGCGCACAGCTGGTGTTGGTCTAGCTTGTAGGGCATTGCCGTTTCTGCGTGTGAGGTCCCTAGTGCCTTTCCAGGAGCAAGGGAGGTGGTGGTAGGGAAGAACGCGGAGAGAGGTGAGTGACCGGGCACAGAGTGTGGCCATCCAGGGGAGGCTGTGATAGTGCTACCAGGTGCTGCCCAATAATGCTGTGTGTATGGGGGAGGTGGGCTGATGGATAGAGCAGCCTCTCAGTTTCATAGTGTGGTCCCCCTGTGCTCTATAGAGGGGTCAGCTCGTGTTTCTTGTGCTGAAGAGGGCAAGGGATACCATGCTGGTACAGGAGGGCAGGGGACAGGCTCTCATGACACTAAGAGTACAAGGGTGCTATCAGATAGAGGGACGGAAAGTAAGGATAAGAGTTACATTCCTGTAATACGACCTGTGCGTAGAATACTAATTAGGAACAGCTCTGAAACAAAAGTGCTGCGTGGGGAGGGGTCTGTTACAAATGAAATACATCCCCTGCCAAGTTACCGGGCCCCCCAAGAAGGTTTGCTGTGTCTGTCAGCGTAGTGTCCTGAGAGACAGGCCAGTACATCAGGAGACGTGGAGGAGGCCGTAGGAGGGCAACAACCCAGCAGCAGGACCACTACCTCCGTCTTTGTGCAAGGAGGAACAGGAGGAGCACTGCCAGAGCCCTGCAAAATGACCTCCAACAGGCCACAAATGTGCATGTGTCTGCTGAAAGGGTCAGAAACAGACTCCATGGGGGTGGTATGAGGGTCTGACGTCCACAGGTGGGGGTTGTACTTACAGCCCAACACCGTGCAGGACGTTTGGCATTTGCCAGAGAACACCAAGATTGGCAAATTCGCCACTGGCACCCCGTGCTCTTCACTGATGAAAGCAGGTTCACACTGAGCACATGTGACAGACATGACAGTCTGGAGACGCCGTGGAGAACGTTCTGCTGCCTGTAACATCCTCCAGCATGACTGGTTTGGCAGGCCAGTAATGGTGTGGGGTGGCATTTCCTTGGGGGGCCGCACAGCCCTCCATGTGCTCGCCAGAGGTAGCCTGACTGCCATTAGGTACCGAGATGAGATCCTCAGACCCCTTGTGAGATCATATGCTGGTGCGGTTGGCCCTGGGTTCCTCCTAATGCAAGACAATGTGGCTGAAAAGTGTCAGCAGTTCCTGCAAGACGAAGGCATTGATGCTATGGACTGGCCCGCAAGTTCCCCAGACCTGAATCCAATTGAGCACGTCTGGGACATCACATCTCGCTCCATCCACCAACATCGCGTTGCACCACAGGCTTCCAGGAGTTGGCAGATGCTTTAGTCCAGGTCTGGGAGGAGATCCCTCAGGAGACCATTCGCCACCTCATCAGGAGCATGCACAGGCGTTGTAGGAAGGCCACACACACACACTACTGAGCCTCGTTTTGACTTGTTTTAAGGACATTACATCAAAGTTGGATCAGCCTGTAGTGTGTTTTTCCACTTTAATTTTGAGTGTGACTCCAAATCCAGACCTCCATGGGTTGAAAAATTTGATTTCCATTTTTTTATTTTTGTGTGATTTTGTTGTCAGCACATTCAACTATGTAAAGAACAAAGTATTTCAGAAGAATATTTAATGCATTCAGATCTAGGATGTGTTATTTTCGTGTTCCCTTTATTTTTTGAGCAGTGTATATCATTTTGTTCAGGGGAAACAGCTTTTATTTCATCAAACATTTATTTATGTTACTCCATTTTATATGAATAAAGTCTAAGAATTAAGACATTGTGTTACTTTTCAAGTTCTGCATGGCAATGTAACTGTTAATGTCAGAATACTGCTCGGTTTTACTGCAATAAAACATACATAGTTGTAATCAGAAATGTCTCACCAGTAAAACAGTACCCCCCATGTTAAGGTTTTATGGGGTTTTGGAAAGTTACAGGGTCAAATGTAGCTTACTAATGTTTTTACACATTGAATTTTGACAGATTGGTTTGCTGGGCCTAGGCTGCCTTTGAGAACATATGGCAGCCAAGAAATTTCAACATAGGGAGTGGGACCCTGAAAAATCCCACAACGCTTATAGATTGAGCCAACACTTACTGGCTCTACACTTGTAAGTGTAAACATCCATATATTCAGACAATATTGCACTAGTATTTGTTTTCCTTGTTTCAATTATAGGATAACATTCTTTAAAGACTAAAAGCATTTGGAATTATATGTAAGATACTGCACCTTATTTATATTTGTAAATCAAGCAAACAAACTGCCAAAGTCCCATACAGAGTAATTCAGAAGTTCAGCTCTGTATGGTGGACTTTGAAACAGTCTGTTATGCAGAGGGCGGGTAGAGATGGGCAGAGTGGGCAATAATAACTGGAGTCCTTTCGGACTCCTTTCTTGTAGCAAACATGGCACTTTCTTTGGGGAGCTTTTTTACTGGGGGTGGGTGGGATTCGGGAAGGGAAGTGTTTGCACAAAGTCTTTGGAGATCTCCTGTGATGAGACCAACCTCGTCACTGTGCATTGGAGGAGCCTGGTTGCCTGCCTGTTGCCTTTTGACTATGGACCGGCATTTAAATACTTTATTTTCCAATGCAAAAAAGGTCTATTCATGTATTTCTGCCCAGACGTTCAGTAGATTCTATCTACCGAACAAACAGCCGTCTATTGGCCTCCCAGGAGCCGCGGTGATCTGGCAGGCGCCGTTAATTGGCCACCCAGAAACCACGGCTTAACAAGCGTGTGCCGTCAATTGACCATCCAGTAGCTGCGGTTAACCGCAGCTTAACTGACTATACCGGGTGGCCGCGGCTACGCATACTGAACACTGGATGGCAGCAGTTTGCAGTTCACATGCGGCCGGTTCATTCACGGATTTACTGAATGAACTAATTTAACCCAGAGAGCTATGCCATGCAGCCTATTCGTGTAATAAAAGACTTTGGCTCCATGGCAATTGAAATGTATGTGTGTTGTCTGAGCGCCATTCAGTAGTAATGTGCACTCAGACTTAAGCTATCTGGGGATATGTTGCATGTCTGTATTTTATGTAATAAATGTAACCTTGTATTTTACTGTCTTTTTACTGACATGTGCTTAATGGAGTTTTGCCTCTGTCCTTTGAGATAATTGGATTACTTCCCAATTATCTCCAGCATAGAGAGGAAGGATTGTGATGTCATTGTGGGAGTGTTTATCTGTGTTGTATGTTTTGATTGGATGTTCCACAAAGCCCTGTGGGTGGGACTTTGTCTGTAAAATGTGTATATAAGGCCAATAAAGACAGCTCAGTCTGTCCCTGCTTGACCCCCAACATGGAGCCTTGTCTCGTTCTTGGAGGGGATTTATTGTATGCTGTTCCAGTTCGACTGCTAGGAGTGTAAACCTATTAGTATGGTTTTTCCTATTCGGCTGTTTACATCATTCGTATGTTTGAAAGCATTCGTATGCTTCTCCAGTTCGGTGGATTGGTGTATACAGTAGCTGCCTGCATATCTGGAAGGGAATATCTCCTAAACGGCTGTTAACCCCCTTTATGCCTGGGGGTGCTGTTACAGCTCCTGATTCCAAAGTGGGATTGGGGGTCTGAGTAAATAACATATGGGATAAAAGGCTTAGAATGAATTCTAGGAAAGGGCAGGGATTACCTATGACCTTTTTTATAGAGGACATAGGCATTGAAAATTGCAATCTGGCCCACGTAGTATGCAATTTTCTTGTACCAGGTCCTAGTTTTTTGGTTCACCAGATAGGGCTGTATGCATTGTTCAGCCAAGTCTACTCCCCCCATAAACTTGCTGTAGTCTACAATTCACTTCGGCTTTTCCAGATGCTCAGTGCTACCTCTCACAGACACTGGCACTGTACTTTCGTCGTGCATCGTAGACAGCATGTATACATCTTTCCTATCTCTGAACTCATCCTAGTGGAGAGCTGAAGAAGAACCTCTACTGCTTCTGCCTCTTGCCAGGGCTTGGGGGAAACCCCTGCGATTCTTCCTCACTGTGCCACAGGCGAGGGTTTCAAAGCAATATACATTTTTAAAAAATTGTATACTGGTATAATAATTGTCAACCCACAGCCTATATCCCTTATTTAACAAGGGAAGGATTAGATCCCAAACAATCTTGCCACTTGTACCCACGGAATCAGGGCATCCTGGTGGGTCAAGATGGCTATCCTTTGCCTGGTAAAGTCAAAACGCCCATGTGTAACCAGTACAGGATTCGCATAATTTATATAAATTTAACGCCATATCGGGACCGCTTAGATGGTATATATTGCTTAAATAGCAGTCGTCCTTTAAATTTCATAATGGAATCGTAAATTGAAATATTTTTGTCGGGGACAGAATTTTCAGAAAATCTGTCTGGCAGGAGTTGGATAAATGGACGAATTTTATAAAGCCTGTCAAACAGTGGGTCGTTTCTAGGGGGACACAGTGAGTTGTCATTAAAGTGAAGGAATCGCAGCAGTTGCAGGTAGCGATCCCTTATTAGGGTTAAAGCCCAAAACCACTTCATCTCTACGACATCCGTGGGTCTCCACATATTCCTGCGACTATGATGGGACCCCGGATGTGCAGAGAGATACTGTATGGCAACCAAATTAGTTTGCTGAGCCATGAGCTCAAATACATCGTCCGACATAAAAAAACTCAAAAAAAACGAATTGGCTCGCAGTCGTCCACTGTTACAGTGATGCCAGGTATAACAGTGAACGGCTGTATTTCTGGGGCCATCATGTCTGGAGGCACCCAGTCTCCATCTGGTATTGGGCATTCTGAGCGTCCTATTGTGAGTGGTGGTGGGGCACCATCACTTGAGGTCTCACTCAGAGGCTCAATGTCAGAGGCAGTGATAGTGTCACTGTCTTGCAGAGTGTCATTATCGCTGCCTGCCAGAATGGCATACGCCTCCTCTGCGGAGTAGCGACGTGCCATTCTAGGGGGACAATTATCTAATAAAAACTAAGGGAGTAATTGCCTATCTACCTGCCTAACACCCACTACCCGCCCTCAAAAACCCACGAAAATAAAATAAATGTACTGATCACAGTACAGGCAGCTGCAATCAGCACTGAAAGGGTTATTTTTATTTTGTAAAAATAACCCTAAAAAAAGTCAGTCTGATCAGAGAGCCCTCTGATCACAGTGATTACTGATACAGTACTGTACAGCAGATATACTGTACAGTACAGTGATCACGGCAGCAGGGAAAGGGTTAAAGGGACACTATAGTCACCAGAACAACTACAGCTTATTGAATTTGTTCTGGTGAGTAGAATCATTACCTTCAGGCTTTTTGCTGTAAAGACGGTCTTTTCAGAGAAAATGCAGTGTTTACATTACAGCCTAGTGATAACTTCACTGGCCACTCCTCAGATGGCTGTTAGAGATCCTTAAATGCATCCAAACATTCAGTGTCTCCTCCCTCTGCATGCAGACACTGAACTTTCCTCAGAGATTCATTGATTCAATTAATCTCTATGAGGAGATGCGGATTGGCCAGGGCTGTGTTTGAATCATGCTGGCTCTGCCTCTGTCAGTCTCAGCCAATCCTATGGTGAAGCATTGTGATTGGTTCAGGCTACCACTTCTGATGTCAGCAGACAGCTTGCTATTCTGAGTCTAAGCATGCAGAGTTACAGCTTCAGGCTTGAATACAGTAAGATTTTGCTATATTTAGGGAGGCATGAGGGGCCCAGGGGGGCTAGATGGTGGTTTTAACACTATAGGGTTCTTTAAGGGAGATTTGGGTTGCTGTGACTGACAAAAGGTCAAAACAAATTTAAATAAGGTTTTTTTTTTAACCCCCCCCAAAAAAAGCCCTAATCAGCTGATCACAGTGTTAATGCTGGGATCAGCACTGAAACGGTTAAAAAAAAAATCTCACTTTTTTTTACTTTGAAAAAAGTTTTAAAACTTTTTTCCACAGGAGCTACCACCACCAACAATCTCTCTGCCTCTCTCTCTCTTAGATCGAAGTGAGGTGAGGAGAAGGGCAGAGAAAGTGTCAGCCAGTGATTTTAAATCATTGGCTGACACATTGTAACAGTGATCACAGTGATTAGATGACGACCTCAATAACCTGGAGGAAGTACATCAAGATTAAACACTTAACCAAGTAAAAGTTTACATTTCATATTTGCACACGATGCATTAATTTCCCTTTTTAGGGGCTACGCCCGCCGCTAAATAAACAGTTTGAAGTTTTCATTCATCTGAACTTTGGTGTCAGTGTGATTTCTTCATCGTGCACGCGTCTCATTTTCAAAATCTGGACAGGGGCAGATACTCAGGCAGACACTTGGTCTGGTCCAACGTGGGGCTCCGGGTTGTGTCCCAGCAGACAGCCGACCTAGAAGACGCCGGGGCAGACATGCAGTGACGGGACGGAGACTGATCACCTCTGATATGCGGTAATGATTGTGTTAGTACCTTGCCTATATATTCTGTCTCTGTGACTGGCCTGTATCCGTGTCGGCTGCCGGAGGGCACCAAAGACAGGTAAATAACTTGCCCGGAGTCTTTGTATAGAACCTGTATATTGACTATCTGCCGCCTGGGTATGAATGTATTTTGTATAAGGGAAGGATAGGTCACGGGAGGGAATTTTCACAGGGATAAATTGACGTGGTCAAACTTCTGCAAGGTATAGCTGTAGCATGTATAAAGCACACGGCATTGCGGCGGACGTGCGGGGTCTGTAAAGGTATAAATATCTCGAGTCTATCTTTGCTTTTTGAGAAATACATGAAGGGTTTAATTTTATATGTTTCTTGTCTTTGTTTGCAATAAGCGCAAGGTTGTGTCTTGGAGCGGACGGAACTCTATCCCCCCACCCCCTTATGCCCACTCTTTCTGCCCCAGTTCCCGCCCCCTTTATACCCACTCTTTCTGCCCCTGTTCCACGCCCCCACTATGCCCACTTCTTCAGCCCCTGTTATGCCTTCTCCTCCCGCCAGGTCCCTTAGTATCCGTGGGAGACCCGCCCCCAGCCACACCCCAGACAGGAGTTCAAGTCCTGCCCACCCCCCACTCAACCCCTATGTCCTCTCCCTCCGTACGTTCCCAACGAAGCGCCACCGGCCCCTAGCTCCTTCAGCGCCGTCAGTTGCTATGGGTATCAGCTCCTCCCTGATGGCCGTAGCCTACATGGGGGTGATCCTCCGCATCCTATTGTTGGGAACCCCAGAGTCCAATTCCTACCCAAAGGGGCCTCGTAATGTACGTCACATTTACTCCATCCCAAGACTCATCCTTTGTGAATATTCTACCAGACCCAGAAAAACAACCTATGCCCATCTTTAGCAGGTTCTCTGCATTCACTACATATAAAGCCAATCTGTGTGTATCGCAGTTTAATACCATTCCTAGTGAAAAGGCCCATCTTTAGCAGGTTCTCTGCATTCACTACATATAAAGCCAATCTGTGTGTATCGCAGTCTAATACCATTCCTAGTGAAAAGGCCCATCGTTGGCAGGTTCTCTGCATTCACTCCATATAAAGCCAATCCGTGTGTATCGCAGTCTAATACCATTCCTAGTGAAAAGGCCCATCGTTGGCAGGTTCTCTGCATTCACTACATATAAACCCAATCCGTGTGTATCGCAGTCTAATACCATTCCTAGTGAAAAGGCCCATCTTTAGCAGGTTCTCTGCATTCACTACATATAAAGCCAATCCGTGCGTATCGCAGTCTGATACCATTCCTAGTGAAAAGGCCCATCGTTGGCAGGTTCTCTGCATTCACTCCATATAAAGCCAATCCGTGTGTATCGCAGTCTAATACCATTCCTAGTGAAAAGGCCCATCGTTGGCAGGTTCTCTGCATTCACTACATATAAACCCAATCCGTGTGTATCGCAGTCTAATACCATTCCTAGTGAAAAGGCCCATCGTTGGCAGGTTCTCTGCATTCACTATATATAAAGGCAATCCGTGTGTATCGTAGTCTGATACCATTCAGAGTGAAAAGGCCCATCGGTGGCAGGTTCTCTGCATTCACTACATATAAAGCCAATCCGTGTGTATCGCAGTCTAATACCATTCCTAGTGAAAAGGCCCATCGTTGGCAGGTTCTCTGCATTCACTACATATAAAGCCAATCCGTGTGTATCGCAGTCTAATACCATTCCTAGTGAAAAGGCCCATCGTTGGCAGGTTCTCTGCATTCACTACATATAAAGCCAATCTGTGTGTATCGCAGTCTGATACCACTCCTAGTGAAAAGGCCCATCGTTGGCAGGTTCTCTGCATTCACTACATATAAAGCCAATCTGTGTGTATCGCAGTCTAATACCATTCCTAGTGAAAAGGCCCATCGGTGGCAGGTTCTCTGCATTCACTATATATAAAGGCAATCCGTGTGTATCGTAGTCTGATACCATTTAGAGTGAAAAGGCCCATCGGTGGCAGGTTCTCTGCATTCACTACATATAAAGCCAATCCGTGTGTATCGCAGTCTAATACCATTCCTAGTGAAAAGGCCCATCGTTGGCAGGTTCTCTGCATTCACTCCATATAAAGCCAATCCGTGTGTATCGCAGTCTAATACCATTCCTAGTGAAAAGGCCCATCGTTGGCAGGTTCTCTGCATTCACTACATATAAAGCCAATCTGTGTGTATCGCAGTCTGATACCACTCCTAGTGAAAAGGCCCATCGTTGGCAGGTTCTCTGCATTCACTACATATAAAGCCAATCTGTGTGTATCGCAGTCTAATACCATTCCTAGTGAAAAGGCCCATCGGTGGCAGGTTCTCTGCATTCACTATATAAAACCTAACCGTGTATCGCAGCGCCCAATAATTACTCCTGCAGTGAAAAGGCCCATCGCTGGCGGGTGGTTCCCTTCATCTTCACTCCATTAAGGCAAAGCCAACTGCGGTATCGTGCAGTTCAATACCATTCCTAGTGAAAAGGCCGCCCATTTGGCAGGTTCTCTGCATTCACCATATAAAGCCAATCTGTATCTTAGTCTGATACTCACCTCTAGTGAAAAGGCCCATCGTTGGCAGGTTCTCTGCATTCACTACATATAAAGCCAATCCGTGTGTATCGCAGTCTAATACCATTCCTAGTGAAAAGGCCCATCGTTGGCAGGTTCTCTGCATTCACTATATATAAAGGCAATCCGTGTGTATCGTAGTCTGATACCATTCAGAGTGAAAAGGCCCATCGGTGGCAGGTTCTCTGCATTCACTACATATAAAGCCAATCCGTGTGTATCGCAGTCTAATACCATTCCTAGTGAAAAGGCCCATCGTTGGCAGGTTCTCTGCATTCACTACATATAAACCCAATCCGTGTGTATCGCAGTCTAATACCATTCCTAGTGAAAAGGCCCATCTTTAGCAGGTTCTCTGCATTCACTACATATAAAGCCAATCCGTGCGTATCGCAGTCTGATACCATTCCTAGTGAAAAGGCCCATCGTTGGCAGGTTCTCTGCATTCACTCCATATAAAGCCAATCCGTGCGTATCGCAGTCTAATACCATTCCTAGTGAAAAGGCCCATCGTTGGCAGGTTCTCTGCATTCACTACATATAAACCCAATCCGTGTGTATCGCAGTCTAATACCATTCCTAGTGAAAAGGCCCATCGGTGGCAGGTTCTCTGCATTCACTATATATAAAGGCAATCCGTGTGTATCGTAGTCTGATACCATTTAGAGTGAAAAGGCCCATCGGTGGCAGGTTCTCTGCATTCACTACATATAAAGCCAATCCGTGTGTATCGCAGTCTAATACCATTCCTAGTGAAAAGGCCCATCGTTGGCAGGTTCTCTGCATTCACTCCATATAAAGCCAATCTGTGTGTATCGCAGTCTGATACCACTCCTAGTGAAAAGGCCCATCGTTGGCAGGTTCTCTGCATTCACTACATATAAAGCCAATCTGTGTGTATCGCAGTCTGATACCACTCCTAGTGAAAAGGCCCATCGTTGGCAGGTTCTCTGCATTCACTACATATAAAGCCAATCTGTGTGTATCGCAGTCTAATACCATTCCTAGTGAAAAGGCCCATCGTTGGCAGGTTCTCTGCATTCACTATATATAAAGGCAATCCGTGTGTATCGTAGTCTGATACCATTCAGAGTGAAAAGGCCCATCGGTGGCAGGTTCTCTGCATGGCTGGCAGGAGAAGGGGAGATCTAATCACTTGCTGATTTACCTCCTGGGTGCAGTCATATATTTTGCTCTCATTTCAGGAGCCGCATCACCTTTGCACGTACAAATAAATGTCCAAACATCGGCATAAAGAACCAAGATAGCCAAAACATAAAGTGACACTATAGGCCCAGACCGCTTCATCTCCATACAGACTGTTTGCACAAACAAGTGAAAACATTGCCGTTCACAGGAACATGTTAACACTGCGGGTTTAAATGCTTCTAGATGCGCTTCTGCCAACATTCTATTTAAATCAGATGGTCCCATAGAATGTAAGCTCATTGAGCAAGACCATCGATCCTCTCTGTTCCTGTGCTTTTAACTTATCTGGCTCCAAATACATGTCTGTTAGTCCACCCATTGTACAGCGCTACGGAACTTGGTGGCTCTTTAATAATAATAATAATAATAATAATAATAATAATAATAAAGGCCATTTGACTGGAGGCCCGCTGTGTTTTGCCACACATTTGCTATAGCCTGTTTGTATTCCTAACAGTATAGTGTTATTTTAAAGAGACACTACAGTACCAAAACAACTTTTTGTTAATAAAGCAGTTTTGGTGTATAGATCATGCCCCTGCAGTTTAACTGCTCAATTCTCTAACATTTAGGACTTTGTTTATACAGCCTGTGATAAACGCTCCTTCCGACTTACATTTGCCACGGACTCCTGGAGGAGTGTAGAATACGACCTCCTGACCACCAACTGTGGTCCAGGTCTGGGAAACAATTTGGGAGTTAATAAGAATAATTTGTTGTTATTTATATAGCGCCATCAAATTCCGCAGCGCTTTACAATGGGTGGACGAAAAGACATGTAGTTGTAACCAGGCAAGTTGGACACACAGGAACAGAGGGGTTGAGGGCCCTGCTCAATGAGCTTGCAAGCTACAGGGAGTGGGGTAAAATGACACAAAAAGGTAAGGGTAGTATTAGACTATTGACAGTTGCAGAAGAGGAATCAGTCGGGCGCATTTAACAGTTCAATTGATGCTTTTATGAAGAAGTGAGTTTTTAACGATTTTTTTAAAGGAGTGGAGACTGGGTGAACATCTAACGGATGCGAAGGAGGGAAGTGAGTTCCACAGGAACGGTGCAGCCCTCGAGAAATCTTGAAGGCGAGCAATAGAGGTGGGAGTACGGACAGAAGATAGACGTAAGTCTTCAGCAGATCGTAAGCGCCTAGACGGGACATACTTGTGTATAAGGGAGGATAGATAGGTGGGAGCAGCATTATGTAGAGATTTGAAAGCAAGAACCAGAATTTTAAATTGAGCTCTATATCTTATAGGAAGCCAAGGTAGGGACTGACAGAAGGGTGAGGTGTGGGAGGTGCGGGCAGACAGGAAGATGAGCCTCGCCCCCGCATTCATTATGGACTGTAACGGCGCAAGTTGGGAGCACGTAAGACCACTGAGAAGCGGATTACAGTAGTCAAGGCGAGAAAGGACAGTGGAATGGACCAGCACCTTAATCGCATCAGGCGTTATGTAGGGGCGGATGCAGGCAATGTTTTTGAGATGGAAATGGCAGGATTTGGCAATAGACTGAACATGAGGCTTGGAGGAGAGGTCAGAGTTACTCTGCGCAGCCGCCATTAGCAGCTTTCCCTGGGTGCCCCTGGTTCTGCACTTTGCCTTCATTCGAATAGAACCTAACACTAGCTCCCTGGAGGCCGTTCGTATGAAGAAACCCACAAAATGTCTTCAGCGGTACTTAGCTGTGATCGTTATTGAACTTAATTCGGCATAAGGACTTCATAGGCTCCCGGTCACCTCAGCAGGACTTGGCCATGAATGTTAAGGAACAGTTTTCGGCATGAGGTGACCGTGCAGGTTCCCAGACAACTTGGTTTGCGGTTTCGAACAGCTTCAAAATCCGGTAGGAGAGAACTGTTTGGAGGGAAGGTGCCTGAGACTAAGGGGAACAAACGCTACCCAAGAGCCAGGCTGAGCACCCCGTATTGCGGCCACAGGAACAGAACGCAGTTCATAACTTAACACTGTGGCGTTTCCCCTACACTGCATGGATCTGAGCGCTATTTGGAGAACTTGGACACTCAGATCAGAGCTATTTAACAATTTATTATTTGCAGGGTTATTTTATGTTTTTATTTTAGGTTTTATATTTTTTCGGTTTGCCTCTCTGTTCCTGGGAGATAATTAGTTTACCGGCCTTTAACGCAATTATCTCCCAGGCCCAGAGATTCCAGTGTGTTGTCTAGTTACTGGGAGGGAAAAGGGCTAATCACTGTTCAGCACTTTGTTCCAGCTTGCAGAGGATTCGGCAGGGAAAGTCCTTGTAAGGACTAGGGCTCCCAGGACTGTGTGTCGTCCAGTCCCTGGGAGAGAAAAGAGCCAGTCCCCTATCCTGTTCCAGAAGGAAGAGGCTCCAGGACCCCGTCAAGCCACGGCGACTTGGGAAGAAGCGCTGAGGTTTTCCCCTGTTAAAGTTAGGAAGCGGCCCTTGGAGGAGATACCCAGCCGGGGTAAAGGAAGCTCTGCTACACAGCCCTAGTCACACTTACATTAGTTGTGACTCAAACAACCTCTATTACTATTTATAATTAGCCAATATTTGGCAGCGCTGTAGTAAAAGGTTTCATTTTCAATCAGTGTGTTTACTTTAGAAGTTCTTATCTCCTGCATTGTTAATTGAACTTAAAACATACCTATAGGCTCCTGCAGGCTATTAACAGAGCAGGTAATAATACATTCTAACTTAACCCCTTAAATCCGGAGGGCGTACTATTATGCCCTGCAGGACCGTCCCTAAACGCCGGCGGGTGTAATAGTACGCCCTCGCTATAACGGCCGCCTACGTGGCCGGCGCTAATCGGGGCAACCCCCCAGTGGCCGCGATCTGCAGTCTCTGATCGCAGTGACACGCTGTCAGTGTGATCAGTATTTACCGTGTGTCAGCGGATTTCAAATCGGCTGACACACGTGGCAGGTGGCTTTCCCCTGTGTAGATCGCGGTCGAGGGACATACCAGGCCCCCCAGGCAGTCCCCCTGGGGTCAGTGACCGCGATCTGCACTGTTTGATCGCAGTGACAGGCTGTCACTGCGATCTCAGAGCGCTCTGATCGCAGTGACAGCCTGTCACTGCGATCAGTGTTACATGTGTCAGCCTAATGGCTGATACATGTAACAGGCGCAATGATATCCCTGCAGATTGGTAGGGGCAGTGCTTGTACCACCCAGGCACTCCCCCCTGTGGTCAATTACCCAATCTGCAGGAGGTGATCACAGTGACAGGCAGTCACTGTGATCACTGATCCTGTGTGTCAGCCAGTGATGTAAAATCACTGGCTGACACTGTCTCTGCCCCTCTCCTGTAATAAAAATAAAATATTCGTTAAAATACAATTACAGTTACAAATAAAATATACATATACACACAGTGTATTTTAATATTACTGTATTTTGATTATATATTGATATCAAAATACACATAGAACGAAATATATATCTATATACATAAGTATATATCATTATATGTATACCTATATATAACTAAAAATAATTGTAAAAAATTATATACACACACACATATATATATATATATATATATATAAATAATTTTACATATATATTTATATAATAATTTAACATAATTAAGTCCTTTTATTAATTACAATTAGCGGGACCTGCCTGACAACCCAGGCCGAAAGTATAGGGAATTTAATTTGCTGGCACTATATTTAACCCTATAACTTTCCGAGACACCATAAAATCTGTACATGGGGGGGTAGTACTGTTCTACTCGGGAGACTTTGCTGAACACAAATATTTGTGTTTCAAAACCGTCAAATGTATTACAATGATGATATTTTCAGTAAAAGTGACTTTTTTTTGCATTTTTCACACATAAACGGCACTTACACCGACGATAATGCTGTAATACTTTTTACGGTTTTGAAACACAAATAATTGAGTTCAGCAAAGTCTCCTGAGTATAACAGTACCCCTCAGGTACAGGTTTTATGGTGTTTTCAAAAGTAACAGAGTTAAATATAAGGCTTGCGTTTCAGTTTTTTCACATTGAAATTCGCCAGATTGGTTATGTTGCCTTTGAGACCGTATGGTAGCCTAGGAATAAGAATTACCCCCATGATGGCATACCATTTGAAAAAGTAGACAACCCAAGGTATTGCAAATGGGGTATGTTCAGTCTTTTTTAGTAGCCACTTAGTCACAAACACTGGCCAAAATTAGCGTTCAAATTAGTTTTTGCATTTTCACACACAAATATTCGCGTTAAGGACTACTATAGTGCCAGGAAACACTAATTTTACGCTTTATAGTACCCTAATACCCCCACCCTCAGGGACCCCCTCCCACCCGACTCTGGAAGAAAAAACTTGCACCAGCGCTGGGCGAAGAGCTCTCCTCCTTCTCTCCTCCTCCATTCCGCCCCGTCGGCTGAATGCGCCCAAGCGGCAAGAGCTGCGCGCGCATTCAGCCGGTCACATAGGAAAGCATTCATAATGCTTTCCTATGGACGCTGGCGTGCTCTCACTACGCATAAGCGCCCCTCAAACTGTCCGAAAGTGAGACGGCAGCTAAATAAGAGAGGAAACAGCCATTTACTTGAAAGCATAAGTTTCACTGCACGAAACTTTGCTGTTTATAAAAAAAAATATGGGTTAATCCTAGCTGGACCAGGCACCCAGACCACTTCATTAAGCTGAAGTGGTCTGGGTGCCTAGAGTGGTCCTTTAACTTTGGCAAGTGTTTGTGACCAAGTGGCTACTAAAAAAGACTGGACATACCCCATTTGCAATACCTTGGGTTGTCTACTATTGCAAATGGTATGCCATCATGGACGTAATTCTGATTCCTGGGCTACCAAACAGTCTCAAAGGCAACGTAACCAATCTGGCGAATTTCAATGTGAAAAAACTGAAAAATTTAACATGCTATATTTGACCCTGTAACTTTCCAAAAAACCATAAAATCTGTACATAGGGGGAACTGTTTTAAACGTGAGACATCGCTGAATACAAAATATGTATTTTATTGCAGTAAGAGCAAACAGTACTATGATATTCACAGTTAGAATGTCACGTAGAACTAAAGTTTTTTTACAAATTCTTATTTTCTCCCATTATTAATATTTTATTCATATTAAATTATGCTTTATACCTAAATATTTGATGTTAAATGAATGCCCTGTTTCCCCTAAATAAAATGATATATAATAAGGGTGGGTGCACATAAAATGAAAGAGGCGAATTACTCCTGGACAGACATATAGCGCAAATTCAAGTTTTAGTTTACGTGTTGTTTTGATCACAACTTTTATATTTGGCTCAGTCCTTAAGGGGTTAAAGGGACATACATTACTTTTTCTTAATGAAAAGCCTCATTGTGGATGCAGAAAAAGCAAGTCAATATGAATTTTCAGATTTACTTTTCTATCCCTATAAATGCTGGAAAGCGCATTGAGCATGCCTGAAAAATATTCAGACTTGCTGGCAAGAGGAATGTACGTGACGAAATATCAGGGATTCTAATGCTCAGCACGTCACTGACACAATAGTCTGTTTATATCATGTGGGGTAGACCGTGCTTAGTTCTTACAGGTAATCATCACAATCATGTCCCTTAAAACACAAACGATAGCGGGCATGCCACCTAACAGAACATGAAAATACTGAAACACTTTAATCCCTTAAGGACACAACTTCTGGAATTAAAGGGAATCATGACGGAATATTTCCGTCATGTGTCCTTAAGGGGTTAAACGTTACCCCAAGTTGGAGCAGGTAATATATTCTACACTCACAGATTATAAATGATCATTACATTCACTGACATAATGAACGCAAATTTCTCCTAAACACCCGAGACACCTGATGGACTTTAAGAGTGGAAATGGCCAAGAACACACGGACAGCTGACATTTTGAGCGTGCCCATATAATACTAGCTATTGTCATGTAATTAGATGTCTTAAAATCCATTATTGTTTACATACTCTACCACAGAACATCTATGACAGTACCAAAGATATCACGGTGAAAATGGATCTTTTAAATACACAGCTTGTCCTAGAGAGCCGGCACCAACGCTGAGGGCCGAGACACACTCCAGTATTTACTGTAGCAGGATGCAAGCTATTCATAGGTTGGAGGGGACCCAAGCTTGCAAAGGTCAATAGGATTCGGTTTACTAGTTATTCAGCTTCCAAAACAGAACGATAATTCATATCACATTCGTTGAATGACACGTCTCCGCAGGATTAACCTGGCACACTGCCAGCACATGCTCCAAAACGCAGGAACCGGACATACACCTAGGAGCCAGACCCATGCGATTTTTAATGGAATTATTACTCAAGCCATTATAACCGTTGGTAGGAGGTCCCTATCGCCATTCCCCAGTAATGGGGCAAACTGTATAACAACTGACGGGCAGAAGATGGATGACAATCCGGCCACTCATTCCTTGGCGGAAAAGTTCAGTGGACCACTCTCAGCCAATGAATGAGTGTGTGCATTGAATTGACAATCAGCCCGGAGCTCGTTTTAGACTGGGCTGATGATGCCCCAGGATGCTGCAGGAGGTGGGTGTTACACCTTAGCTTTATGTAGTGAGCAGGGAGATAGCAGAAGCATGATCTATACACCAAAAACACTTGATTAAACTAAAGATGTTTTGATGTCTATAGTATCCCTTTAACTCCTGAATGGCAGAGAATTGAGCAGTGAGATAGCAGGGACATGATCTATACACCAAAACTGCTTCATTAACCCCTTAAGGACCAGCCTGTTTTTGTGCTGTTGTCCGTTAAGGACCAAGGCTGTTTTAACACTTTTGTGGTGTTTGTGTTTAGCTGTAATTTTCCTCTCTCTCATTTACGTCTCCCATACAAATTATATATTGTTTGTTTTAGGACAAGAAGGGCTTTCTTTACATACCATTATTTGTATCATGTTAATTTACTTAAAAAAAAAAAAGAAAATTTGTGAAAAATTGGAAAAAACTAAACAAAAATCTTTTACTCATCTACAAAAGCTAATGAAAAAAACAGCTAAATAGATTCAAAATTTTGTCTCGAGTTTAAAAACACCCAGTGTTTATGTGCTTTTTTTTGCAAGCTATAGGGCTATAAGTACAAGTAGGAAATTGCTGTTTCAAATTATATATTTTTTTAAATGTATCAATAGTGACATTGTAGCAGCGATCAAAGTCCTGTTAACTTCTACCAAGGAAATCCCTGAAAAACGTTTAAAAAATACAAAAAAAAAATCTCTAATATGAAGTCGATAGTCAAGCCTTTGATAAGAATGATTTCTAAACGAACAACAAAATACTTTCCTTTAGAGAGAGTATTATCAAGATGTTCCTCTATATAACCCAACAATTATTCCAGGCTGAATCAGATCTGTATAAATATACAAAGAAACCAGATAAACCGTCTACTCCGATAGCGAAGGAGCCAATATTAGCAATAATGACAAGTTTTGGAAGTAGGTGGTGTAGCGGGCCTCCTAGCAACCCGAATGGCTGCCCCTACTCAGCCCCGTCCTTCCCTAGAAGGGGGTCGGTTACAATACAAAAAGACCCATTTCCCACCCAGTAATCGGACGACAGTTTCAGGGGTACAACAACAACTTTATTGGCCACACACTGCTTTATACTTTCCCCATGCAAGGGGTGGATCAAACATAAAAACAATGTCCCCTTTCAGAGTCCTCCCCCACCCAGGGGTCGTATAACAGAACCAGAACCCTAGTCCCTTTGTCCCTATTCCTGCCACCCATCCTCAGGGTTTCCCATCTCCGGTGACCAGGGGTGTCTTCATCCCATGAGCCTCTGTACCTGGAAATCCCAGCCCGGGAAAGCTTCCTGCCTCCTGGACGCCAAGCCACAGAAAGCCGGCCAAACCACCATTGTCCCCAAAATAGTGTCCCCACCAATCTCAGTGACCCCCAGAACGGTAACTGCCTCCGCTCGCTGGGTCCCTGGTTGAAACCAGGCATGGAAAGAGATTCCGTTCGGACACGAATCCTCCCCCTGGCCACCGCTCGTCAATGGCAGCCATCCAGGGAAGCACTCAATTACTTCCCTTACGGTTTCACACATGTTGCAAGTTGCTACACTTCTAAGGGGAGGCACACGTCAAGGCTTCCCTTGCGGTTTGTGGTTTTGACACCTTATTACGAGGTGCGTTCTAAACTAACATTCTAAATGAGTTGTCGGGGTGGTCCCCGTTCGGGAGGGGAATGCATTCCCTTTGTGTAGGCCCTCCCGAATGGGGAGCACACACATTCATACGAAAAATCCAGGGAAATACACAGAATATAACAGCAATTCACGAACAGGCAGCGGTCCCGCCACCAGGATTACATAAAAAATGACTGTCCTCTAACGCAATTTTTTTGTGCCTTATCCTTCCACAAACTGACATTATTTCTGGTTGACTCTGTATAAATAGAACGGATGTTGTTGAAAGTAATACCGCTAAACCAGGCAAGCGACCCGGGACAACATCACCTGTTTTTATATATATATATAGTTACAGAGTAGGCTGAAAAAAAAAAAAAAAAAAAGACAAAAGTTCAAGTTCAACTGGCAATGGAAATGGTACAGCACAATGCACAGAAGTAATCATGTTAGAATTAGATTTTATCACTCCTGGATGGAGAGTGACCATCCGAGATCCCCAGTCCAGCAGAGCACTTCCTGGTGTCTAGTGGAGAAATGAGTTGTCTCTGCAGTTCTCCAGAGATCGCTTCAGGACTCCTTTTTATTGCAGCAATTTGATGACATACCGGCTTTCAGGACATACCATGGCAGCCCATGGCTAGCCAGGGGAAATCTTTTGATCTCTCCTATTATTTAACGGGATAGGCACCAATACTATACCAACTACAGCTAAATGAAGTGTTGGTGTATAGGTCATGTCCCCGCAGTACACTCAGGAAGTGATGATTTTAAGATTAGGAAGATGCCGGCCCAGGAGACTAACTGATTACAAACTCCTTACGCCCAGGATTAAGGTGTTCCAAACGTCTACCAACTATCAGATAAAGGACATATGATTGGAACACGCTTGCTAATGCACCGGCCATGTAATAATTATATTCCTGGACTCGCTCAGGTGAGTGGCCCATAACTGTAAAACACTATTCTGTGAAAGAGTACAACACACAGTGAAGATTTCATAATCAGCCCAGTATCTTGCTATTATACCTAAAAGCATTTTCAGAATTATCTAGGATTCATTCTAAGACCAGCAGCTGCCCCCTACCCCCCTCCAAAACTGCAGACACCAGCACGTAGACTAACTGCACACACAGCAAAACAAACGTAGAGAATCGGATCAGGCATTGGTTACAGTGTCCCTGTCCCCCTTAGACCCGCTCACGAGCCCCGTTGGATGATGTTGCAGGAGGCGGAGCACTGACAGCGCTGGGAGACATCGGCGCAAGTATCGGGTGAATGATTGAAGTGGCTGGAGGGAGGGGTTTACCAGAGGGCATTAAAGTGTTATGAATACAGATTTGTCTGCCATGTCAGTGGTCGCTCTCAGACAATGTCCAAAGTCGGATTGCATTTAGTATTATAATATATTCGCATCAATTTCTACTTTCGTATAGCTGTGCAGACCAAAAGCAGCGAGGCCATCCGACAGAGGCAGGTAAGTGTTAAACCATTTGTAAATTGGCAGCTTACCATGTGATAACGCCATGGGACTCACGGCACCATAACCACTGCAGCATGTTTAGCTTGACACTTTAAATGCCATCCTAGTACAATATACTTTAAAGTCATAACTACCTGCACCATTGCTTAAACCTATAATGTCTGCTGTGGACTACATTTCCCATGATGCTGCACTTTGCCCTAATGATCTTTGAGAATTTACCACTCAATCAATTCCCGCTAGAGCTCTGCATTGCAAAATCTATAATACAGACTAAAAGCACTGAACCTTGTTAAGTATAGATGAAGTAAAGGAATGTGTGGATTTTGATGTATTAGCAGTGTCAATACAGAGGGGAATGCACCTTTATTAAACAAAAACCTTTTAGGTGAAATTCATACAGCAAGGGTAGTAGCGGGAGCATGTTATTTATTGAAAACACGTTTCACTAAGCTCTGCGCAG
>OW240919.1:2966115-2978809 GCA_933207985.1 Pelobates cultripes
TTAAATAAAGTGCCCTGTAACTCTAATTAATGTGAGTTACCCAGAGATTAAATAAAGTGCCCTGTAACTCTAATTAATGTGAGTTACCCAGAGATTAAATAAAGTGCTCTGTAACTCTAATTAATGTGAGTTACCCAGAGATTAAATAAAGTGCTCTGTAACTCTAATTAATGTGAGTTACCCAGAGATTAAATAAAGTGCTCTGTAACTCTAATTAATGTACCTTACCCAGAGATTAAATAAAGTGCTCTGTAACTCTAATTAATGTGAGTTACCCGGAGATTAAATAGAGTGCTCTGTAACTCTAATTAATGTGAGTTACCCATTGATTAAATAAAGTGCTCTGTAACTCTAATGGAATTTACCCAGAGATTAAATAAAGTGCTCTGTAACTCTAATTAATGTGATTTACCCATTGATTAAATAAAGTGCTCTGTAACTCTTTAATGTACCTTACCCAGAGATTAAATAAAGTGCTCAGTAACTCTAATGTACCTTACCCAGAGATTAAATAAAGTGCTCTGTAACGCTAATTAATGTACTTTACCCAGAGATTAAATAGAGTGCTCTGTAACTCTAATTAATGTGAGTTACCCAGAGATTAAATAAAGTGCTCTGTAACTCTAATTAATGTACCCAGAGATTAAATAAAGTGCTCTGTAACGCTAATTAATGTACCTTACCCAGAGATTAAATAGAGTGCTCTGTAACTCTAATTAATGTGAGTTACCCAGAGATTAAATAAAGTGCTCTGTAACTCTAATTAATGGGGTATTTCCATGTATTCCTAACACTCTGTTACATTATTGCCCTACTCTTTTTCATCTTTAGTAAATATTTTATCCAGGTATTCCTAAACACACATTTGTAGGGATATGCTTTATAACTTTAGAGGGGCAGCACATATAAAGTGTTGCTCCTGAAGTATGTGGAATGTATATGCTGCAGGAATCCTGTTGGATATCTTAATTTCCAGCCTGCTGCATATTTTTCTATATACTACAGGACAGTCCCTGCCATGTGCTTTCCGTTAATATGTTAGTATATATGCTGTGTTCCCGAACAACATGGTGATGTATTTGGAAACCTTACACACCCTGCATTTTTTTCTTTTCTCTAAAAATTATTATTATTATTTATATAGCGCCAAAAAATTCCATAGCGCTGTACAATGGGTGGACTAACAGACACGTATTTGTAACCAGACAAGTTGGACACACAGTAACAGAGGGATTGAGGGCTCTGCTCAGTGAGTTTACATGTTAGAGGGAGTGGGGTATAGTGACTCAGTAACAGAGGGATTGAGGCCCTGCTCAGTGAGTTTACATGTTAGAGGGAGTGGGGTATAGTGACACAGTAACAGAGGGATTGAGGGCCCTGCTCAGTGAGTTTACATGTTAGAGGGAGTGGGTATAGTGACACAGTAACAGAGGGATTGAGGGCCTGCTCAGTGAGTTTACATGTTAGAGGGAGTGGGGTATAGTGACACAGTAACAGAGGGATTGAGGGCCTGCTCAGTGAGTTTACATGTTAGAGGGAGTGGGATATAGTGACACAGTAACAGAGGGATTGAGGGCCCTGCTCAGTGAGTTTACATGTTAGAGGGAGTGGGGTATAGTGACACAGTAACAGAGGGATTGAGGGCCTGCTCAGTGAGTTTACATGTTAGAGGGGGTGGGGTATAGTGACACAGTAACAGAGGGATTGAGGGCCTGCTCAGTGAGTTTACATGTTAGACGGGGTGGGGTATAGTGACACAGTAACAGAGGGATTGAGGCCCTGCTCAGTGAGTTTACATGTTAGAGGGAGTGGGGTATAGTGACACAGTAACAGAGGGATTGAGGGCCTGCTCAGTGAGTTTACATGTTAGAGGGAGTGGGGTATAGTGATACAGTAACAGAGGGATCGAGGGCCCTGCTCAGTGAGTTTACATGTTAGAGGGAGTGGGGTATAGTGACACAGTAACAGAGGGATTGAGGGCTCTGCTCAGTGAGTTTACATGTTAGAGGGAGTGGGGTATAGTGACAGTAACAGAGGGATTGAGGTCCTGCTCAGTGAGTTTACATGTTAGAGGGAGTGGGGTATAGTGACACAGTAACAGAGGGATTGAGGGCCTGCTCAGTGAGTTTACATGTTAGAGGGAGTGGGGTATAGTGACACAGTAACAGAGGGATTGAGGGCCTGCTCAGTGAGTTTACATGCTAGAGGGAGTGGGGTATGGTGACACAGTAACAGAGGGATTGAGGGCCCTGCTCAGTGAGGTCACATGTTAGAGGGAGTGGGGTATAGTAACACAGTAACAGAGGGATTGAGGGCCTGCTCAGTGAGTTTACATGTTAGAAGGAGTGGGGTATAGTGACACGGTAACAGAGGGATTGAGGGGCCTGCTCAGTGAGTTTACATGTTAGAGGGAGTGGGGTATAGTGACACGGTAACAGAGGGATTGAGGGCCTGCTCAGTGAGTTTACATGTTAGAGGGAGTAGGGTATAGTGACAGTAACAGAGGGATTGAGGGTCCTGCTCAGTGAGTTTACATGTTAGAGGGAGTGGGGTATAGTGACACAGTAACAGAGGGATTGAGGGCCTGCTCATTGAGGTTACATGTTAGAGGGAGTGGGGTATATTGACACAGTAACAGAGGGATTGAGGGCCTGCTCAGTGAGTTTACATGTTAGAGGGAGTGGGGTATAGTGACACAGTAACAGAGGGATTGAGGGCCTGCTCAGTGAGTTTACATGTTAGAGGGAGTGGGGTATAGTGACACAGTAACAGAGGGATTGAGGGCCCTGCTCAGTGAGTTTACATGTTAGAGGGAGTGGGGTATAGTGACAAAGTAACAGAGGGATTGAGGGCCTGCTCAGTGAGTTTACATGTTAGAGGGAGTGGGGTATAGTGACACAGTAACAGAGGGATTGAGGGCCTGCTCAGTGAGTTTACATGTTAGAGGGAGTGGGGTATAGTGACACAGTAACAGAGGTATTGAGGCCCTGCTCAGTGAGTTTACATGTTAGAGGGAGTGGGATATAGTGACACAGTAACAGAGGGATTGAGGGCCCTGCTCAGTGAGTTTACATGCTAGAGGGAGTGGGGTATAGTGACACAAAAGGTAAGGATAGCGTAGAAAAGTAGATGAAATTTCTATGTTTACACTGCAGGGTTAATCCGGCCTCTAGTGGCTGTGTCCCTGAGACAATATATATATCTTGCACTTACTATTTTTTATATATATATATATAGTGTAGATTGGATCAGCCGTATTAATCCAGTAGACAAAATCCCAGAGTATTACAGTATGCAATGATACCTTTTATATATATAAATCCCAGAGTATTGCAGTATGCAATGATACCTTTTATATATATAAATCCTAGAGTATTGCAGTATGCAATGATACCTCTTTTATTGGACTAACATAATATTTCAAAGACAAACTTTTAAAAGTTTTTCTCTGTTCCTCAGGTCTGCAGCAATACTGATCAATCTGATAGAGTTTAACACGTAAAACAACTGATGTTAGAGAAGGGGAGGGGGTCAGTGGGGTGTCATAAATAGCAGAAGATGTGCCTGAAACAGAAAAGTGCAGGTTGGTTGAGAATAGACAGAAAAAGTAAATGAACAGAGTCAATAAGCTGGATAAAAAAAAACCAGCAGGGCATGCAAATATACAGCTGCATATGCGTATGTACAAAAATTGATCAAATAAAGGTGAAACGAGAATATTGAAAAAGAACTATATAAGACATTAAGATGTGTGTTTATGTAAAGTTTTGGTAGTGTGTGAGAAAGCCAGAGTCTACATTAAGTCCTTCATTTCTGGTGTTAAGGTGTGTGACTAAGTTTGCTACATTGGAGAAACTGGCCTTTAGCTGCATCTCAGAATGAACCTACACAGACGCTCAATCAATAACCACAAGGAAAATGGATATTGTACCCCTTTTGGTCATCACTTCACACAGACTGGTCACTACATCCAAAACCTCCGGAATAAAATTCTAAACCGGAATTTCAAAGACTCTAGTGAACGAAAGACATTTGAGATGAAAATGATCACACATTTAATTACCAGAAATGAAGGACTTGGCTTAATTAATTCCTTTTACCGCATAGATCATGCCCCATGCAGTCTCACTGCTCAATTCTCTGCCATTTAGGAGTAAAATCAATTTTGTTTTTGTTTATGCAAATCTACCCACACTCTCCTGTTCTGTTATCTGAACGTTAATCACACAAGAGGCTCTCACAGGCTATTAACAGATCAAGAGATAAGAAATTTTAAATGAAACAGAGTGTGCAATAAGGAAGTTTAAACATTCTATCTTTCCTTACAGGATGTGTTTATGAAGGCTGTGTCAATCACATGCAGGGAGTTGTGAATATGACTGCATAATAGAAGTTTCAGTCCTAGAAGGCGGAGAATTGAGCATGATCTATACACCAAAACCACTCCATTAAGTTAAAGTTGTTTTGATGCCTATTGTGTCCCTTTAGTAAGGGAATGGATGCTCTATTCTAGCTCCCATTAGTGATGGCTACTGATCATTACTTTATAGTTTAGTCCTTGTGGTTTTAATTTTGTTGATATTTTGCAGGAAGACAAATTGACAAATTACATTTTTTCCCATGTATTATTTTATTGTCCGGCTCACAATTTCAACTAGCCGTTAGAAAGTGAACATTCAATCCAGACAAGTGTGCCATGGACCCCCCTCTAAAACCTTAACGTTTTTGAAAATCCACCTTCTAAACACTGACTCTAACTGTTCATTTGTAGGATAATTAATATCACTCCGACAAGCATATCTGTGACTCTGGAAGGAGCAGAGGGTCACAAGCAAGCTGCGAATATGGAGGATGCATTACATACCAGATGTGAGTTAAAAAGTTTTTTATCACAATCAGCTCATCATGATGTAAAAATGATATTACCTAACTCAATATTCATTTTGTTGGCTCGGTCAAATGAAGGGCTAAGTTTACCCTGCACTGAATAGAATCCAGGCTTTATATTTGAACAGGTTTTGGACTTGGTGTATTTAACTGACCGAGCTATTGCACTGGCTGCAATCAAAGTATATATCTAATATATAAATAATATTCTCAAATCTCTATACCTAAAAAACATACCGGATCCAATGCACTCACTCATTTACTAAACCGCAACTTAAAAGCTCACAGAATTTTATAGTATTTGTTTGGGCTGTTTTTTTTTAATAACACCTGATTAAGCAAAAATAATGCAGATTTAGTTAGAGTATATGATCATACATTGCATAAGCCTGCCACAACGCCAATGTGCCTGCTTGTGGCAGAAATATGCACTGTATGGTCATATATAGTTTAGTTTAGGTCCCCCCCCTTCTTAACTAAAAATAAAAATGTTTTACTTACCTGAAATCCAGCACCGGGCAACACTTCCAGCACAGGTTTCTACGCCTCTTTGTGACGTGTGGGCAGCTGGGCAAGGTCCATCTACAGACTTTTCATGAAGAAGCCTGTGATTGGACAGTTTTTCCAGCTCAGAGCGCATACGCACGCTCAGCACCAGTGAGGGAGGGAGCAGAAGGGAGGGGGTTTTTTTTATTTATTTTTTAACCAAATTGTTTCAGCTAAAAGAGGGAGGTGGGAGGGAGAGTGGAGAACGTGTCTGTCGCTGAAATATGTACAGAATTTACATTGGGTTGCCTGGAATAGAGTGCTGGGGTTTATCTAGCCTTCGACACACAAGTGTTAATTACTCTGTATGTAAAACACTGTACATGCATACTTCTACCACCATGACCACTTCAAATTACTTAAGTAATATGATGGTTGGACTAACCCTTAAACACACTTACTTGGGAATTCTTTCCTTACGTGGCTCTCTGCAGAGCAAGGTAAAATATGGACTTGGAATGATTTACATGTGGCAGGGATAGGTGCAAAGATGCAGTAGTTGGCCTGGACCCTCATATATATATTTACACATGAAACCAAGAGGGCTGCAGTCACCTGAACATGCCTACCTGCTACTGGGGCTAATCTATACATGACCCATGGCACTCACTCATTCACTAAACCGCAACTTCAAAACTCACAGTATTGGTTTGTCTGCCAATTGGCCTAAATTTCCATGAAGAAAGACACACACTGGTCTTCAAAATCAAAATGTAGCATCTTTAGCCACTCAATTGTGGTTAACTTACATCACCATTTCAGTCCATACCAGGACTTCCATCAGGATGACCCTGATGAAACTCCTGGTATGGACTGAAACGGCGATCTAATTTCCATAGAGTAGGACATTGACGTTGTGGCAGGTTTATGTTTGATCATATACTGTAACTAAACCTCAATATTGTTTTGCCTAGGTGAGGTGTTACACTCTGTGAGACTTTAAATCGCTGTGTAGTGAATGAGCGAGTGCGCTGGATTGTCTGTGTTGTATGTTAGATATAAAATCACATTTAAAAAAGGAAAACAAGACAAACTCTTAATTCTGAGAAAGCGTGATTAATATATTGGAACAGTAGGTGAAGAGAGACCTGCCCAAACAAGTTGTCCTTTCAGTTACACCTATTTTTAATAATTGAAGAAAACCTCAGTTCTACATATATTGCCCTCTCCTGGCAGGGAACACTAACAGAACACCAGTCCCTCTCATAAAAGGTAGATATGGTGTTTGTTTAATAAGGAGCAGGCATTTTTGTTTTCTTAATTGTTAAAGGATAACTGTCATCGAATTTTAACTTCTCTCTTTTAAAATTTTTTTATTTTTTTTAACAGTTTATTACAATTGATGAAACATGGATATGTTTTTTTTAAATTATGTGTACAGGATTTATTTTGTTAACATTTTACTTTAGATACACAGCTTTATGTGGTCAGACTCTACTGTTATCTGACCAACTACTGCTTTTTAACCGAACTGACCTGCAGCTGCAGTTTCACACAAAGCAACCTCAGGAGGAGGAAAGTTAGGTTGAGCAGCAGTTGGTCAGATAACAGTGGAGTCTGACCCAAAATTTTGAGAATTTTCTTTTAATATAAATCATTTAAAAATATAATTAAAGGGACACTATAGTCACCAGAACAACTACAGCTTAATGAATTTGTTCTGGTGAGTAGAATCATTACCTTCAGGCTTTTTGCTGTAAACACTGTCTTTTCAGAGAAAATGCAGTGTTTACAATACAGCCTAGTGATAACTTCACTGGCCACTCTTTAGATGGCTGTTAGAGATCCTTCCTGGGTCATGGCTGCCTAAAATGCATCCAAACATTCAGTGTCTCCTCCCTCTGCATGCAGACACTGAACTTTCCTCATAGAGATACATTGATTCAATTCATCTCTATGAGGAGATGCTGATTGGCCAGGGCTGTGTTTGAATCATGCTGGCTCAGCCCCTGATCTGCCTCCTTGTCAGTCTCAGCCAATCCTATGGAGAAGCTATGTGATTGGATCAGGCCACCACTTCTGATGATGTCAGCAGACAGCTTGTTTATTTTAGGCAAACTGCATGCAGAGTTACAGCTTCAGGCTTGAATGCAGTAAGATTTTTACTATATTTATGGAGGCATGAGGGGACCAGGGGGGCTAGATGGTGGTTTTAACACTATAGGGTGAGGAGTACGTGTTTGTGTTCCTGACCCTATAGTGATCCTTTAAGATTCACTAAACAGATGTAATAACATTTTTTTTTAAAAATAAGAAGTGAAAATTTGTTGACAGTTGTCTTTTAATGCATTCTACACTAAATAGACTAAAAGGACAACGATCTCTTATCTTCATATGAATGTTTCTTCTTTTTGCTTCTTTTCCAGTAACCAGGTCCTTGAGCAGAACATCATCTGCTTTGGTTAGTTTACCCATTTGTGCGACAGACAATGGCAGTGTTATCCAAATTTATCAATTCAGAAGGAAAACCCAAAGCAAATGTCAGAAGAAGAGTGCCAAGGAAACTGCTTTTCAGAACAAAAAAGATCTCACAGAATCACATAAAACTAGACCCAGAGGTGATCTACAACAAGAGCAAGCTGATACAAGAAGCAGTAAAGTCAGACATCTTACCCTCAAGCCCCACAAGAAGAAAAAAGCAATTTCTCATACTTTGACAAAATATTCCAATGTTACCCAAAACTACCAAATAATCAAAAAAACTCTATCAAAGAGTCAGAAAGTAGCTGCACCAGCAGATGCTGAAGAGTCACTCTCCAACGAAGAGCAAGATCTCAAGAAACGAAACCCCAAACAACACCATAATCCGAAAAACATGGGCATTTTAAGCTGCACAAAATGTAAAAGAAACTTTAGTGATAAATCTACTCTTACATCTCACCAAGAAACATGTACCAAAGCTAAACAGTTATCCTGTTCCAAATGTCAGCTTGTTTTTAAAACCAGTAGTTCTCTATCTAAACATCTAAAAATTCATAAGAAAAAGAATCCTTTTACTTGTGCTGAATGTGGGAGACATTTTGCATATCAGTGTCACCTCCTACTCCACCAAAGGAGACACACAGGAGAGAAGCCATTTGTGTGTTTGGAATGTGGGAAAAGCTTTGTTGAAAATAGGCTACTTGCTTCACATCAGCTCCGTCACACAGAGGAGAAAGTATGTCCGTGTCCTGAATGTGGCATTAATTGTTACAATAAATCACAGCTTATTAAGCATCAGAGAACTCATACAAAAGAGAAACCATTCTCGTGCTCGGAATGTGGAAAATCGTTTGCTCTTAACACTGATCTTACAATACATCAAAGAAGCCACACAGGAGAAAAACCATATTCGTGTTCTGAATGTGGGAAATGTTTCACCAGCAGTTCACACCTGGCTGGACATAAGAGAGCACACGCCAAACTGTATGAATGCTCTCAGTGTGGAAAAGGTTTGACCACAAATAGGAGTTTGATTCAACATATGCGTGTGCACTCTGGCGAAAGACCATATGAATGTCCTGAATGTCAAAAATCTTTTATAAGTACATCAGCCTTAAGAAAACATGAACGAGTTCACACTGGAGAAAAACCATATGTATGTCCTGAATGTGGAAAATGTTTTTCCATGAAACCAGGTTTAGATAAACATGTCAGATGGCACACTGGTGAGAAACCCTTTGTTTGTCCTACGTGTGGAAAACGTTTTGGATCGAAATCTCATCTTCAAACACATACTAATGTTCACACAGGTGAGAGGCCGTTTGCATGTTCTGAATGTAAAAAAAGTTTTAAATGTAATTCTTCTCTATGGAGACATAAGTTGAGTCATACTGGAGAGAAATCCTATATATGTTCTGACTGTGGGAAAAAGTTTTTTTGCAAACAAGATTTAGATCGACATATGTTACAACATAAAGACAAGCCATTTGCTTGTTCTGAATGTGAGAAGCATTTTGTGTCTGAAGCCCACCTCAGGAGACATCAGATGAGTCATGTAAACGTGAAATCATTCTCCTGTTCTGAATGTGGGAATGCATATACCAGTAAGAAAATTCTTATGATTCACCAGAGAATTCATACAGGAGAGAAACCATATCAGTGTTTGGAGTGTGGAAAATATTTTCGTTACACATCGAGTCTTCGCTCACATAGAAAAATTCATACTACTGAAAAGCCGTTTTCGTGTTCTGAATGTGGGAAGAGTTTTACACGTAAGGGAAGTCATATTGCACATCAAAGAATTCACACTGGAGAGAAGCTGTACTTTTGTTCTGAATGTGGAAAGGGCTTCAATAGGAAAAGTGCACTTGTCACACATTTGACTTATCACACTGGAGAAAAAGCATTTGAATGTTCAGAGTGTGGGAAACGTTTCCCCAATAACCAACTTCTTGTGAACCACAAACGAGTTCACGCTGGTTTGAAAGCATATAAGTGTTCTGAATGTGGAAAGTGCTTTAGTTCCCGCCCAAATCTCCTCATACATGAGAGAACTCATACAGGAGAGAAACCATTTCCATGTCCAGAATGTGGGAAACGCTTTACTTGTAGTGGTAACTTAGCTATGCATGAGAAATCCCATACAGGAGAGAGGCCATTCAAATGTACAGAGTGTGGGAAAAGTTTTATCTATAGATTACGTCTGGTTGAACATATGAGAAGACATACTGGAGA
Organism: Pelobates cultripes; assembly: GCA_933207985.1. NCBI lineage: Eukaryota > Metazoa > Chordata > Amphibia > Anura > Pelobatidae > Pelobates > Pelobates cultripes. The sequence goes on from OW240919.1 coordinate 2,976,205, forward strand.
AAAGCCATTCTCATGTTCGGTTTGTGGCAAATCCTTTTTCACTAGGTATAGTTTTGTTGTACATGAGAGAAGTCACACAACATAAACCATTTTTGTGCTCTGATGGAAGGATGTCTTATTTTCAGCCCTGTTTCTAAGAAGATATGGAAGGATTCACACTGTGAGCAAATTATATGCATGTTCTGATTGAGGAATACGTCAAGTAGAGTTTCCTTTCTAATCATTTAAAGGGACAGTATGAGCACTGGAATCATACCAGGGTTATGATGCTTGGAGTAACCTTTTAACTAGTGTTTTCTTACTGAATATGTTTATATATTTTTTTATTCCATAATAGGATTTTTGCAGTATGTATTGTTTAGTGTGATTTATTTTTTATTTTTGTATACTTTTTAATTTTTTTCTGCATATGCTCATCCTGAAATTATATGAAGAATTTTATGCATTATATGTGTATTTCATACACAGCATAGTTTTATACATATATTTAAGCTTTATAATTAATTGCTAGATGAGTAACTTTTTTTGGTTTGCCTATTGTGCCCCATCCAATATGGCTTCATTAAGCTGGCTGAGCATTGTGGGAAATATCTGTGATTAACCACCAGCGCAACCTGAGCTGTGATTTTATTTTTATCTTTTTCTTCAATCTTAATGAATTCTGAATTTCCAAATGTAATTTATAATCATAGAAATCCTTATTTGATATTGGCTGTCCTCGAGAAAATTCTTGATTTAATAAATATATTGGTTTATATAGATTTGCTTATTTATTTAAATTTTTTTTGTAAATCTTTATTTTTGCAGTACATGTACATACAATAACATTGGCAGCAATAGTGACCTATCGGCAGAATGCATTATACAGAAATGACAAGATTAGGAGTAAGACCTCAAGAAAACATACTGAAAGAGTGGCACATGTGCATGATAGTGAATAATTATACAGTCAGATTCACACTATTTGCTAACCGACCGTATGATACTTAACCCCTTAATGCCGTTCTATGCCGTCCCCATTATAATGGGCTTTAAAGCCGTTGCAGCGGCATAAAACACCGTAACGGCTTTCTACCCCTGGAGGTCCCATGGTACTTACCTCCACCGCGATCCTCTTCGGGAGGGCTACCTGACAGCCCAGGCAGCCCTCCCATGGCAAATCATGCCCAGGGGCCATGTGATCGCTCTAAAAGAGCGATCACATGGCCCCATATAGCTCGCTGTGGATCTGCCAGCAGGGGGGACTGTCTTGGCTGTCAGACAGTCCACCAGCTGGTGGGTAGTGTAAAAAAAAAAAAAAATATTAAACATGTTTAAAATAAATTGTGTATTTTTAATATATATATATATATATATATAGTGGATAGTTAATACAATGCTAAACAAAAATCTGCACACCAGTCAAGCCATAAGACTTGCTTTTCCCACAGAAATCCCAAATCAGCAGTGATGTTACAACCACAAAGGATTCTGGGTGGGCATATGCAAATTAGTTTAACAAAGAATCACATTTTTGCCTCATTCCATTTTAAACATGGATTCCTTTTAATTTGTGTTTGCAGTATACAACTGCTTGAAGCACAATTTAGGATAAGATGCAAAACCAGTGAACCACTCATGGACAGCTGTTTCGTTGTTAATGCAACTCTTCAGCATGAGGTTGGTTACTGGTTTGCTTAGTGAGGCTTGGTAGTGCTTGGGAAGCAAAATCTAAATAGGTTATGGTGGGGAAAAATTGTGATTCAAAACCCCTTCCACCTGAAGTATGTGGATAGTTAATACAATGCTAAACAAAAATCTGCACACCAGTCAAGCCATAAGACTTGCTTTTCCCACAGAAATCCCAAATCAGCAGTGATGTTACAACCACAAAGGATTCTGGGTGGGCATATGCAAATTAGTTTAACACATTTTTGCCTCATTCCATTTTAAACATGGATTCCTTTTAATTTGTGTTTGCAGTATACAACTGCTTGAAGCACAATTTAGGATAAGATGCAAAATATATATATATATATATATATATATATATATATATATATATATATATATATATATATATATATATATAAGCAAACTCTGGCACTCTTCCTTTGAATCCAAATAAAATGCAGAAATTACCCGGGTGCTTCCAAGCCACTCAATGTATATAATCAATAAAGGAGCACTCCGAAGGATTTTGAAAAAATATTTATAGTCCGTTGTTGAAAAATCAAATCATCAACGTTTCGACCCAATAGGGTCTTTATCAAGACCCTATTGGGTAGAAACGTTGATGATTTGATTTTTCAACAATGGACTATAAATATTTTTTCAAAATCCTTCGGAGTGCTCCTTTATTGATATATATATATATATATATATAGTAACGTCATACGTAGTGTATTTTAATATTAACCTCTTCAGGATGGAGTCACTTGTACACGTTCTGATCAAAACAAAATGTAAACAAAAACTGGAATTTGCGCTATGTCTGTTCAACCGTAATTCACCTCTTTCATATTAAGTGCACCCACACTTATTATATATCATTTTGTTCAGGAGAAACAGGGCAAATATTTATATATGAAACATAATTTATAATGAATAAAATAAAAAAACTGTG